>JAOTQQ010000023.1:94979829-95059352 GCA_026546715.1 Gallinago undulata
GATCAACGCTCCCACCTAGTTTGGTGTCATCCGCAAACTTACTGAGGGTGCATTCAATCCCCCTGTCCAGATCATCAGTAAAGATATTGAACAAGACCGGCCCCAAAACTGAGCCCTGAGGGACACCACTGGTGACTGGCCGCCAACCAGATTTTGCTCCATTAATCACAACTCGCTGGGCACGGACATGATGGAGCCCTGCTTTCCTGGAGATGGCTGAATGCCTGCCTACCAAAGGAAGGAGTGAATTAATTCCCTGTTTTGCTTTCCTTTATGTGTGCAGCTTTTACTTTACCTGTTAAACTCTCTTTAGCTCAACCCACAAGTTTTCTCACTTTTACTCTTCTGATTCTCTCCCACATCCCACTGTGGGGGGAGTGAACGAGCAGCTGTGTGGGGCTGAGCTGCCTTCTGGGGTCAACCCACGACACGTGTAAATGAAATGGGCCCGGGGCATCACACTGGCCTCGAGGCAGGCTGATGCTACCCAGCTCTTGCTTGTACCTCTGAACCACCGCACCCCCTCTTCCACCTCCACAAATAATATGTCTGCAACCAACTGTCTTTTTGGAAAGATGCATGGCCAGCCTTAGCTCTTGAAACGTGCCCAGGCACATGCACAAGGAGTGCACTGGCACTTCTCTACATGGATGGCCACACACCAGCGAGCGGCCTGAGACCACATTCCACTTCAGTGTACTGTGGCACACGGACTGGGCAGGATGGTTCTCTGAACTGGTACGCAAGGGATTCGGATCAGATGTGTACAAAAGGGATGACCCACTCCTACAATAGGAGAGGTTAGACAATTACACCTACAAGGAGGTAAAGAAGGTTTGATCAAAGACAAGAGTGAGAAAAAAACAGTTTTTATTACTACTTCTCTTTCCTGCTGGTATAGTAACAAAGTTCCTAGCAATGACCCACAAAATGTTTGATGGCACACTGTACAAGTCTTGTGTGAGAGGATGCCTCTCTTGCCCAAAGAATGCACTTGTTCTGGGATTTCTTTGAGATGAAGGCAATAGATGTTAACTTAGAAGACTATAAAGGGAAATGGAAGCTGAAGAGTTTAAAGACGATAAACAATCTGTTTAATGAAGTTGCTCCACATTATAAAATAAATGAAAAAATGGTATCCTTTTAAGGGCAAAAATTCCTTCCTATATTGATATCATAAATGTGTTAGTGAGTGCATCTCAATATTCATGAAGAATTGCTTTCTTCTCATAATATTTATCTATTTGACTTGGATCACATGCTTAACATAAATACAGTGTTCCAGGGAAAATATCTTTTGCTTGGCTTGTTTTTGGTCTCTTGTAGACAAATAATCCTCTGTTTATTTAGCAACTACATAATTTGATAAAATAATATCATGGGGAAAATATGAGTTTCGAATTCCAATTTGTGATTTTGAGACAAATATAGCAGTTTTTTATTGAGTATGAAGGGAACAGTTATAGTGGGTGCATCTTGCATGGTGTGGAAAGTGTGTAATGAGAACGCAGGTAATTCTCTGCAGGGTAAATACAAGTGTTTGGCTGGATTCAGTGAGAATGTTTTATAAGATATAATAGGAAATCAGGTTTTGGTTAAAACTCATGAGGGCTTGGGCTACACTTCTGAAGCCTATTTTAATATTGATTATTTTTGTCTGCATCTGAACTTACAACAAAAAAAGGATATAAAGGGGATACCAAAAGGAGGCAGGTCAGAGTCTTAATTGCAGCACTCAGAATAAAGAACGCTTGCTTAGACCGATTTGCATTTTTCTGTAACTATATGCATTTAAACCATCGGCATTGGGGATATAAATCAGATTTAAAGGTTGGTATCTTCCTGATTATCTTGCAATTAAAAATTTCTCAGTTAATGATTATGAAGCATATTTCTATGGAATGATGTATTATTTCAGCATTTGCTCCTGGGGATTACTGCCCAATACTGTCATTAAAACAAAGCAAAAACCTGATGGTGGATGAAGTATAAACATTGCTCTATTAGAATAAGATGTCATAAGAATTGTAGCTCAAGCGCTTACATAAAAATTTGTGAGCTACCGTTCCCATAGCAACAGGCAACATAATTTAGCTAACATAGCTGCTTTCCATTCTAGGGACTTCATTGTCATTGCAGTTTACAAAATACAAAAGTACTTCTTCTAAGACTCTGACACGGTAAACAGAGAAAATATTGGAAGCATGTTGAGGAAGGTATAGCTTTCACTTCAGATGCAGGGTAATGAAATGCTTCTTTCTCTTCACACCTGTGTATCATGGGATTCTCTACCTTCCTTAACCCACCATGTACTGATTTAGTTCTTACAGTGCAGGAGATCCAGCAAAAGGCGCCTGAAGCTGGCCTGCCTATGTGTTAGTCTGATTCTTTCTGGAATGTGCAGAAGCAGCTTCTTTCCTGGCAGATTCCCTCTTTCTCTCCTTCCTCCCCTCAGTTACCAGAATAAGATTCAGTTCAATGTGGAGAGTCAGCACAACATAACTGGGGCACCTGTTAAATCTCATATTGAGCCTACACACAGTTGCTAATTTAACACACTGCTGACACACTCCCTTAGCCGTAAGTCTTTGGCTTCCCCAATGGTTCTGTGAATCTTGTTATTAATCTGAATCACTTTAAACTGCATTTTTCAAACATCTGGCTCCATAGTTTTCCATTAAAAAAAAAAAAAGTCTGTGAAAAAGTTTTAAAACAAGAAAATAAAGAGACACCAGAAATAATATTCTCACTAAAGGTACTCTGAAATTTCACACTTGAGTAGCTGTGCTCTAAATGGACAAACTGGGAGAGCACCATTAATTTCTATCTACTGGAAGTTTAGAATGGCCAGCCTGCAATCCTTGCCTCACAAAGAATACTGTTTCACACTATTTTCTCGGTGAGGCTGGAAAAATTCCTTCTGGAGGAGAGATCTAATTGATGTCAGCAAGTGAATCACCACTTGTCTGTGGGTAACGGATGCTTTTGAAAGCAAGCTGTATTGGCCACCACATTTGATAGACTAATCAAGTGCTGGCTCCATCTCTGAAGTTCTCCTGTGCTGAGCCCCTGACAGAGACCCTAAGGCACTCACAGATCTTCCTTCCCTAGCAAATACATGGAAGGTAAAAACACTAAGCTTTTAACTTCACAGTTGAGAATTAATTACTCATAATATTATAAAGCAGATAGTTTATCTGACTCTGAAGATATTTTCCCATTTTGTTGGGTCAAACAGTGCAGCAGAGACAGGAACTGGCATGGGTAGCTGGAAAAGCAGCTGTGGTGCTGGAGTACGACCACCTCTCCTGTGGGTAGGTAACATGAAAATTTTACAGTGGAAATTCAGGGATCAATGTGTCAAATGCAATATGCCACTCATGAACTCCACCTAAAAACATGCAGAAAGTAACCATGGCAGCTAGCTGGGTTTTTTTTCCAACTACAGTGCAACACATGTCTTTTTCCAGACAAAGATGCTGTGACACAGAGAAATAATCCTCTACTACATCCATCCAAACAAATATACAGAACCTGCCTACTATTTCATTCAGACCAACTAAGAATGTATGATCTAGCACTTTGATGAAGGCTTAAGTGTTCAGCTGATATAAAAATAAAAAAGCATTATGCCTCCCACTGTAATTATTACAACAGTATTTTTCTCCTGCAATTGAACATAACAATAAATGAGCATTGGGTTATGCTACTTGAATACTTCATTAGCCTTTATTGTCTTAGAGGATAAATTCTGCAACATCCTCTCACAGACTTCATCACAGCAATTTCAAGTTCTTGACCTGTGAGGCAGGTTGAATGTGCCTGCCAGACTACAAAGAATAGTAAATAACCTGTTTCTGCAAAAACTGATTGAGTGTTAACCACCAGGACTGTAAAAAGTCATCTCCATATTAACTAACAGTGCCTAGTCTTGCATTAAAACCAAACACACATACACAAGTCACTGATCTTGTAGTAAGTCTCACACTACCACATCTCGGATCCTCACCATCAGTTCCTGGGCTGAGTTCTGAATCAGGAAATGGTTCTAGAACTATATAAAAAATAAAATTTTGATTCTATCATCAAGCTTATTTTGAAATAGTAAAGACTCTGTATGGCATCTTAACTTTTGAGTAATATCATTTAATATTTTCAGAAGAATATTCTTATATAGCAGTATGATGTATTCGTGTTAAAAATCTTGTACCAGTAATGAAATACCTGGCTTGCGATCTATGCAACACAATAAACTTTTGTGCAGATTTTGTTGGTTTGAAGACTATTCTCTTTGGCAGAGCTTTCATAATTCACAACTGAGACTCTTAATTTCAAGAGAAGTAAAGAGACCTTAAGGTCGGAAATAAATATAAATTCCAAAATCCTAATTACAAATTTAAACAATATTGTGATATTGTTTTAGGGGAAAATAATCTTTGAGAAAGCAGTATTTTAAAAAAACACTTAGAACTAAAAATATAGAACTATTATATTTAAATCTTCCTTGTTGCATATGTAAACAAATGAATTCATAAAAAAGTGCTGCTTGATCCCTTAATTGGCCATTAAGGATCATAATGGTCATAATTCATATTGTGCCCTGGAAAACAGACACATATAATAGAAAAATATGTACTAATACAAACTTAATTCGTAAATTATTCTAGGTATAACCTCTAGCTGCTACAAACTGGACTAAACATGTAACTAAGGAGTAGCCTTGAACAGTAGGTAATCATAGCAAATAGAAACCTCATCAATGCAGTATTTCATACTTGTCTATTTTAAACAGCTACCACCTGAAAGTTTAAAAGCATTTTTGATATTTATCTGTGAAAAAGGCTACATTTAATTCATATTATGACAATGAGGAAACCGAAAAAGACAGGTTCTAAGTGAGGAAGGAAAGTTTGCAGGAAGTCAAGCTTTAACTCGTGATTGCCAGACTTCTGTCTCAACCTTAAGGCAATTCTCTTTAGCTCCTGACAGCATTATAGAGAAAACAGTCAGCTTCTTTCCAAAGAAATGTAGGATCAAGTGCAAAATTAAACAAGACATCTTTTAATAGTAACTACAATGGAAAGCTCAATAGCTATACACAATACTTCATAGATATGTCAGAATCTATAAAAACTCCACACTTTGGCAGATTAATGTCAAATTTATGCCTTGAGCCAGCAAGGTTGTGCTCTCTTCAATTCAAAATCTAAATTATCCTCCTTGAGGATTTGCCTTTGGCTATAATTCCAATTTAATAACTTTCTTCATATGAGTTCTTGTGGACTATAGAATTAGTTTAAAACATCTAAATATATTTCTTTTAGGAGACTTTAACATTTCAGAGTCTTCATTTGACCTGTTTCTCTTAACATTATGAAGTGCTGGGGCTATTTAAGATTTCTGCAGCATAATGGGTCCAAAACAATTTCCAGCAGCGTTACAGGCTAAACGTAGAGCAAGAATAGTTGAATGGCAGTTTAGAAAAATCACTGCCTTAATAGAATGTTCAGGATAATTTGACAAACCCAAAATCATAATTACTGTTGCCCTTGCAGCTCTCAATTAATTATGTTTCAGATTATTTAAAAAAGAGATGTTTAATTAAAGAAGAATTCATGTATTTGCAAATCGGAGATACATCATCTAGTTCTGCAGTATCTAGTGGAGCCCAAATCTTTTTTTTAAAAAAAATCTTAAATTTTATTTCCTTTTAATTCTGTTTGGTGGTAATGAATGAGGTATATAATTACTCTGATTCATCCTGTACACTTAACATGAAGTACCTCAGAGCACTTAAAAACATTAATTAATAAAATATCAAGAAAAGAATGAATTAAACGCATAACTAAAAATTAAATCCTTAACTTGATATTAAACATGATCAAGAATTGGGCAGAACTCATTGAGACTTTGTATAACTCATGTTATAAAAAGGGCTAAGAAATGACTGGTAGTACCTGTACCTCTATACTAACAGCTATTTATAAAGTTCTTGTTGAAAAACTATAAACCATAGTGAAGAACCAAAGAAATGAGATCACGTAATCTCAAAGAGTAAAATAAACCCATGAGGCGAAGCACCAGTGTCCTAAGTCTCTGTGAAACTCCTAATTTCAAAGGAGGAGTATATAGCTCCATCTAATTCTGAAGAAAATTTTGTATCCCTTTCATTTTTCTTTTTGGCATATAGTTAAGTGGAAAATAAACAGTGAGATTGAGGATAAAGAAATAAATATTTAGATACAGGAATAAAATTCACACAACTGTCAACTAGTCATTTTTGTCTATTTTCCCATCTTTGCTACTCTATTACTAAGTCTGCCCTCTGGAGCAGGGAGGTGCACGCCGTGCAGCCCCCCAGTTCAGCTTCCCCAGGCGTCCCGACCCCAGGAAAGGTTTGCCCATTGACATGGAATCCTCATTGCTCAATCACCCATAAAGGGCAGGCTCCAGAGCAACCCAGATGGGAAACTCACTCACGAGCTGTTTTGGACCAGGAGCCTGAAAGAGCTCGGAAATTAAAGAATTCACAAAATAAATTTAAATCAATTTGAAATAATTTTGTACCTTCCCCCCACACACACACATCAGACTTTTCCCTTTGGTATGTAATGCTTGGTTTTCTACCTGCAGCTTCATCTGGCAGCCTGTTTTGTACAACAGGACTATGCACACCTAAATCTTAGTCAAGACTCTCCTCACAGTTCTCATTTGGGACAAAAAAAAAAATAAAATTAAGGGGCAAAAACACTGAAAAAAAGAACTGTAAGAAATTAATAGAGCTAAAAAATTTATGAAGCTAGATAAGACCTATATGGGATGAAGTGTAATAGCTGAAAGAAAGGTTATTTCTTTTTTGTGATTCTGTCCATTGAATTTTACAGAACAGGAAGGACAAAGGGAGCTCAACTGTGAGTGACTTTGCTTTGCTTTGTTTTATTTACTATCTCATCATACTCCACCCCGCTATGGTTTGATGGCTTTCATTTTATGTTGTGGATTGGGGTTCTTTTCTTTGTTGTTTTGGGTTTTTTTGTTGGATTTGTTTGTTTGTTTTTAGTTTTTTGGGGTTGTTTTTTTTTCAATATTCAGCCTAAGCTGAAATATCTTGCTTTTTGTGAACTTGGTATAAATCAAAAATAATGTTGCTAAAGTTCAGTAGAAAGGTTAGGGAAAAAAAATAAATCATTTAGTCAGACTTCAATTCACTGGGCAGGCATTTCCCTAATAAAATCAAGAGGAGAGCTAGCCAAAAGTATCTGTGAAATAATAATTTCTCCAAATTTGTTCTTTAAAGATCTGTACATTCTAATCAAATAACACTGAACTTTGATATTCTGTTGTTGATAATCTTGGACTAAATTCCACGCAGCGTTATTTTTTCTAAAACATCCATTCTTCATTAATATTCTACCGAACCTTAAACATGCTTTGGGCAAAGGCAGAGAAAAAGGATAAAGATGAGACTTTCCATGCTTCTGAATAAATGCTACAGTAACTGCACATAATATGGCTGAGCAGACACTTTCAGACCACCTTTGATTTCAGCCACAAAGCCCCAGTACTGGTGTAATGAATGAAATGTCCATTTAACTTTTAGACCTAGCAGGTCTGTGAATAGGAAAGTGCACAGTTCAGTGGACTATCAACTAACCTGTGAAATGATGCTCATTATACACACAAAGTGTTACTTCTTCTGGAAAATGAGCAGGTCACCAACCAACTACTTTGATCAGATACACCCAGAAATTAGAATGGATGTTGTGTTTTCATATCTGATTAGCATTTGAGACGCTCTTTCTCTAAACAATTCCTGCAGGACTGGACATGCCAACTTCCTACCATAGCTTGAGCTATGGTAGCTCTATCTTAGGTCTATCAACAGTGCTGAAGGCAACAGTCTTTTCCCTAGACTCTTAAATGACTTTCAGAAACAAAAAAAAAGAGAAATATTTTGAAGTTGAAATCAAGCATTACATCGCTCACAATGTAGAGCTGTTAGAATAAATAACCAGCCACAGCTTTGTCTCTGAGGTATTTTGTAAAACCTCAAGCCTATTTAGATGAATTGCAACAAAACAGTATTCATCATTAGCACAATGAAAAACAAAGTCTGTGGATCTTACTGAAGAGTGTGGATACTTTGGGGTGCTAGTAAGGGAAGGAGAAAATACTCCATGCTAAAGCAAAATTAAAAGACAATTCAACAGAGAGGCAGAAGGTGCATTTGGATTATCTACTGTAGATTCCTAACTCAGGTGGCACATAATTAATACACCTAATTCACAGGCACACTTCACAGCCATTGGAAAGCAAACCAGGCAACTGCTATTAACAACCCTCTCCACGGAGCTCCTACATGTTACAGGTACATTCTTAAACTTCTAAGTGAGTTACCATATGATATCAGGTATGGGGATGGGGTTTGAGGGATGCATTTGAATGGACATAACCCAGTGTAGCAATACCTCAGTGCCTTTGCAGTTCCAAGGGCCCGAGTTCACATCTGAGTATGTAAAAGTAACAGAACTGAAACAAACACCTTATTTTTTGTTGTTTAATAAGAACTATTACTGCCTCTGTTTGCCAGGGGACCTGGGATAGAGCTATTCTCCATCTCTGGGCTATTGCACAGAAAAGGAATGTAAGAGCTACGCTTGAGTGAGCAGTCCACTCTTAAGGACACTCTCCTGTGAGTCCCTCGGTTTGACCCTTATATGCACCGTAATTTTATGCATTTATCCAAAGACTATAATACAAAATACATAGCAACCTTCCAGTAAGAACCGGAGTCTGAAATTCCATCTCTTCCTCACTACCCAGGAAAAAATGCTATATGGAAAGCAAATAATTGCTACAACAACTGCAACAGTTTGGACAAGCTACTGTCACCACCAAAATGTTTTTTAAAGCAAACAAATAGAAGACTGGGAACATCTGTGGACAAAGGACCTACACCTACAACATGGGAGAGTCTGTTCTGTGAAGCAAAGACCCAAAGAAGAGTTTAAATTCATTATAATCTGGCCAGTTTTTGTGGCACACTTATCAGTTAAGAGAGGAAGCATAATCCCGGAACCCAAATCTCTCAAGGTTCTGCCATGGAGGCATGGGTGGGATTATGAAGTAATGTAATAAACAACACCAAGAATAAAACCTTTGGGTACAGGATTGTGAGTACCACATTTTCTGTTTAGAAAATTCCTGAAAGTAGCAGGAAATTTCATGTCCTGATATGCTTTGAAGTCTCTGTCCCTTTTTTTTTCATCTGGCTTTCCCAGAGACACATGCTGGATAATCCTCCTTCTGCTTTGGAATAATGATCACCCAAAACTAGGTGCCCACCCAGGCAGGAGCAGATTGAGAGAAGCTAGATTTCATGTGCTGCCATAAGAGGCATTCCCTTCCACCTCTAATCTCATGTTAGCCATGGCAGAGTTGGGGAAAAACATTCATTCCTATTCCATCAGCTAAATTTTGGGATCACCACTCTGATTGTTCGACACAGACAATCACTGCAACCTGAGCTGGCAGCTCTGTAGATAAATGCCTACAAGGGGGAGTGAGAAAGGAGGTGTTATGTACAAGTAAGAAATAACTTTGCTTCTATATACAGCATTTACAAAATTTCTACATGAATATATTCTCTATAGGTTCTGAAAAAAATGGAGAGATTTGCTAGGAGAGCTGTCAGAACACCAGTCTTACAGTATGAGCCTTGAAGAGTACAATATATCCAGTTTATTAGAACAAAAGTTGAAAGGTGCCTTGACTACTATATATAAATTTGAGTAGTCATAGGGGTGTTAAAATTGTCGTAGTCTAAAAATATGGAAGATGTGAGGTTTGAAGATTAAGGCAATAACTTCATTAGGCCAGGTGACACAGCCAGAAAAGGTGCACAAGCTTCTGCGTGCACAGGCTTTTCAACAGGTCACTGCAAATCATTGGTTTTTCATAGGCACTGGTTCAGAAAACATATCTGAAAATGGGAGACTTTTCAGTCTTACTGACAAAGGCATAGCAAAAGGAAGACTGGCAGCTGAAATTAGACAAATTCAACCTTTCCACAACATTGCAATTTCCTAGCACTAAGGGTAATTAAATATTGGAACGGCTTACCAGGGGAGCTGGTGGACTCGCCATTGCTTGGAGCTTTAGGACGAGATTAGATATCATTGTAAAAGAGATGCTTTAATCCAGCTTCTGGAAGTTCTCAACATGCCCATAACACTTGCAGCTCTGCATTAAGACAATGACTATAATCAAATCTCATACTTTAGGGTTTCAGCTGATCAACTGCAAGGGTTATAAAAAAATTTCTTTTTCCTTTCACATAAAACCCAGACAGATGCTTTGGTGTTGTTTAGATCCTGATCTGTCTCTGAAGTAGCAGAGATTGCCCACATCCACAGAATACACAGGGGGAGCTGATGCAGTGGCCAGTGGTGATAGGGAAAACTCTCTCTTTTAGCCTGAAAGTCACAAAGCAGTCATCTCCTCATGTGAGCTCACCTTGAATTTGGATGCAAACCACCTGTGACCTGTGGGATCTGGTCAGTGCAGAACCAAGTCTGATGTGTGTGCCCAGCTAAGGAGCTTGGCATCAGCACCCACCCAGCCTTGCACTAACACAGCCACCAGACTTTTGGAAAAGAGCTGCTTCACACTCTGCTGCTGCTGAGCAGTGGCCAAGGGTCAAATGAAGAACGGTTGGATCCCCATGCCCTTAGAGGTCTTGTTAACAAATCTTGCTGGATTAGCTCAAAGGGAGCGCTTTTCCCAAGGTGAGATAAATAGAAAACTCAATTGAGTTTGTTTTGTGTTCATTCAGCGTGAGATCCAAATCACCTGTTAATACACTAAGATCATCTGGACATATCTTATCTAATTAACTAATTGCTATTGAAGAAGCATAAGTAACACCTTGATCTTTTCTGTCTCCTGAAAATTAACATGCTTTACCCGCACTAGAGTTCAGCTAGGTATCAAGATGGATTTAGTCTTCTGTATTTTCCAATATAACTAGATACATAAGCATCCCTTTTTAGTGTTTAATTTAGCTACATCCATAACATTATAATCTGTACTATTTTAGCAGAATACTGTCATGACTTAATTATTAAATGTAAGTAAAGCTGAAGACAAGACAGGATATTCTGCTGCTTTTACAGTTTTGTGTGAAAAGAGTATGTCTCAACTCTGTCAAATAAAGTACAACATGAGAAATGGTTCATGTAGTGATTTCTGTGAGCTGCACAGTGGCGTGTCCATAGTGCGAGTCTCCAAATAAAGATCTATGTAAATCAATTCCACATTTCCAAGCTTTTATTGTTCTCAGCTACCTATACTATTCTCCTATATCCCTTCGATAGTGAGTTAGATTCAAAGATTTCTGTTTGCACTACATAATGGGCCATTTGATGGATTTGTGCACAGCTACACCTGGAGTGTAATGGGGGCATATAATTCACCTGTCCTGCAATTAAGGACTTTTTCCATGCAGAATAAGGATGTTTTCTCTTTACCATAACTTTGAAGCATAGATATTAATATAAAGCTCTGTTCTGAGTATTGGTCATTATCATTATGTTAAGATTGCCATATTTCAAAGTAAGAATGGGACACACCATGATAGCACTATGTAGTAACACAAAACATTCATGTAGAAACACAAGCAGACTCCATTTTTAAAAAGGAGGAAAAAAAAAAAAAGAGATACACCAACACTGTTTGTCTCAATGTCTGTCTTGGTGATACATGCATATGTTTGACAGCAATGGTGAAGATCGTATTGACAAGATGACCCTATTAAGCAGAACATTATTCCATGAGGATCCTTACTCGAACCAAACCAGACTGCTCAGAATAAAAGTCTCCTCATCTGGGATGAAAATGGCAAAATCTGCACTTAGAGTCTTCTGACTTCTCAAAGAGACCTGCCTTGGTCTGCGGCTGCACTGGAGGGAAATAGCTCTGACAGACTCTGTACCTGGATCTGCTCCACACTCCACACAAATTTCATGATGATGAACTTCTAATCTTTTTTGATCATTTGTTCCACTGAGATTCTTATAGCATATCTAATGCCCACAATTCATGAATGCTTGGAAAACCTCAAATAAATCTCCTGTTCCATAATTTTTAAAGAAAATTATTTTAAACAAAAACTGAAGAGGGAATATTATATTACGCAATAGACACAGTAGAAGCCAATTACATAATAAAGACTAATATTGTTCTCATGATAGATAACATCAGAATTTGACTAAATCTCTTTGGGATACAAAAATTATGCCTTAGTTTTCACAACCTATTCATTTGAAGGATTATTCAAAAGAATTTTGAGTACAGGGAGCATCTGCACATCTGCAGCAGAGAAGAGATTTATCCCATCACACAGAGTGCTCATTTATATTCCTCCTGTGCCAAATTTTTTTACCTGAGTAACACAGAAGTTCACATGATCACTGAGTGTCAAATTCTCTGCTTTTGCATTTCTGCTAAAAAATCCAAACTCAAAATGTTTGAATAGTTAAATAATTATAGTTTTAAGATTCTAAAATTTTTAATTGACTGGACTATTTTTAAATTTTATTTTCTACACAGCGTAAAAAATAGATGTGTACAGTAGAATTCAGAGAACTCACATAATTGTGTTCTCATCCTTTCTTGATTCCCTACTGAAAATGGTGTTCTTACTTTTCAAAGCCTGTTTCCTATACATTTCTCATAAGAGAACTGGAAACTCAGTCTTGTGTTTCTTGAATCTTAGCTTTCCTTAAACACTTCCAGGTAGGTTTTTTTCTTTCTTTCAGAACCACGGGCAGGTTTGAATTAACTTAAAATCTTTTCATTAGAATTTGGTATTTTAGATTAATGCTTCTCCCCCCTTGGTTTGTTTAATATTAAAGATGCTACAATTAACATCTAAAGCAGATTTTCAGTTCTATTCTTTAATCTAGTGCATATAATAGCTACCTCTTCTTATTTTTTCTGAAACTAAAATACCCTAACAATACAATTTTGACATTTAACAACATTTTATCAAAAGCACATCAATTAAATTTTAACCCCCCCAAAAGAAAACTCAATAAACTCAATATAAAACACACAAATAACATAATCTAATCTAACTGTTCACTTTACCTTGAAATGCATGCCCTGTTAGAGAATCCAAATCTGAAATTAAAACAGTGAAAAAATAATCTTTAACACTAATTTAATATTAAAAAAACCCCAAAAATATCCAAAACAAACCTGACACCAAATATCACATTTTCATCAACATCAAATTTTAATCATATATATATATATATGAAAAGCAAAAATAGAACACTCAGCATTGCATTATGGATTTTTCCTCTTCATAGCTTTGTAAAGATGTAAAATAGATTCTAAAGATGAAAGTCTTGAACACTATGAGAAGCTAATTTACTGTTTAAGACACACATGCTACAAATAAATTAGAATTTTACAATATTTTTTAATGAACCTCAGCTTTCAGAAGCTTATATCTTGTGTACAAGCATTTGTTCTGAGGTTGTACATAAGAACAATAACTAGGAATCTGCGAAATGTTTTTTAGATTATACCATTTAAAAAATGTTATTTTCTTTCTTGATCATAACAAATAATATAACTAATTTTGTCTATCCTAGTGTTCATTCTTTCACATTTTTTTTCAAAAATTAGCAGTTTTAAAATAGAAATCGAGCTGGAAGTATTCCCACTGACACCAAAAAGCATAAATTAGGGCTTCTGCCATCTGAAGAGAGAGCAGGAAAGCACACCACTGGCACTGGTGGCACCAGAATGACCCCTCCCTTGCACTGGGACCAGAATTCAGAATGTCATCTTCACAGTACATTGAACCACCTTTGGAAATTCTGTTTTCTTAACATATTTAAGCTTGAGGAGTCTTAACATATTTAGCAGCTTTGAGGAGTCACACTCAGAGATTCACTTGTAAATCTATGGCCAGAGTAGCTAGCTCTGATAAAATATGGTCACAATATCTGTTAGAATTGCTATTTCATTACTAAGGTGTAAGGCTAACTCTCAGACCTACATGTCCAAAAAATCCCCTTTGCAGGTAGTGTTGCCTCATGCAAGAGAGTGATGTGGGCACATTTGGAAAACAAGCCCTGTTGCTAGGAGCAGTCCACCAGTTCCCAACTAGCTCACCAAGATAGCTTGGGCAAACCTCCGATTGTCCTTCTTCCCATCATCTCACAAGTAGGACGGCAGAAGGATGCAGTAGCCACTTTCTCTTGGAAAAGCACAACAGGTAGATTGTGGCTGACTAGTTTACCCTTATGTGTACACACAAGCTCACTTGGCATTTATAGGAACTGAATATCAGCAGTGCCTGGAAAAAAGTAGTTGGGAGATCTAGGCACTTTGTTAGAAACTGATAGTACCATTTCTAAACTACTTTATCTTAAAAAAAGATTTTGCTTCCTGATTGCAACAATCAACAGATACAAGATTCTAGGTTAAAAGTTTAGGCCACAGAAACCCTGTAACTTCTTGTAATTCTAAAAATTATTGGGAAAAGATTTACCAACGAACTCCTGGATATACATCTTCTCCTACTGAAAGACAGGAGGAAAGTGTGCTTGGCTTTAATAATTTATAACTGTTTAAATGAGATAAATTTCATGAGGACTGAGAACATACTTAATGTTGTAAGTGAATGTGGGAGAAAAATAACCCAAAAATGTAATAAATGTACTAGAGAGAACTGTTTTCTGAAATTCAAGATAGTGAACACAATGCATTACCTAACGCTTCCAGTATGTGGGGTCTCAAGCTTTATCATACCAAACTTTATCATAAACTACAGCAGAAAGAAAAACTAATCTCAGCATTTTTCCTTCCAGAACCTGAGAGACAAAAGAATGTTGTTGCCCCCCAGGAGCCAATAAAAACCCTGCCAGAAATAGATTATGCATAAATGGAGTATCTAGCCATGCAGTGACTGCTCTCTGAAAGCACAGAGACTGGAGGCAGCCACTGTGCAAACCTGGATCATCCCCAAAAAAAGGCATAATACTTGAATTGCCCAAAATGCCATCACTGTGCATATGTTGGGGCTGTACATACTGCCACAGCAATAATATGCTTCAAGACATCTGTTCTATGTCATTTTATTAATTAAAGTATTCTGAAGTAAAAACCTTAAAATCCAAGAAAAGGAACGGGATGGGGGGGAAAGTCTTCCTATAGCAGTGGAACAATACCTACTCAGGTACTGGGATTTAAAAGAAAAAACCCAACAACCTAAACCAAAAAAAGTGGGAGTTGTTTCTGAAAAGTGCTTGTATATATTGTATCTTGCAGTAGAAATCACTATTCAGAAATCCTATTCCGAAACTGATGCAGATAACTTAATGCAAATTAATTAGGAACTTGTCTCAGCATAAAACAGCACTACTTTGTAACACTCTGTGTTAAGCTAATGATGTAAATTGTGGATGTGTTTATTTTCTTAGAAGTCGCCCTACAGTAACTGGAAACAAGGCAGTTTGTCACCCGAGCACATGTCCTGTGTGAACTGTTAAATAAAATCAGACCTACTTTGCTAGCTGAAGCCAGAAGAGTTTATGGTATATTGAACCCACAAATCATGATCCACATGCCCCAATTCCATCATTACATTTCACAAAGAATGATATGAGCTGACGCCACGTAGGCAGGCAATGTAAAGTTGCCCATATAAAGATAAATACAGTGTGCAGCATTTCCCTGCTAGACTTCAATACATGCAATTACTGCAGTTATAATGGAACAAAACCTTTGCTGTGACTGAAACAAACAGGGTATTTAGCCTCTGCCATAAGATTTCTTCTGCTCTTCTATGGACTCCAAGGGCAGGAGAAAAATCAACATTTCCTGTTATTGTTCAGAAGACTGTGCAGTTTCTGGGACTGATTTTCAATTAAGTAAGCCTGGTCAGGTGGAATTCAATTTTCCTCCATTACATTTAGTTAATGAATTTCCCTGATTTGGCACCATGAACTTTTATATTCATACATAAGACTTTCTAAGCAAAGAGCAGCAATATGAGATGAAAGTGGAGTACATACAAATGAAACACTTTTCCGTCCCCTTTTTAAGGCAAAATAGCCAGCATGTCCACAGTGCCAATTATCGATGAGTTATATTCATGCAATCCATATCTTATTCTTAATATGTCATCCATTTAAGTAGAAGAAACAGTGATTTGATGGTAAGGCTGACTTCCAGTTATAGTGCATAGCATGATTTTTAAAAAGGGAAAGAGGATGTACTTCTCAGCAGGCAGAATCTTTGGTACGCCACATTCATTTCATTAGCTCAGTGCAAAACAGATGTTGGAGATGGTACAGGCTTTTCATGCCAATAAGCTAATTGTTTTTTTGCCTGGCACTGACGAGCAAAGATGGACTCCTGTCTATATCTTGCCTTCAGGGCTCTGTTCCTCCTGCTTCAAAACCAGCGTCCACTGCACGATCCAGTGGGCAACCTCTGGCTTCCACTGGCGTGGTACTCCTAGTGCTGTGCTCACAGTCGGGTATCAAAGCCGGGTGTAGCTGCCACTGACGTGCGTTTGGCAAAGCACCAGCGCCAAATGATCTTTACAGTGCACGGGAACACATATTTCAGATGCAGAGCACACTGAAGTCATTTAACATTAAGGACTCTCCATGGCATTGACAGCGAGATGATGAAATACCAAACCACTTCTGGGAGCTGATACCTGCTTAGAAAGGTTAGGAGAAGCTAAATGAATGCTAAATCACGGTCTTTTGAAAATACAAGATTTTTTTTCCTGCTTTCAAATGTTTAATAGATATTGCCAGCAGGATGTGAGTGTTACTGCTTTGCTGAACTTCCACAGCTAGACTCAATCTTATTTAACTAAAAGCCTATAACTGGACAGCAGAACTCAGGAGCCGTTGTGGATGTGCACAACACCTGGGCCATGAATTCTGCAAAGCTCATGCCTTCTTTAAACAAGAAGAGAGGAGTGACCTTCAGCATCTCAGAAAATTGGGAATATGAAGGGAGAGAAATAAAAAGGCTGGTCAAAAAGAAGAAAGTAAACAACTGACATATAGGTCCGGTGGCTGAAGCTGTGAGGTGGCTCTCATTAACCAAAAATTACAAACGTAGCTTTGACAATCAGGTCAGTGAAACTGTTGGCATATAGCTGTTAGGATTGGATTTGGATTGTAAATTTGGCCACACTCAGATTCGGGGTTTAATTTGATACCACCCAAAACTAAAGCCAAAGGCTAAGGCAAGTAGGTAAGCAGTTCTTTGCATTAGCCTCTAGAGGGGGAAAGTTTCCTTCAGCTTTGGAAATGAAGTGCATTATTCCCTAAAAAGCTGTTTTTGCAGTAGATGACTCTTACACAGTCCTGTTGCCTTACTTGGGTCTGCACTATTTATCATTATCCTGCCACCATGCCCTTAACCTACTGCAATAAAACTGTTTTCAGGCTCTTTCTTATTTTCATTGATATATTATTGCATTCATTTGCCACTAATCCTGTTAACAGCACAATTATCATTTTAATGGGAATGTAAACCTTTTCTGTGAGAATTTCCATGATGAGGAGAAAACAAGAGTTAGAATAGAGGTTGCACTCAGGAATTGCTAATAGTACAATCGTACTAACCCACTGCTCACTGCACTGATTGTTGGAACTTATTTTTATTCTTGGAGATAATTCAAAGAAAAAAAAAAAGTTGAACAGTTAGCTATGAAGACTTATCAATACGACATTACGAAGCTTACTTTTTTCTCTGCTTCAACCTGCTCCCATAAATCTACTGACAAAAAATTGTGCCATATTGAGACAGGTAGATCACATCTGCAGCGTTAAGCAGCATTTCATTCTGCCAGCTTTCTTTTCCCTGACATCATTAAAAGTGGGATTCAAATTTACTTTTCTTCAGTAGAGGTGCCTACATGGAAGCAAAGTGTCTGAACTTCCATTAGCTCCGATGAAGAAGTAGTTGAAATTGAGCCAATTAATTGCAGAAATCAAACTTGGTCAGCTGAATAGTTAGAACAGCTCTTCCCATCGACAAGATCTCCAAAAGTCATAGTGGGAGCTTAGACAGCTACCTACATATCCTATGATGTAGGTGTTTGGAGTTGAATCTCACCACGAAAGGAAAATTTTAAGGAAAATATTCTGCATATATGGATGTGGATCAGAGACAGCCACAAGAATAATATAGAAATGATTTAGGCATGGAATATTAGCTGTTTTGTGGTTGGTAAATCTGATAGCCTCAGATCTCTGAAATGGTTAGTTAAAATAGGTCCTAGATGAAATTAAACTTTCTCCTGTCAGATGTCCTGTCAGCCTCTAGTGCAAAAACTTGCTGGTCATTTTCTCTACTTCCTTAAAATCACGGGGTACGCACTCAGAATGATGCTTGCAGCCTTATGCTTTGCCTTCTGATTTAATGTTATTCCAGCAAGAACTTGGACAATGGGCACAGACTGAAACACAGAAGGCTCCACCTGAACACCAAGAAAAACTTTTTTTTACTGTGAGAGTGACTGAATGCTGGCTGCGCAGTCTCCTCTGGAGTTACTGAAAAGCTCTCTTGAGATGGTTGTGAAGCACCTCACAGAGGGGTTGGACCAGAAGACCTCCAGAGGTCCCTATCAACCTCAACCATTCCGTGATCCTGTGAGGTAATATCAATTGCTGAGACAACCCACGGGCTGCAGATGGCTGCAGTGTTGACAGAGCAGGAGAAAAAAAATGCATTTTTCTTGGAGGGGATTGAATTGTGGGAGAAAGATCTCAATATTGATCAGGTAAGCTTTTATTAATAAGGCTGCTCTTATTAATGGAATCCAACTGTTTTTATTAATAGCTGGTAACCATTCACACTGCCCGTGCATGTCTGCTCACACAGCTCACTCTTGTGCTTGCACACTCACTCACAGTTACTCACTAGTGCATGGCTGGGAGGCTAACCCCAGCTGTTTGCACAGAGGTGCGGGGCCGTAACAGCACCCAGGGGCTCTTAGGTGGGTGCCCAGAAACAGCCTCAAAGGGTCCCTCATTCCATCAGGTGTGTATGTAATCCTGCAGCCTGGCCGCAGGGAGCAGCAGCCCCCTTTTGAATGTGGTCCCATTTACACAACTGGATGCTGATGGCCACCAGCGTGGGCAGGTTCTCAGGTGTGGCCAACTTTTGGTGCCCCGAGTTTACCAGTTCTTGCAGAGCCAGCCAGGCTGCCAGTCTCAGGAGCTTACCAGTGCCTGGGAGACTGCTGCCCACTGTGCTCTGCAGCCTGCTTTATCCTCAAAACTTTCTCCACCCATACACCAAGGTACCTATAGAAATCACTCACAAGAGTGCACAAAGGTGGCGGCTTTATGCAATGAAGCATGTCCCCAGCTACGTGATATGCTGTAGCAGAAGATGCTAGTGGGAGACCTGAAATCCCGTTATTCCAGGTGCATATTTATCTTTATATAGCAGTTGTGATAATCACAAGAGCTGGCAATACTACCAAATGTACATTATCCTTAAAAGATTCTATTCAAAGCAACATGATAAAGAAAGAAAAGACGCTTCCAGATTTACTAAAGTGTCTTATTGAAACAAAAAGCTCTAAGATATAGTTAACTTTTTGGCATCGCCTTCCCTTGCATAGCAAATATTAATTAAAACTTTTGTCCCTAGTTTCCTTAGAATAATTTAATTTCTCTGTTCCTGAAGCTGTATTTATTATGGCTTTTGGGTTAAAACTTCACCACTCTCTATACAGAATATTCAGAATATAGAAGTTCATATTACATTAAAAAAATGATAAAAACTTTGGATTATATAAAAACATATTTGGGAATTGGACAGTTTATTGTAAACATATCCTCCATGCCTAGTCTGACTTGACTGAGCTCCTTTAGCAGGTTCATAGTGGGTAACATACTTCAGAGCAGAAAAACCTGGGATCTACTGACCCTGGCCAGCTTAACTGGATCATGGTCTGCTTCTCTTCCTCCTTTTTTTACCCTGTCTTTAAGGAACTAAAGAAAAACAACCACCAATTAAAAATAAAAAACCCGAAGCTAGCTTCCTTACATTTTGAAAGCCATCATTAATCCATTTTCTCCTTCTGCTGATCTCAAGCAAGCTGCCTGCTTCATGCTTCCTAGTATAATCATGGCCTCAGGACTGCTTTATCCAAACTCAACACAGGGTTTTAAAATAACATCTTAAAATATGTTGTAGAACCTGCAGCTGCATACAGCCATCTCAAGATGAGAACATTAATGCTTTCCAAAGTAGCTCTCATCAGGAAACTTAAGGTACATTGTGGCTGAAACCCTGGCCCCCGTTCCCTGCGGTGATGGATGCTGCGCTGGCAGCGGCAGCAGCACCCACCCTACTCCGGTGCAGAGAGGCTTTATTCAGCCTTTGATAGCAGTGATGGAGGACACCTATCCTCAGCAGTAGGTGTCCTGTAATCTGGAAGCCCCTGCCATTCAGCACAGCCTTACTGCCCTGAACTGAGCCAGGACATCCCGGAGAACTGCCAGGGGAAGGCACGCTGTATCCCCAGGTGCTGGGTCCGGGAGCGCTACAGCCACTAAATCCTACTCAAGTTCAGAGCATTATGTATGTAAAACAAACTCACACCTATAAATGAAACAGTTTCTCAAACATCAGTGCAAACACTACTCATACTTTCCCCGGTGACCTCCACTTGCGCAGCTGGTTTAGCCATGAGAGAGGTGAAAGAACTAATTTCCTAATGTGCTTCCACTTCTTAGCACATCTACAAACATTTTGAAGCTCAGGACCACTTTTGAAGTGACGTGTCTGACAACTGAACAATCAACACCTTAAAACTTTCTAGAAAGTTTTAATGCTGTTTGGTTTTTTAAGGATATTTGCAAATTGATTTCAGTCCTGTCAGAACTGCAGCCTGCACGTGTCCAGGATCTGTGGAGCCGTGGTTGGTACAGTGCTCCTCTTAAGCTAATAACCTAAAGCCTTAACTTTGGGTCAGAGCTGTTTCTATCCCGCCGGCTCAAAAGGCAAGTGTGACTCTGTCCTACCTGTCTGAAAAAAGACCATACAGAAACAATACAGGCTCCAAATTTGGGAGATGGCTAACACAGACAACCATAGGCTATTTATACTTATTTAATCTCTGAAAAAATGCTATTTGTAGGTGGAGTTTCAATATCTGACAGCAAATAGCTGGTTGGCTTTTGAGAGTGTAGTTGAATTTGATCTATGCATTCAACCACAATCTTCCTATTTGTAAAACCTTAAATTTATTTTGCATTAACACGGAGCATACACATTCCATGACTCAGAAGAAGCAATCATATAATACACATCATACAAACCATATAATAGATGAAGCAAAAATATGCTAAATAAAAATCAACCTATTTATGTAATTTTGAGACATTTGTGAAATCTTCTGATTAAATTCTGGAGGTAGGCACTGGGCAAGTGAGGAGTCTTAAACAGAGGTCTAATAATACTATACCAAAAAATAAAATTAGATGTTTAAAAAAAATCAGTTTCCTGAAAAGTGAACTGCAGAATAATATATCTGCTCAGTTTTATTCCATGTCCTTTTCGAAATCTGCTTTCTGCATGAGAAAGGCAAGAAAACCTGTGAAATTCAACTGTTCCACTTTACGCTGCTATTCATGTCAAACACTATGACATGTCTTTTGAAAGCTGCTTCTTCCTGTTGTCAGATTCTTTCAGTTTATCTCATTCTTTCTCTTGTTCTGGAAATGCCTCTTCTCTCACATTTTTGCTGGTTTTTAGTGACTTTGCCTTTTCCTTAAATTTATATAAATATAAGCTCTTGAATCAGCAGGCGTTTCTAAACAAAAGATAATTTTCTTTCATTCTCACCTCAGCATCAACTTCCCTTCCTCTAACTCATGTCAGATTGCTTTCAGGTTTGCGCTTGGCTTGATCTGGTCTTTCATATATCATTCATTACCTTCTGTTGGCCAAGCCACAGTATTTCTTCATATTCATTCCCGTCTTTTTTTTTTTTCTTTTATCAGATAAAACTGATCACTTCTTATTAAGCAATCCTTCAAGCCTTTGATGCCCTGCCTGGTTTCAGGGAGACTAAATAACTACGTTTATATATTGACATGTAAAGTACCAAGTTGAGCTTTATATGACAAAGCTGACTAAGTGACTTACTAAATATTAGGATGATTCCTGTTATACTAAACAAGCTGAGTCTTCCAAGCATATTAGATTTGCAAAAGCAAAAAAAAAAAAAGGCATCTACTTAAACGGGAAAAAAAAATCATTAGAAGTGCAGGCAATGAAACATTTCCATGAGGCAAGCCCAGGAGTTTGCTGACAGATAATGCCTTTCCAGAAGTAAAATTTAGAAGAGATTTGGCACAGTCTGTGCATACATTTTGTCATCTCTAAAACTGAAATACAAGAGAGACTGATTAGGGCTACAGGAATGTAGCACTTCTACATCCCAGAAGATATACAAAGGAGGAAAACAAAAAGGTGTTAAATATTAATTTTAAAATAACAAACCACCGAAACCACCTGCAAAATGACTTTCTACATGAAATGCAAATATATTTCCTATACAAGGACTACAAAACTTAAGAAGGGCTGAAAATGAAGCATGAAAAATTTGTTATAAATGGCACTGAATTTAAAAGAGAATTCAAGAACTATGCTGGTAAAACTACACAAATGAAAGCAATATTATTTGGGATAAATTCTGCTTCTGAGGTATTTAAAAGAATAAGTGCACAAATCTCTCTGGGCTTTTAAATCACTGAAGCTAAAATGGATCATTTTGTCACTTAACAGGGGTACTGTGTAGGAGGTTTAAAGTTTATGTCAGGTCAACAATTACTTGGACTCTATTTGCTCAAGAAAAAGATCCTTTTTGGGGATCAGCTTTATTATGCACACATGGATGAAAACAGCTTCCATTGCAAAATATTTCTTTAAATTTCATCTGGATCTTAGTTCAGAAAACTGGTGTGCTCTGACAACTGCTCTGTGTACTCTGAAAATTATGACAGGATTTTCTTCGTATTTTGAAGATAACCAGTTGACATAAATGTTAAAGCATTACGCTACAATAAAATGGTGACTGCTATTTTGTTTTTACTTTCTCATTACTGCTCACTGCCTCTTCAAACTTTATGTTTAGTTAAACCTTTTCAAGCCTGTGGCAATATCTGAAGAGACTGTGTTAAAATTAATTACATCTTTGAAAACGTTTAGCCACAGTCCTGCTCTTATTGAGTTTTCTCGAGAGTGACGTCAATGAGAAGAGCAGCAGGTGCAGGTTTTCTTTCTGTCCTGTCATATCACAGCGCTCAGGGTACAGATGGATTCTGGTATAGGCTTGCAAAAGACATCTTCAAGGGGGAAAATGCTAGAGAAACTTTTAATTTTAAAATTTATATGATTTGGGGGGGGGGAAGAACAAAAATGTATTTTTCTCTGCCAGTAGCATAAAGGGCCTGGAAGGAGATGAGAACTGTGTGAAAGCTATATACCACAAAAGTTCAAAACATTACATTGGTTACTCTATTTGACTGGTTCACATACTGCATGCAATGAAGAGGGGTATGAACTAGATGGGTTGTTAAAGGAAAAAATGGGAATTAGGAAAGTTTATTGATTCCAGGCCATTTACGTGCCATCGCACAAGAAGCATGCTGGTGCCCCTTGTCTATGCCTGCCAGAAAGCGGAGCCAAGGAGAGCGTGTTGCAGAGGCCCCTGGTGACTCCACACAGAGCGACAGGGATCACGAAGAACCAGAGGCCCGTTCATGAGACACCTCATCTGAGCCTATAAGCCACTTCAAGATTAATAGCTGTAGTCCAAAGCCATTTGAACATAGCTACTATGCTTCAGGGCCCAAGCTGACAAGTCCACATCATGCCAAGCTGTTGTTTTCTTTGAATTTCTTTTCCTGAGAGGGAGCCTTTATCAAGACAAAACAATGTAATTCACAGAACTTGCCTTCTTTACTAACTGACCTCTTCCCACAGCTAGAATGGAGACAAAGGGACAACGGAACCACCACCATTTCAAGAAAAGACTATAGGAATGGATCAACAGCCCATAACACGAAGCAGCACCCAGTAACCATTGCCATGATGATGTGGTGTTGTTCATGTCTCAGTCACTGATCAATACTCAGCTTCTGAGAACTGGTGATTTAAGAAAGTTGTCAATATTTTCAGCAATAAACACCAGAGTTCTATCAGAAATGACTGCAAGATTGCCTTTCATTTCATAGGGGTAAGAACTGCACTGGAGTCTGAAAGAAAAGACCATGAAACAAGAGAAAGGATTTCCTGGGGAAAAGTTTGTGATAATGTAATTAAAATCTCTATGCACAAGGGAATGAAGTAAAGGCTGAATTGGCTTTTGCCCACAGGCATTTCCAGATTTGATTGCTTCACTTGGTTGGTTTAGCATTCTTTCAGCAGTTTTGTGCTTTCGGTATTTTCATGTGGAATACAACCAGAGGAGAAAGGTTATTTCATGATGTAACTCACTGGAGCCAGTGGAATTACTCCAGTATGGAATATGGTTCACCATCAAAAGTGATTTTGTAGATTTTAAATATTCAACTACTAGATGAAGTATCAACTATTTTATCATAATAACTAAATCCTAGTTATGACGCCTTTGAACATCATTGTAAAATGCATGATTGCACAGGTAAAACAGAGCAAACAGTTCAGTTACCATCTCTAAATCCGCAAGCTACAGGTTAATTCTGGGCCCTGACATGCAAATAGGCAAGCAGCCAAATTGTCATGGGCCTATTTCTCTTTGACCAACTTAGGTTTTGAAAAGCCTTCCAAAGAACACGCACTGAAACTGCTTTGTTCTCTGGGGTAGTCTTGAAAAATCAGCAGTTTCAAATAGAAGGAAAAGGTTTATCAGAATATTCTAAAAATAACTGTATTTGAAGGCCAAGTCTGGTCTGCAGTATTTAATTTGAGCTCATCTTTTCTAATTGACAAAGACCTCCTCTCATATTTTAGCAATGCTAACTGTTAGGTGTTCTGGAGGTTATCTTAACAAAATACCTAACAAAAAACCAACTTTAATATGGAAATAGATCTGCCTCCAAAATAAACTGGTTAAACTTTGTAGAAACAATATTTTCTCATTTGGGTTTATTATGAATACAAAATCCCATGCAACATGAATTTTGATATCCTGAAAGCCAAAAAACAAACCCCTCAAGACCATGCAAAAAACCCAACTTCACAACTCTGGAGATCTACCATAAACAAAATAAAATAAATCCTGCAATTTAGAAAGGTATAAAAACCTCTGATAACACTTGCTCCTATTGGCATTGTTAATTTACTTTGGTAGCACTGCTTTGTCATTATGTTTTATAGTGCCTGTCAGGAACTTTGGTTATAACATAAAAAAGAAAAAAACAGTCTAAACAACACCAAGAAAAACAGTCCAAACAACTTTTGATTCTTTTCTTGTTAAACTTAGCATTTAACCTGATACAACTGAATTTTATGAGAGGACCTGTTGTTAAAACAATAAGACATTAAATTTGTACTACTCCTGGTCAAAAAGATTCACAAAGATCCAATTGTTTTCAGGCATTTACTATCAATGAAATTATTTTCAGGAAAGAGACCTATGTTTTCTGTGTCCTACAAATTTTGTAGTGATTTAGTTGTTAGAAAAACTATTGCACTGACATAAAGTGGAGAGGATAATATCTATCTTTCACATTTCTTAGCTTAATTGTCTTAATGCAACTGAATATGACACACAATGTAAGAAAGATTAATGATGAGAGAAAAGTGAAGTCAGCAGCCTCAGGCAAGACAGTTTCTCAGAACAGGCTTTAGAATCTCAGAAGAGATACAATTAACCTTAAATGAATTTGCATTTTTTACCTTTTTCTTTCTTTTCTGATACAGCACTACAAGACTTGTTTTTCAAGACTTTCTGTATTCTGAAAAATTTACAGCTTTCTAATTCTTGAATGGATTTTAAATAAATTCAAACAACATTTCACCCAATTTTATTACTCAGTGTCAAGAGTTTGCTAACATTGATAAGTTTTTAACTATGATTGATGGTATATCCATCATACCTGCCCTATGTTTCTTTAGTAGATTCAGCTCTGTACTAAACCAAACAAATAACATGGGTTCTAAGCCGTTGGAGCAGCCATGTGAAGTATTGTTTGCTCCTGTCCCCAGAGGTCCCAAAGGACATGCACTCTCTGTCCCCACACACTTCTCTTCACATCACATTTCTACTGCTCCTCTTCCCTACCAGGTCTTGACTGGTCCTTGACCTCTTCTTCTCCTCCTCACACATTATAAATATAAAATAAGCATCTTTTCTCATCAGAGAGATATTAGGGCACTGACAATTCATCAGCTTTCTCCTCTTCAAGTCTTTGCTCCGCAGGCAGCCTCCCTGGGTCCTGAGAGAACAGCAGGATCTTATGGCAACGTGAGTGGCAGGCCAGTTAAACCCACGGAGCAATGGCTCCTGAGGGATAACTCTGGCTGCTTCACCAGAAAAGTACTCCTGGTTCTGTCTCAGTTCCCATCTGCCCCTAGATTCGACTACAGGATACGCAGGTGCCATAACTGTCTTCCTCATAAGGGTTCCTTTTTTTTAACGTCTTCAAGTGAAAGAGTCCTCGGTCTTAGTATCATTTTATTGACAAGGCTGTTGAAGGAGGATCACACCACTCTTTAGCCAAGGAGCCGGCTGGATGTCTTTTTGTTAACAGTCAAACCTCAGATTCTTACATACAAGGGCCAGCCACCAGGAGCAAAAGCACTACTGCTGCTGACTATATACAGAGGTAAAGTATAGGAATGAATCTTTGCATCTAGGTTGATGCATATTCCACAGCTGATGTGCTGTCTCTTCAGAGAACAGATACATTAAGATAAAGAACAGATAAAAAGAGTGTCCTCGACCTTTCTGATTACTTGCAGAGGGATTAACTTCAATTAAGTAATTATTTTGTTAAAGTTTCCTTTACACACAAGATCTGAAAAATTCATATCAAGAATTTGAAAATGCTGAAAGGTTGTGCAAATATTCCACCAAACTTTATCCCTAAGCCCAGGAAACAAAATGCTTCAAAGAAAAAAAAAAGGAGAATAATATACTTCATCATTTCTTTAAATGTTCTCTTCAATAACTTTGTTCTGCATAAGCTAAAGGAAAAACTGTATAATCAGTAATATATAACATACTTCAAAAAGCTGGAATCACATCAATCTCCATTACTATAATTAACATATACTATCTAAACCCCTAGCTGTGAGGCCAGTTTTCAAAATGATACCTGGTAATTTGGTGCATAGTATTTTACTTAAAGTAGGTGCTAGAATTAAAGATATCTTTAAGAAATAAAATTGAAATATTGCATTGCATTCAGCAATACTCATATTCTGAAAGTTCTCAGAGTCTCTGGGAAAAAAAGAATTAATTTTCTATAAAAAGACCTTTCTAGATTTTAGCTGCACATTAAAGTTCTCCTTTGCAATACAACGTACAAAGGCAAGAATAAAAGATGCAGAACGCTAGATCAAGGAATTCATAAGTGTTGGCCTTTTCCTAGCTCTACTACTGGTCTGTTGAGTAACTTTAGGAAATTCCCTTTTTAATCATATCTGCATTTAGCTATTTAGTATATGCTGTATGTTCAGTTTTGTATAAGCAACAGAGAAAGGCATGTTTCCAGAGGATAGTTTATTCCATCTGAAGACAGGTCAGGAAATTACTTTAGATTGAATTGATGGAAAGCCAAAACCTTGCATCACAATCAGTGGCTCACAGTTGAAATGGGATGTCCCCATTCAATAGTGATGAATGGGTGATGGTAATTTGAGGGTTTTGGTCAGACGGAACAGCATGTCACTGGGACACTGTAAGGACAGGCTTACAGTTATCTTGAAAAACTAAGAAATTTCCTGAGGAAAAAAATAAATAAGACTGGATTCAGTAAGGATAAGTGTAAGATACCAAACTCAGGAGGGAATAATTAATTGCAAGACACTAGACAGAAGACAGGTTGTCATGTGTCTAATTCTATACAGAAGTGTCTGCTATTACAGTTTAGCACAAGTTAAATATGAGTAGACAGTATCATGCTATTTCTGGAAAAAATAGGCATCATAGTGGGACGTATAAACAAGAGCATAAACTACAAGACATGGAAAGTTTTTCTCTTTTCACTGCCAGTACAGGTTGGGGCCTCAGTCACGTGCAGATTTGGCAGGGGAGAGAGTATAGTGGAGAGACTGATCAGAACTGGAAAACATGACCTATAAGAAAAGACTGAAAGAGTATTTGCTTTTAAGTCTAACAGAGTTAAGACTGACCAGGTACAATATCAGTCTTCAATTGCTTGAAAGGTTGTTGCTAAAGGGAAGGAATAATCTATTTCAACTTTCATATGCAAAAAATAATGAGCTTATTCTGAAACAGCGAAGACTCAGGTTAAACATTAGCTGAACTTTCTAATAGCAAGGACAGTGAAGCAGAGGAACAGACCTGCAGCCAATATTATGGCCTTTCCAGTGTTGGAAGCATCGAAAACCAGGTTAGACCAAATATCTGTTTGTCTAAGAACAGACCAGCTGTTCTTAGCAGTTCTTTTCTTGCCCTATTTTTCTTTTTATTACATGGATCTCCTGGTAATATTGTGAATGAAATCCAGGTTGGTCCTTGCCAGTCAATCAGCAGTAGATCCATGTAATTTCTAGTTTGTTGATATAAGGGGAATCTCAATGCAGTACAAATAGCTTAAAAATAAAAAGAAAAGTAAGTTTAAAAGGTTCTTTAAAGCTCACATGATGTAATACTTCATGACACTTAATGGAACACATATTCACACAGTTCCTGTGCTGATTCAGATTAGAGCAAACTGAAAGAAATGAGTAAAAAAAAAAGGAAAATTGAATATCACTTTCAAAAGCAATAAAGAATTGTGGTAATTCTGTGGCAAATATAAAAATCTAAAAGAAGCACTCACATAGTAAAAAGAAATTAAAATCTTTTACAGCCTACAATGTGATGCTTCCTTGAAGCTCCCCATTAAATACAGAGCAACTTAAGACCAAAAGGAGCAGTGTTGGACAGAAACCTTAATACCATAACAAAAGTAACGGACATAGAAAGGGCTTTATATACATGCTATTGTGCATTTTCCTTTATAACTTTATAAGCCTTATAAGATACAATAGAAATGCAATTTATCCCTTGCATAGAGACAGGCTATAGAAATAAAGCCCTTGTTTGCTTTTTCACTGGCCTTAAGTGATAAGCATCTACTAACACAGTAATTTTGTTTCTAAGCTCACCGCTACTGTCATTTTTATTCTGAAAGTTTCACTCTAAGGAATGTAACTTATTTATTAGAAATCTCAAGTCTCAGTGGGAATGCTACAGGTAGTCTGCACTAAGGTCAACAGAAACAAAAACAGTTATTAAGTTGTCCTTCATTTGGTGTATCAGAAAAAAAGGGAAGTCACTGCAAAGATCAGCAGCACAAAAGCTGGAGTAAGAACTGAGATACAATATGAGGATTTTTCTTGTCTGCATGCGAGTTCTCTCTGGATATTACTCCTTGGATCCCTTAATCTGAAAATTGAGGGGAAAAAAAACCAAACCCAACAAAAGTCTAAGGAATGTGAGCAAAACTGATGGGAGGGGGCAGGACTTGAGGAAATCAAACGAATATATTATTCCCTTCCCCCAGAATTCTGGTGTGGAAGGGCACTGGAACATCCCTTGTCATTGCATTCGGGGATGCAAACCCATAGAAGATACTGGCTTTTATTTTCTTAAAGTGCATTAATCATAAGTCATACAAAAATGAGAAGGAGAATGAAGGACATACTCCTGAGGTCTATTTTCTGTTAAATGCAATAATCCTATTTTCCCTTCTTGTCTCATTTAATGACACTGAGCTAAGGATTCAGATACTGCTTGTAAAGTTTACATTTCCAGTTAGTCACATTTCACCAGCCTCTTACGGCTGCTGTGAAAGCATATGAAAATTGTGACAATGCTTCTGACTGGGAAGGACTTTGGAACTGCCTCTAGCAACAATAGAAACTGTGTGAACAGCTCACACAAAACCTGTGCTCAAGTGCCTCAAAAATAGAGAAATTCAGGTTTTTTGTAGCTAAAAACCAACATTGGCAGGACATGGTAACTGGGAGGCTGTGGAGTTTCAGCTTTGTTTTGAAACCAGAGCCGGCAGGAACAGTGAGTTAATATGTTAGATTTATGATTGTGTACTATAATGGATGAAACATTGGGTGTGCAGCAATTTGTGGGGTTGTGTGGTAAATCATGCCACGGAAATTTTCAAAGTTAAAAAGAAATTATTTGGGGAGGGATCACCTGGTAATCAGTTTAACATCAGCTTTCAGACCAGAGCTAAGAACTGCAGGAGAAAGAGTGAGGAGAGAATGAATGGCAGTACCGTGAGAAGAATAAACATTCATGTAAGGAGGGCTAGCTTTAATTCAGATTGGTCCCCAGAGGAAACCAAACACTGAATGCTTCTTAACTTATACCTAGTGAATCACCCCTCTGGAAGTAAGCACCATCGTGTCAACAGAGAGGAAAAATCCTCCTGATTGTCTTCAATGACACATGCTTCTCTCTGTTGCCTATATATGGGACTCAGACGCTTTGAAAAGCTAAATTTGAATCAGAAGTTTTGAATATTATAATATATTCATAATAAGAAAACCGAGGATTGTCCTAGAAATGTCAGTGTATGGAGTACAGAAAGGGAAGCATAGTGTGATAACCAGCTTCAGCGTCTGGTCCCCAAACTGTCTTCTGAACTTTCCTAAAAGAGAAAAATCTGTTTGACTGTGACAGACAATATCTATTTTATTTATTTTACATGATGCCACATTCTTTAAATAGGGTACAGTTGGAGAGCCAAGAGAAAGGGCACGTTTGCCTTCTCCTGGTGGCTGCACCACCCATCTGGTGAAGCGTGCGGAGGGATGGTAGGGCTGTTCCCCCCCCAGGGGAGTGCAGAAATGCAGTCTAGGAGAGAGGATTCCAGCACAGGGCCAGAGAACGAGGGCCAGGAGGGGTGAGGGTGGCCAACAGAGTGGATGGCGCAGGTCGGTACTGCTGTCAGAGCACGGGCACCCAGCCAGGCTCTGCGAAAAGAGAGGCTTTTCCTAGTGGTGAAGAAGGGACTGCCCACAATTTGATGCAGCGCAGGAGTCACTGAAGGGTTCCTGGGCTGGAAGCAAGACGGGAAGAAAGAACCTCTGCTACCTGCAAGGAAATGGGGGCCGGAGGAAAATCAGTGGACAAATGCCATCCATTTTACCCCAGTCATTTTGACATTTTTCTATTTTCAAGTATTGCCTGTTCTAACAGCCGCAAAAGGAAGCTGGCTTTAAAACATGAAGGCCCTTGACAGCGTTTCTGAGGTGCCATTAGAGGTGTAGCACAGGTCATGAGGTACACAGCAAAAGGTCTGATTGATTCAAGACCCAGAATTACTCCCAATTTCCTGCGAATTTTGGCATAACTTTCTTATTAAAAATTGCTTGGAATATTATGAAACTATGCATACTTAAGTTAAACAACTGTTTTGCACCAGTAAGTTTCTCTACATGAAAGTGTAAAGTAAAAAAGATATATTATTTGAAAACAAATATATTGCAGTCACTGTCCCTCTATTTAAAACTCTGTTCTTATTCTTAAATCACATTTTGTTCCAGGTTTTGCGATGTATGTATATTTTTGATCTCAAATGTTTTGTTTCTACTATAACTATGCTCCCTCAGCGCATACAAAGATTTTATGTTATCAATTATTTGGTATATTCTTTATGGAAGTTCTGAGATTGTCTACGCACTCTTAGATGTACAAACTGAAGAATTCTTTATTGACAGCTTGGTCAACACATTCAGAAAATAAAATGAGATTCCTAGATAGCTGTTTAACAGAATAAAGCGTGGTATGGAACAACAACTCTAACAGAGCAAGTTTTCAAATACTGCATCTAGAGGTCAGGTTTGCAGAGAATGTAAATTGACGGAGACTTCAGGAGTCAGTAGAGCTCTTGTGGTAATCTGGTCCTATACATTTTTACATAAGATTGTTCACATATAAGAGCTCTTCAAACTCTCCAACATTTGTGGAAAGGAAATGATACTTCAGAAGTTTTGAGACAAGAATTTTCAAAGGCATTGCAAAACACTTTACTGCACCATACAGTCATAAATTTCTGACATAACAAGGACTTGCAATTTCCTCGCACATGCATTTTCTGCAGAATTGAGAAAGACCAGCTTAAGGACCTAACCAAGACCAACCACTTGAATCCGACTAACAACAGCAAGAGGCCGTAAGCAAAAGCAGAAGCAAAGTCTGGATTACATTTTATCACAACCAAAGCAAGTATTCCAAAAGCTGTGTGGGAACCAAAGGAAAGAAAAGCCTTGCTGTTCAAAAAAGTCACCAGCAGAGCTCAAAGAACACATAGAAACAGAGGCTAAGCAAGGAAAAGATTTAATATATAGCAAGGCCCAGTACTGATTCGGCAATAAGAAAGATTATAACTAGTCATATTTCTTCCAAAATAAATCACCCCAAGGCAGGAAGGTTCATCTGATGACATAAAGTCTCTACCAGCCGGTGTCAAGGTTTACTGTCAATATTAATTTTAATTTAGTACTTAAGTAACTTTACACTTTTTTTTTTTTCCCCTGGCAAAAATCTGAACAGCTGGGTATCACTGAAGAACACGGAAAAAAGACTAAATCAGGGATTTATTGTCATTTAACCTGAGGACATTTCTAGTATCTTTTATCAATATTAGAGTAAATATATCAATATTTATTAATGTAACATTTTCTTAGCCTAATAGTAAAAGTTAAGATAATATTTTATGACTATGTGCCCTCTGCCTGGTACAGGCAAATACAGAAGGGTTCTACCTGGTTGTGGTAGAACTGTAGAAACTTGGAAACCATTCTAAGCAAATTGAGGTATAAGACAAAAACTGAGAATCCCAAGGAAATGTAAGCAAACATTTTAATCCCTCTGATAAGCTCGAGGAGCTTACATAGCACAGTAATAAAAGAAAAAAAGAAATAAAATTGAAAATTGAGGCCATGATGGAAACAATTGGATATTTCTAGACAGGATATAAACTCCCTAGAAGGGAAAAGAGCACACAGTAGAGCTTTTTCTAGCTGGAGTGGGTGGGAATGTATTTTTCTCCTTCAGGTATGTTACTCCCTGCAGTAGAATATGAATTTAAAAGAACTGTTGCTCTGATCAAGCTGAACAACTCACAGGTCCAGAAGCAACACTCCACAGATTCGACAAGAAACATCACAAAGTTTATCACTCTTGTAAAGCAAAAATGAAATCTGTTCTTTTGTCTCGTGCTGATGTTTTGTGTGTCATGAACTTGTACTGTGAACAAGCTGTGTCCTTCTGGGAAATATTTGCAAGACAGCACAGAAAGCAAGTGTGGCAACCATAACTGAAATTGCTGAAGAAAACATGGTCTCACCGACGATAAAAGCAATAATGCATTTTCATTTTAGTAACCCCACTGCAGAAGCTTAAAAGTGAGCACCAGTTCCTAAGAAATGTATTAGAAGACTGAACCTGTCCTGCTATCTTGTAACAAAGGGAGAAAGTGGGCAGTACCTGTCAGAAGACGTGGTAAATGAAATCATCCATTAGCTTCTGCCCCTTCTACCACTTGACAGGGTTCTTTGCAAGCAAATGCTCAAATGTTGAATAACAAAGAACAAGAGCGAGAAGAAGTCTTTTGATGTGCAAGGTATTTTTGCCACCAAATTCTAATAAAGCCTCTGACAATTTAAATTACTACAGGTGGTTTCAGTTTAAATCAAGAGTTCTTAAAGTAAATGCATATAAAGCACTAATCCGTCAGAATGAGGTTAAAGGGGATAAAAATCCTACAATTGCAATTTTAAATTACTAATTAGCTACTCAATAGAGCTATTGCAGCTGTTCTTTTTGCTAACCATTAAACTATAAAGATATGAAGACAATGAAAGGAGAATGACCTTCTATATGTCAAAGAATATTGCTGAAGGCATCTGCAGTTAATGGGCCTGTGCTTGCTCGTGCAGAAAGAGTAAATAGGTTTATTAGCTTACTCAGCTGGAAAATGCTTAGCAGCTACTGGTCATCTGATAACAAATTTAATTCATAGTTCATTTAGCTATAAAGAGAACTGATTTTTTTTTTTTTGCTGTTATTCAAATGTCCTGAAACATAATCTGTACCCAGAGGGGGTAAGACAGACTCATGAACCCTAGAACAAAATGTTATCCGCTTATTCCGTCCTAGTTTGCATGCTGTACCACTGCATGTGAGTTTCCCACAATTTAAGCATTGATTTCCCAGAAAAAGATAAGTTCCTGTAACTAGAGATAACAAATGGAAAAACTGAAAGCTTCTTGAAATCCTTATCAGCCTTGTCACAACTACAGAGGTTCCCTAATTATAAGATGTGGTTTTTAAAAAAAATTTTTTTAAAGTGTTTTTTGTAAAAATATTTAATTTTTTTACTTAATTTTCAGACCACTTTTTTGCTCTCTAAACAAATCTTGGATTTTATTTGGATCCGAATTTTCTGCTATTTATAAAGTTACCTGTCCTATACTAGATGTGAAACAGAGAAAGGGTCACACCTATAAATATTTGCCTACAGCTGCCTCAGTGAACCCTTCCCAGTCACCCATCTTCTGGGAGTTTTTCCTGCCCCCTGAGGAAAGAACTACAGCAAAGACTGGCAGGAAGGGGAAATGAACATTCAGGACAAGGTAGGAAACACTCTCTACTCAGAAGTTTCTTAGAAATTACTGACAATATCAGTATTACAAGCTCACCTGTGTTATTTTGCTCTCTATAGAAACCCAGTCGATGGTAAAGGCTAAAGGAACTGGAGAAGCTCTCGATAATACAGAGCAAACCATGCTATTGAGGTGTTAGAACAGGGAGGCAATAAAAATCTATATATAAATAGTACGATAGCAAAATCTAGCACATATTTTTCATGGGAAGAATGAAGAGAGAGAAAAAGGAAAGAAGATTTTACCCTTAATGAAGCAATGACTTAATTTTTTTTCCCATAGTCTTTTTTTAGACATTCATTTATAAGGTAGAAATAATAGAAATACTTTTGCTAAATTTCTGGAATATTTACAAACATCTTAATTCATTTTGAGGCCTGAATTATCACCAGCATTTGTAGTTGCCTAGTATTCTGCAAGTTGACCAGTCATTCTCATACCTCTGAAACCCTTCTGAAAAGTTCCTGTCCTTAAAACACAGAAATGAAAATCAAGTTTGTTGAATGACACTGCTGTTGCTTATGACAAGTGCTTTTAGGATAGATTTATGTCTCATTTATCACAACTTTCAAACCACTGAAGGAAAATCCTTCAATTTTCTTTGCAAAATTGTGTGAAAAATATCACACTGATAAATTAAACTGAGAGGTTTGATTAAAATGCCTGCTCAGCACTACATCTTTAGATATCTATGGTGTGGAAACATGATGTAACAGAAAAGACAGTATTCATTTCTCATCCTGTTCATCACAGCTTGATCTTTGAACAGGGACTAAGAGGAGCTCTGGCATTCTTTGGTTTAGCTCAGAATAAATCTAACAACATTAGTTTTACAGCGTGAGCACTTTAGACATGTTATGAGAGTGTGAACCCCACTAACTGCTGCCATATTTCCCTCAGTTATATCAGTTAACCCACAGATCACAGTCACCTAGGATGCTCTCTACTCTTCACTCAAGAGCTAGCATGATGCTGCTCTATGGCAGTGCTGTCTTTACACATTAAGTGGATGTATGCATGGGTATTTTCTTTATAAGCTGTTGCAGTAGTAACTAATCAGAAGAAATTAAATGTTCAGACTAGAGCTGTTCTTTTATATGCTTATAGAGATGTCTTGTGGCTCAGGGATGTTTTGCATGCAGACTGCCAGATTTAAACACCCACATGAAAAAGATAGTTTACATGTGAATCACACACTGCAGTAGAAAAAGCTCATCAGATTTCTAAAAGGGACTGTATTTTTGTAGAAAATGCATTAGTCCTAAAATATCAGCAGAGGACAGTAATAAATATAACCTATTTACACACATTGCTCCAGTTACACATTGCCTGAAGTCAATCAATGCTTTTGTGCTTGTTTTTCCTACTAACTAACTCCAAGTAAATAGCTTCCCACCTGAGGCAATTATAGCTAAGAAGAAAGAGCAGACTCTGAGGTGTAGATACACCTTACTGTGGTTGAATCAGGACTGCTATGCTTATTGAAATACTATCTTTCTGCTTAGTGAGAAGCTCCTTGTACCCAGTGCTATGCAGGTGTAGTGTAAGAAAAGGTCATTCTTACAACAAGCATTGCTCCTTATAAGTCATCATAGGGAAAAAAAATAGAAAGATCAAGAAGAATTAGCAATAAGTTAGAAGTTTCCATTATCTAATGGAAACCTCGTCTCTTACAACCTCTACTAAGGTAATGAAAAGTTAGGTGTAAAATGGGTACAAGCTTACAGAGGAGAGATGAATGATATAGGAATTCAAGCCCTGGAGAGGTGAGAGAAGAGAAGAAGAAACTTCTCTGAACATGATGAAAAGGGGAAAGGGAGAAGAACAAGCCAGCTGAGGAAAGAAGAAAGGTCATGTCATATTCTGTTTATTTTCTCTTGGGGAAAAAAATCAGCAAGACTCTGTGAAAAGAGAGAGGTGGAAGCTTTAAGAAGTAATTCAATAGAATAAAGGTTGCTGGAATTGTGGGTATGGCATTCATTTGTGCTGAAGATGTAGAGCTACTGCATTCACATGCATTTGATCATAAAAGTCATAGAGCAATAAAGTCTTTTTCTTGCTGCACCCTGCTCTTTTATCGTACCTAGAAATGTGTTTGCGTAAGGTATTCTTTTCTGGTTTGTCGTCTTTTGGTTTATATATCTTAGAAAATCTTTTCTGTGCTTTTTTTTTCTTTTTTAATTCTTTTTTATTTTTTTCCTCCATCATTCTGAAAGCCTAAAGAAGTCTAAAATGAGGCTGATGTGGGAGTTTCACATCTTGTAAACAAGCTAAGCATGTGGTGGTTCTTTTTAACTCCCCCACATGTTCCCTAAATATACTTTACAGAAAGAAGAAGAATTAGGCAAACAAAACAGCCGAGTAACTATGATAGAAGAGCTACTACCAGTGACAATTTGGTTTTCTGGAATTCTTAATAGATACTAGTAAAAGATAAAGCCTAAAAATACTCTATGTAGCTTGCTTTAATTCACTCTTTTCTCCAGTATGAAAGTATTAATATTTCAGTCTGCTATAGGTACGTATTTGTGAGACACAAAGAATTTAATCTTTATGTAAGGCTAAAAGCTGAGGAACAATAATAACTACTAACTACATATTTTACAATATTTTATTAATCATAGGACTGTATTATTGGGGAAAAAAAAAAGTCACCTCTCCTAAACAAGTTAACTGGGAAACAAACCCCCAGATATTTTAGCTTTGGCACTCTGTATTTATTTACCAATACAATGAACAGTATGGTTTTGAAAATTTCAGCTCTTGTTAAAAAAATCAAGTAGAAAACAAAACCAAGATATTTTAGCTTTGGCACTGTGTATTTATTAACCAATAGCCTATTGTTCTTGGGTTTTTTCTGAAGTGTTTCACACTTTTTTTCTTGTGGCAAAATAATTTCCTGCTTCCATTAAAATCTCTGAAGTCCAATGCATTTCATACCAAGCTGCTGATGAGTTATAAAGCCAGTGTTCCAAAAAATGGTCCATAAAAACTACAAGTAGACAACAAAATCTTAGGCTTTTAAATACAGTGAGATGGTTTTCAGTTGATGAGAATGTTTGGGGACATTTTTGTTAGGGTAAGGATATAAGGCTATTGATCGTGTAATACTCAGTCAACTGGGACTGAATATTTTAAATGGTATCTCGCACAGCCTTCAAAATACTAAAACCCCAACTAAAACCCAAGTGGCACTGCTCTCCTGAGGATTAGGAAGTTATGAAAACAGAACTACACAATAATATCATAAGGACAGAAACTCCTGGAATATGATAGCCATTTGTAATTGTCTAGACAAATGAACACTGGAAGTTACAAACCAGTATATTGGGTTCTTATCAGTAATTCGAACATTATGCTTGACTCATTTCACAATTTCTGTCCTGCCAATATATTCCACCAGTTTTTGTCAAACTGAAAAAAATGTTGAAGGAAAACCCCCAATGTTTCATGTGTCCAAGCACAAGAAAGTACAGGGAGTCAGCAATGTCTCACGTAACAGAACTCTCAACACAGTAAAAGCTGTTACTATAATGACCACAGGAACATTGCCATATTTTTACCACACAATAAGACCTGCTATACTTCTGCCTGTAACTATTGATTTATGCTGCATATCATTCCCTGGATTACTGGTCGGATTATTGAGTTCTATTACCAATTTTAAATTTTGAAAATCAGAATGATTTTCTGTGATAACTAAAAGATAATGCCCTGTTTGTGGTGTGAAAACCCTTAAGATTGATTGCAGTCTGGGTATATAGTTTCATGAGTAACACAAGATTAGGAAATTGTCAGGAAAAAGTATTAATTGATGTTTGGAGGGTACCTTTGGTACTTTCTCTGCATCATCAGTTAATGTTAGCTGTGTTATAAATTTCCCAGCTTGTGTCAGAGACAGACAAAAATACAAAAAATTAATTTTAAAATAGAACTATACCTACTGGGGGTGCCTTCTTAATTGAGCAATCACAGGATTATAGCAGGTGCCTTTGTGTGTTAAAGCACAATAGGAAAACAAAAGCCTTAGAAGACAATATGGTACAATATTAGAGAAGCCAAGGATATGAACACAAACAACAAATGATCAATTAACAGTGTTATCATGTACATGACCTTCCTACTACTCTACATTATGACATCTGCATCATAATTATTAAATCATACCTGACACCTACGTCTTCAGTGAAAAGGTATGGAAATGTTAGTAACTGCAAAAGAGGATTAGGACATTACCTGGCCCAGAAAGCTCCTTTTTTAAAGCTTCTGGGAATTCGCATCAATAGCCAGAAGGGGCACAACTAATTCACTTGTTTTCATTATACATTAAGTTTGTAACCAGACCTTTGTGGAGTATTCACAATGTTTGTCTTCAGATATCCAGACTCCCTAAACTGGTCAATGGAATGTAAAGGTACCTAAATTAGACTCCTACTCCTAGGCTTCAGGAGATCATTCCTATTTCTTGATGATACCTGAACCACAGTTAAACTAGTTTGTCTGTGTTAGGTCCTGGGAATACTTCCATATATTTTCAGGATAGAGTTATTATTAATTCAATGTATACAACGGAGTAGCATTTGTTGTAATGTATCAGCAATATTCTTTGGTGCCAATCTGTATTGTCAAACAGCTACGGGTCAATGTTTCTGGCTTTTCCGAAAACATTCTCAAAGAAAATGTGAGTAGAAAATGAAAAGCAAGTTTAATGAGCAGATTTCTCCCACATACTTTACAAAAAAAACGAGTCGAGCCACAACACCAGAGATGGCATTTTAGTATGAATTTATTCCTGAAACAATAAATCTATTTATAACATGCCAGCAAACAAGAGGCTGCCATTCTACTCTCCGTCAATTATAACATACTGTTTCAGGGTCATTTTTTGTTACCTGAGCAAATGATGTTTTCTGGCTCATCTAGCTGAGCAGCGACACATGGGAAAAAAAAAAAAAAAAAGTGCCAAACAAAACTTAGGAAGATTTTTAAGGATATAACTTTTAGAGATCTTCTTTCATAAGTTTTTAATTCCATTTTACATAGAGAACTTTTCAGGAATTAGTAAGAAAATAATTGCTACTTACCAGTAAAAACGTGTATTGAAATTTTTTTTGGTAAAAGGATGGGTGTCTGAACAATGAAGAATGTCATGTTGAAAAGTGGTACTAAAACACTTATTTAAAAGTATGTTGCTATAAGCGACAGTTAAGCTATCAATATTCCTCCAAAAATCTATATGCATATTTTTTTGTATTATGAATGTGGTCATAATATTTTTTTATAATGATTAAGAGCCATCACAACAATACCTAAATCTCAAAAAAAAAAATAATGTTAAGGTTATGAGATGTGACAGGGACAAATAACTGGGCCGGGTACTGTTATTAATATTGACTTTCAAGTTATTATGTTATTCCAAATTATTATATTATGCTTTTTGTTTTCAGTAAGCATGTTTCATTGGTATTGTACAGCAAAACACAAGTGATTAACTTGATCATTTATAAACAAATTTTGTCACATTCCCCTCTTTAAAGCAGTACAGGACAATTCCTCTAAGAGACTGTATCAGGCATCAGTAGCATGCCTGCTTTTCCACCTACATTTATCTCCCTGGGAAACATCTGTTGTGGCAAGTAAAAGAAATGACCCTCAGCGTTTGTATTTGAGTTCCCTCTGTCCTTGTCCAGGGCACCGGTGCAGAACAGACTCTTGTTCCATGTCTTTTATGTAGGACTCTCTTTCAAGGCTTAAGGGCCTCAGACAAAGCTGGTAGGATTTAGAGATCTGCACCAGTGGGTCTGTTCTTTGGAAAGACACGGTGACTTTTTTGTCATCTTGATGTATCAAATTCCATGGTGTCTAAAACTGTGCATTGGCTCCAGTGGCAAAGGGCACACAGGTGGATGTTTCCAGGGATTGCTTTTTTCAACTACATGGCTGTTTTCAAGCCATTTTTCCATGTAACATAGATTCTTAGCCTGTTTTCTGCAGTAACAGGGAAAGCTTTACATTAAGTGATGGCATTACAGGAAAGAATCCATGAAGAACATCATATAGTTAGTAACATACCAAGTCAGCAGAATTTTATGGTGAAAAAAGTAAAATAAAATGACAATGAACATCGTTGGCTGTTTGAAAAAAAATAAATCGTTAGTTCCTAGTAGAATCATTTTAACAATTTTTCTGTCATGTCATGTTAAATATTACATTTTCCCTTGTCTCCTTCTGAACAGTTGGTTAATGGAAATTAATACAACTTGGTAAGCGTTCTCAAAAGCAACAAGGTGAGTGAAAGAGGTCAAAAGAGGAGGAAAAGGCTTAGGCAGCATTCACCATGGAAGAAAAGGAAGATTAGGAAGATTTGCTCTTTTCCCTGCTCAAATATGTAAAAAGTGTTCCATGGGTTATGGTTACATGTTGAGTAGACAATTATTTAGACATAATGGATTCATATTCTACAGAAGCAAAAGGATCTCTTCTATACATGAAAATTAGGGAGGAGAGTAGAAGGATGCCTGGGATTTTTTTATTAATCTATATTAAAGAAAGCCTGCCACTCTACTAATTTGAATTTTTGTACTTATTTATATAGCACATGTGGTTGCCTTACCCAAAACAACAACTGAATGCATTATTCCTCCTTCTTCCCTCAACAAGCTATTTTTCTGAAAAAGGAAACTAATGAACAAATCATCTTTCAGTAAAAAACATTTCTTAAATCATATTAAAGATTTTTTTGTCAACATTTTTGATTTGTGTCAGTTAAAGCTTTTGCATCTTCAGCTGGCAGTTCATTAAATGAGGAAATCACACAGTCCATCACATCAAGCGTTTGACTGAAGGAATGAAAAATGGCAGGCTGTTATCACATCTGTTTATTATTATTTTAATGTGAGATGATCAGCTGCACTGACAAACAAAATTCATTGCTGGTTAACATGAAGAAGGCACAGATTGTGAACAGCTTAATAGGAACATTTGGGGATCATTCTTGCTGCCATTTAAATTAATGGGAATTTTGCCATTAAGTTCAATGGAAGGAAGAGGAGATCCTATACAGTACACTCATAATTATACTAATATAATTTGAAATTTTAGTGATAGCAAAGAGAATAGCACAGTCAAATAGGTTTAGCATAGAGAGAAATGCAATGTCCCTTCTCTTGGGCTCCTAGAACTTCTGCTAATGAAATATATCTGCACCTACCTATGTAACTATGCACATGTAAAAAATTCTGTATTCATATACTATATTCCAGAGCCTTTCAAAGATTATTTTTTCCAGAATGGTATCATCTGAAATTTAACACTAGATTTGTCAACACTTGAAATTTTAATTTTTCATACTTTGTTGAAGTCCACAGAAACATATTAATTTCCAGAGAGATGATATCACTGCTTTGAGATATAAAATACTTTTTCCCTCCCATAATTCAGTGCTATTTCCTTACACAGTCTGACTTTACTTTCTCTTAAGTATTAAAATCAAAGTGAAGAATTGGCTCACTGATGTTCCAAGGTACAGTGTTGCCTGTACAAGACCTTTTAAAAATCCTGGCATATGCAATATAGATAGGAATCTCCTAATGGTCACAAAGATGTGGACATAGATTACAGCATTTTACAGAAACTGTTATAATGGACACTCAATCATTCATCTCTGCCTCCAAAAGTTAGACCTTTCACTATCATCAATCTCTTTTCTCATATCATGCAAATACAATATGAAAACTCTCCCTTTTGCCCGTCTTATTCCACACACACCCTCATTCTTTGCCTCTTCATTTCTGTTATACACTCAGTTGTTCATGTGAATCCAGAAGGCACCACAGTTCCACAGTTTTTTGATGTTTTAGGTCCTACATATGGGTCAGTATAGTAGTTAGCTGCTGCTAAGTCATCACCAGGATAGTGCAAGGTTCTAGGAGAAATGTCTTTCTCCACAACAGGCAAGACAGAAGGTAGTCACAGGCCACCAAGTCAGATAAGAGGAGTGAGTGGAAAATTCCACAAAGTTTCATTTCCTCTTTTTGGAGTCCCACATAGATTACAGCACAGCTAGCAAACCAGTTTATTCACTAATATGCTTACTATTTCAAAGATACAAAGGAATATAAATAAGGACAACTCAACTACAGGGAAATGCAGATCTGATATTCAAAGCGGAGTTTCATTCCTTTCTTGAAGTAAAATGTGTTTGTAGACACAAAATAAAATACTTTTTAGGAATAATACTTTAGTGAAACCAATCACAGCAGTTGGCAGGCCAAGCAAGAGGGAAGTCAGTTTATATGGATTGTATGGCTGTTTTGTCTTCAACAGTTTTTAAGTCTCTTTAAATTTTAAATCAAGATAAAAGTGCATTTTCCAAGTTGGATGATATGAAAGGCTTTTTTGAATCATATTAAATTAAAGGAAGGAAAATGGAGGTATTTTTCTGGATACTGGTTTACCTGATGGCTGCGAGTTTTCTATTCTTGCATTTAGCATGTCACTTTCCTATCAAATTTCACTCCCTTTCTTCCTCAGCTTAACAAAATGATCAGATTTTGATCAGAAATGATCAGAAACATGACTTAAAACATACTATTGCCTGGATCCAGTAATTCGTTTCCTATTTTAAGAATTGGTTTGTTTTCTGGCTTATGGTTCCTCCCTAAAATATTCTAAAGTTTCTTTTATGACAAAAAGTTTTGCTTTTTTTCTGCTTCATCAAAGATAATGAGTTAAAATGCATTTTAAAAGTAAAACTAATAATTTCAGTCTTTAGAGTTTTATTCCTTAGATACTTTATGATATGATAATTCCAATAAAAAGCATGGCAGGCAAACAAAAACTGTATAATTTAGAGCTTCAGCTTAAACAATGTTAATTTCCAGCTGCAAAGTCCTGGTCAGTATTACTGTGCTAGGAATGGAACTCATCTTTCGTGAAAGAATAGTCAAATTAATGTGAGTGGAGCAGATGTCTCAGCAGATCAATAATATCCCCTTGACAGTCACTAACATATGCCAAAACATAACATCTGAAAAACAATGAGGAAGAACAAGACAATAAGCACCTGTTACACTATCCCAGTTTTATCGTTAAGGTGACACCAAGTAGTTCAAGCTGAATACAAACCATCCAGCAGAGAATTTTTATATTCTCCTTAAATATTTAGCCTAAGTTTAGAGGAAGAAAATTCAAAGACCACCACTGTAGTGCATGGAAGGCACAGGTTCAGGAGCAAGGAGAAAAATAATATAATATCCTGGTTTTAAGGGTTCAAAACCAAGAATAGATTCCGTTCCAGTTGATGTGAGATTCTGTCAGTTAAATTACTCCAAGGTCCTGATTTTGTTGCTCTTAAATTAGTTTCTCCTTTATTCCTCAAACTTATTTGTTAATACAGAGGAAAATGGTAGAACCTATCTTTAAAATAAGTAATAAAATCAGAAAGAAGCATGTTCCTCAATAGAGGTATAAATATGAACAAGGACAGGTGATAAGAGGACACTATAAGAGCGACTTGCTGAGAAAACAACGGCAGAATTTTAAATTCTTCACCCATATCTATAACAGATACCAGCTAATTTCTCAACATAGCAACACTGACAACACCATCTGAGTAACTATACTAGGATTCACAAAACTGTCCAAGACAAACAGAAGTTCTCAACATTCATTATTTCTTATTTAGTTTTAGCTAAATACTTCTAACTTCTTAACTTACTTTACAAAAATAAAAATCTCTTATAAACACAATGCAGGATTGCATATTTGGAATTCAAACCCCCAGTTTCTGAAGATGTTGTGTGATAATTAAAAACACACCTCAGTGTCTATCAAGCTGAGGTTCCTCATGAAGAACAAATGGAAATGACATGCACTCCTTTAAGACCATTTTTGTCACTGTCACATTGAGGGCACTTACAGCCCTCAGTGGCCTTCCCAGCATGCAGGGGGCCTCACCCTACCTGCTGCCTGGAAGGAGCCCCATTTCAGCTCACTTCAGAGCCCTCAGTCCCTGCCTGAGCAATGCTGTAGGTTTGTGGGTGTCTTCAATCCTGTCTCCTTGATGATCCTGAGAGTTGAGAGCTGTGCTGTTGGTAGCTCACCTCCTCTATGGGCCCCTTAAACATAGGCTGCAGGTTGTCTGCAGTCCTGTCCTTGGACCTGTCTCCTGGATGGAGATGTAGCCTTGTCTCCAGCCCTGTTTCTGGCTATATCATCTTTTGCTCTGGATTGGAGCCCCTGGGCAAACCCTGGACCTCATTCATTACTTGCTTTGTCTGCATTCAGCCTCCCTGCAACTGTGCCCTATACACATGGGGACTACCTGCACTGGGTCACCCTGGTTCCCTGGCCAAGAAGAAATAGCCTGCCCCCTGCTCCCTGACTTTTTTTTGTCAACCTCTATATACATAATGATCCATGAAGAAATGTTAACAACTTATTTGGTGTCTAATCCATCTGTGATCAAAACTTTGAACTTATGCTTTAATAATCATAGAATAATAGAAAAATTGGGCTTGAAGGAACCATCGAAAGTCATCTAGTTTATCTACTTAGCCCCCAGGTAAGATAAATGATATCTATGTTGTTTCCAAGAGCTGTTTGTCTGACCACTTCTTAAAAACCTCCAGTGGTGGAGTTTTCATCACTTACCAAAAAACCTTTGACAGTTCTTCACTGACTTTGCCATTTTAAAGTGTTTTCCAATAGTGAAATAGGTCACATTTTCCAGAACTGTAATCCATCTCATTCATTTCTTCTGGACTATCTCCACTAGACCATGTAGCTCTTGAGGTACGATGCTCCAAACTGCAGTTTTCTAGCTGGCTAGTCTATCAGAGGTCTCATTTATTCTTGAGTACAAGATTACTTCACACATCTCACTGGCTGTATTTTAGCTTTATGCTTGCTTTTTTCACAGCGCTGTGTGCTCATCCTTAGCTTTTTTCTGAAAAACTGCTACCAAAGCAGATGTCCTTATTTTGTATCACTGCAGTAAATAATTCCTGCTTTATATCTTCACGTGCTTCGCCTCTTTGTCATTATCATTTTGAATTCTGATCTGATCCTCCAGTGCAAGTTGTCTCTCCCAGTTTTGCATCGTATGAAGATACAATAAACTCACTCTCTATTCCATCATCTAGGTCATTAATAAAAGTACCCTAGACATTGTACTGCATCAAATATAAGATACATGACAGCTAGTGCTTTGCTCCTCTACTCTATTTGACTTTTTTCTCTAGAATTTTTCTAAGGATTGATGTTAACTGACAGCAATTGCTGTATTGTTCTCTTTGCTCTGTTTACAGTCAAGCACTGTGCTTGCCTTTCTCCAATTCTCTTTATGTATTGTCCCCTGCAAGATCTGAAACATAAATGAAGAGAGTTCTGGATGCAGACATATATAGGGTAGTAACAAAGTTCATGTCATGAAACTGCATAGAGGAGTTGTACTGCTTACCCAGCAGAAAATACTGGAGTTCTCTGCTTTAAACATGAATCATGAGATACCCTGCGCTATGCCAAAGTGGCATAATGCCATGCATTTGTTGCAAAACTAATCACTAGGGAAGATCAAAATTGTCCAAATAAAAGGGGGGAAATTTGTACTGCAGCTGGCAGCCACACAGGACACAGGACACATGCTGTGATTGGAATATCATCTACCACAAAACACGGACTGAGCAACAATGACGAAGAAACATATTAACTAAACATACCATTATGAGTCATGTAACAAAATTTATTGTTTGGAACAAAAGTAAGCATGGATTCTTAAAAAATAATTAAAAAAAAAACAAACTAAAGCAAGGAATGATTTTGGATTTTGTGATAAGGGCTGCATGCAGCTAGGAACAAAATAGCCAATTAGTCCTCAACATGGAGATGAGAAAAATTCACTGATCAAAATCTAGCAATCATCTTCCACACAACAGAAAACTTTGTAAAAGATTTGTTAACAGCACACAAGAGCAGCTGTGCAGCTCATAAACTCACTAGGGACACAGTACAGGTGTACAGAGAAATACTAGGTCTAGAAATGTCAGGACAATGAAGCAGGGAATTGCCCCACAGCCAGATGTTATTCCTACCAGCAACATTAGTATTTGTAATTACAAGACAATTTGCAAATCAGTACATTTCAGAACTGGGCTCAAATCCTGACAGTAACCTATTAGCCCTCTGTCTAAGAAAATAGAAAGAGCTGGTAAGAGAACTATAATCAGACTTCAGAGCTACGTAAACTACTTTGAAAAATCTATGCTGAAAACTGGTATTTAATGAATATATACAAATTTAATCCAACAATGTTAATTAACTTTTCATTCTGTTTGATGATATTATACCAAAATACAGATCTAATTTTAAAAGAAAGCAGCAAAACCTGGAAATTATTCACTGTATCTTGGGCAGGAAGAGTCCTGAATGTTCAAGGAAAAAAAAATCTCTATTTCATCTGACTCACAGGATTTTGTTTGGGTCTATGTCTATATTAAAATATATGTATATATTCCATCTATCTTATCGCATATACTTCCCACCAATGTGAATCAGAGACATCCTTATTAGCAGCACAGCACTTAACAGCAGTTCAGGTACACCCATGAAGCCCCTTCTTCTCTTTTCCCCAAAACTGAATGCATTTAGAATGAGAGCAAAACCTTGGTTTGAAATCCTTCATCCACTTAATGTCCTCAACAAAACATGTATGATTGCAACTCCAGCCAGGCTTTCACATCTTAGCTCTGCTTGTCATTCTTGCAGCAGAGTAGATTTCCAGCCTTACTTTTAAATTTCCTTACAAAGGTAACTAACCAGTTTTACTATGTCAATACCACTAGTAGAATGCTAAATGATGTAAAAAGTGAACATTAAATGCATCAGGTACTATAATGCAGTGTATTCCCCGAACGCTTACATCTGAATGCTAAGCAAACAACACAGAAAGGTGACCTTGGTGAAACAGTCCTTAACAAATAAGAGTTCTTAGCTATTCAGTATATACATAGTGCCTTACAAACATGTTGTAAAATTATATTCAGAAGCATTTGTTTTCTTTTCAGTCTCTCTCTCAAATATTCAGTTTTTATCTGAAACTCTCCAGTTCTTGAAATGTACCCCACAATACTATTTCCTGTTTATTAAAGGTTTCATATTTCATTTCAGAAATAAGCAGTTATTTTTTCCAGCAATTTCCTAGGTCCTAGGAAATATTTCACTACCACGCCTTTTATCTTTTGCTTTATAATTGGAAAAGGGAACACAAAGAGAAAACTCTGAAAATATATGCCAGTGCAGGCTGCTGCTGCTGGAATGCTGGGATGTTTTATCAGTCTTTATTAACATCAACTGTTTGATTTTTACTTGATGTCCTTCTGTGTTGAGAACTGCACAAGCAGAAATTAAAAGACAATTTATCATTTGTGATTGTAAAACAATGAACAAAAGATAAGAGAAAGGTGATCACAAGTAATTGCCTAATTAAACTTTAAGCCTGCAGAGTCTTTCTTAGGTTGGGTATGTGAAAAAGTTATCACAGGCCATACAATCTTGCTATAAGTAGAATCCTTTAACAATTCATTAATAGATCACTGGTTACACAATTTAAATATTACCCTATATTTTTTTGCTTTTTGTACCCCATTTCATGATGTCTCCAGCCCATTATGACAAGCATGTAACTGTCAACTGCAAGAGCAATCTATAATGCACCGTAAACCGCACAGACACTTGTGAAATGCCATTCTGTTAAGTCAAGGTCTTGATGAATGGCCAGTGATAAGAGACACATCTAGTGCAGCACCCCTGGACCACAAGAGAAAGAAAGCTACCCCCCAAAGTAGGCACACTGTTCTGTCTCTTCAGAACAGGAAGTAGCAGAATGAAATTTCTGCAAAATATTATAGTGCCTGCAATGTCAGAATCTACTATAATTGAAGTTTTAAAGTTTATTTTAAAATTTAATTTAAAATTTTAAAATATTCACTCTCTGTGCTTGACATTTTCCAGGCTTCTTTGGTGAAAAACATATTAGTTGATAATATATTTTTGCAAATACACTTTCTTCTGTTTTGAATTCTAAAAGAAACAATTTTATGTCTTTGTTCTTCCAAGGGCTATAGCACGTTTCCCAGCAATGCTGTCACTTTGGCAGTCTCGCTGCTGCAAAACTTAGATCACCTGTACTAAAAGTAAAATAATTTTCCAAATGGACATTTGAGTCAACAGCAAAAGACATAGGTCTATTTTCTATTGCCTTCAGCGGGACCAGAACTTCACTCAAACTTTAAAAGCTTAAGAGGGATACACAGGTGATCTTTAGAAAGTAGTATATCCTTCATCAAGTTTGTAACACAAGGGTTTTTTTCAGTAAAATTGGGAGTGTTTGAGTGCTGTATTGAGCATTTAAAACACAGGGTTCAAAGAAGAGGTAAGTGTCGCTCAGGCAGAGCACATCAACCAGAGCAGGTCCTGGTCTCCATAATATTTTTCTTTTATGGTCTTACCCTCTGTCTCTTAGTTATTGCTTCAAACTCTTTCCAGGATTTCTTTCTTTCTTTAAATGAGGCAGCATTAAAATGATCTAAGGCCTTGAACACTGCTTAAAATTTTAAGCTCTCTAAAGCCTCATACATTTTACGTTATCTGAAATTTTAGCCTGCCTTACATTAGTTTAAAAATAAATAAATAAAAGCAAGACAAATTTGGTAGCTAAGTAGCCAAGAGAGAGTTAGCATAATTTCTTAATACCTTGTATTAAATGTTATATACCAGGAGATAGGATAATAGTCTGAAATCCAGACTTTTCAAATTTTAGTAATTTTTAGGAATTTCTTTAAGACTAATTAATAAATATTAGGGAAAGTGACTTTGGCTGCATGTAAGCTGAATGGCGATCACACTAAATAAAACTCCCTGAGTTCCTGAGCTCTAAAGTCATCCAGAACAGAGACTTGGCCAAAGCATCCTGTGGCTTGTTGCCATGCCACAAACCCGGGTGGCCTTGCCTGGGAAACCAGAGCACCCAGAGGGAGAAGAAGACATGGCTACATCCAAACTCTGAGCTTGCAAGTTTAGAGGTAGCTGCGGGAGACATTTGCTTATTGTCCTTACATTTTCCCTTTGGAAAATTTCTCTTGGGGGTCCTAGGAGGTATTTATGACGGTAATGGGGTCATTTTCATTAGACAGGTAAAGAGACACAGAAGCTCAGCACACTCTTCACAGTCCACAGGCTCCTGTGCACCGAGTACTTCTGCAGCTCAGTTATTTTCCACGATACTTATGTTTCTAAGCCTGGCTTTCTAGAAATAAAATATTGCTACTTTAAGATTTTTCTGTAGGAGGGAGAGCTAGCTGACAAGTATGTGACAAACTTCAAATAAATCCTTTTATTGAAATGTTTGCGAAAGTTTGAAGCTGAACTGGACATTTGCAATTTTCCCTGTTACTACAGCACATTGTGATAGCATTTGACCTCTGTATTCTGTTTATACGAGTTACGAGGGCTTCTAGGAATCAATCACACATCTCTATGGAAAGAAAGCGGAGAATGATGAGAAGATGGGGCCCCAAAATCATGGGGTTGTTTCAGGCTGTTTGTCTTTCTTCAGCACCTGCAATGACCAGAAGCACTTCAGAGAGGAGAGGTGTGAAGAGAACAGGGAGGGATCGAATTTAGAGCATCTGCTACAACTTCCAGGTGAACAGCTCACAATGTACATGGCTGGGGGCAACTCCTGTTAATGCAAAGACACAGAGACTAAGGAAGAACACAACAAAAAAACTTAGATAGAGTCACCCACAAGCAGGGAGCCAGCCCAAATCCTGTACCTCACAATGTAGTTTCTATTTTGACAGACTTCTTACGCCAGTGAAAAGTACTGAACTTTGCCTGTGTAGATTTAAGCAGCAGAGGTACAAATAGAAAAACTGTGTCCAAATTCACACCTTCGTGATATAAATAAAGCTACTATGAACACTACTGCCTTTTGACCTCAAGAATTTTTTCTTACTCCATCACCTTTTGTATCTTTTCAACATCCAGCCATTTTGAAAAAGACAATATATTTGTAGTTTCACACTTCATATTTATTTTTTTTTAAAGGATTTAGACATTTCCTACACTGATATGCTCCAACCTGGATGAAACACTTGTTTACTCATTAGTGATATTTATACCTAGTTATTCCCAATAGGCTCCTGCTGGCATGTTTAAAAATACTCTTGCAGAAGCAGTGCTACATTTCAAACCTCTTTGCAAAGCAAGAGGTAAAAAAAGGAAAAATCAATTATTTCTTTTAATGGAAATTCATATTTTAGGGACACACAGGTGTTGCTAATTTTAAGATAAGTACTCAAGCAAATGATAAAATTTAACTGTGCGTTGGTTTTACAGATGAAGGACTGAACAGATGGTTCAAGGATGGTATCAAGTGAACTTAACATTTGTGAACTAGATAGAACATGGGCAGAAGATTGTGTGATTACAATATTAACACTGAACCACTCAGAAAATCAGTTTTGGCTTTTTTCCCATAACATGCATTTATAACTCCCTAAGTTCATGATCAATGACAATCAAATTGTACAACTTCAACAGCAAAAATACATTATTAGACTAAGAAAGGTCATTCAAAAAAAAAAAGGCCTTGCATTGGTCAGCACTTGTTTAACACAAAGACCAATCATGTTACCAAGAAATTTTCTTCGTGCTTAAGAGGGTTTTTTTGCCTTAACTCTCTGAAAACTAAGTGGCTGATTGGAAATAAAAGTAAGTTTTCAGTCATTACAGATAAAAAATTTTCACAAAATGAAGTTGCAAGCTATCTTTTCACCTGGAATTTGTCAACAAGTTAGAGTTTGAGGCATAGGAAAAATTTAACATCTCACTAAGCCTCTTTAAAAGATGGATGAGAAATCAATAACACTGCACTTGACAATACACAGCCAGAATCAAGTGGTGAGGTTGATGATAAATATTAATTTATCTTATTGTTTGTGTACACATTATATGGAATGTTTATCTCCATACTAAACACCTCATTAAAGTAAAGGTAATTTAACCAGGTGAAATACTAGGATAATAGAAAATATCTTTTTATCTATACTGATGATCTTTAGATTGGGAAAGGCAGAGTGACTGATACAACTGAGCTAAATAACGAAAAGGAACACATTATTTCTGTGCTTGAAAGGTACAATTCTTACTTCTGTCCTCAGATTTCACATTGCTAAAAGCTTCCCAGTGACACAGAACTATCACAAAGACTTCACATGCAAAAAAAGGTTTGATAAATATGCTATTTCCCAACTCACTGCAAGTGGTGAATAATCTGATATAAACTGTCAGTAACTGAATATATTCACAAACTTTCAGTTTGCCACAATGATCAAAGGTGAATTTGTTCAGAGCATTTAAGGTTTGCATATACATTCACCCTGCCCGCTCTATGCCACGACAAACCCTTCCACTACCTTGCTCTTATGCTTTCATTGCTTTTCACAAAGTTCATCCACCTCAGCCCCTTACTTTCTTATTTCTATTTACTCTAATAATAAATGTATCACCTTTCTTGCCTCTTACTCATCGTTCCCTCCAGTCAGCACCTGAACAACACTGAACATCTCACTAAAGAGGTTTGAGACAGACCCCACCACCATCTAGCAGCATAACCCCACACCTTTATTGGTTTATATGACATGGTTGCCTGCGACAGCAGGGCACTGGGCTCCGAAGTCAGGAGGTCCTGTCCAGTCCTTGTCCCTCACATCATGCTGTGCAGCACATGGTGCATGAGAGGGGAGAAGTCTAGGAAGTGGAGCCATTTCCACCCACACTCTCTCCAGCATCTCTACTGAATCCCAAGCTGGCCATCCCAATAACAACACCCTAAAGCGACTATCTGTAAAGATCTTTTGTTTAACTGGGGCAGGTGGACCAGCTCTTGTCTCCATTATACTGCACCATAGTGACAGCAAAGCCACATATCCTTAACTAATAAGAAGAAAAAGTAGCAGCGTGGGTGCATAAGTGGGTAATATTTTTAGCATCTGGGCTTATCAAGCACAGCCACTCTTAATTCTCCACACGTTTCACTGACAGTGGTGTCACATACTCTTAAACTAATGTGCGAGAAAAGAAATAATAGGAGAGAACAGCAGGAGGAAGATGTGACATGGTGAAAACAGAAACTCTGGAGATGGAAAAAGACTGGAGCTATTCTGCTCAAGAGGCTCTGACATCCGTTTCAGAAGGAAAGCTAATGAAAACTACCACAAAACTTCTTTACAACCCAGCTCAAATTTCAGTCTGTCTTAACACACTTGTGTAATTACATATAAATAATACAGTATGTAAAGATCTTCAGCAAGCTGTACATGTGGTTGAATATGTATTCATCTGTAGACATCCCATCCTCTTCTAGTTTGGCAAAGGTAGAGTTAGACTTTTTGTTTAGTACAGTGGAGAGGAATGGACAATTCATACCTGGTTTCTTGCTTTCTATAGGTTAGCCCTAACTGCCCCGAGCAAAACAAAGCAGCTGACAGGAGCCCCAAGTATCCATGTAACTGTCCCTGTGCTCCCTGCTTGAGAAATTGAAAGGAAAATGGGAAATGATTGTGGTGTCTCAGCAAGGGTTCTCTTCTCACATGAGATTCTGGCCATGCATTTATCAGAGTAGATTATGGTTTTACTCCCCTTCCCTTTTTTTTGTTGCCTGAAGATACCAAACTTGGACACTGTAACATATCACTCAGTTTTGATACAGACTATCCTCATTAAAGAGCAATAATGACAAGAGATTTTCAGAACCCATTCTCTTAGCCTCATAGACTTTTTCTCCTCAGGTTACAAAGGTAAACTACATACATGCAGATTAGCATAGGAAGGACAGGACAGAGAGGAACAGAGTGTTTCACTGACCAAATACAGATATCCAACGCAGACATTGTATCTGCCTTCATCATCTAGGTTTCCTTTAAAGTCAGTGATGACAAACATGCAATTCTAAGGCACAATTTTACCTTATCTTAAAGCTGAGATCAGATGAGTTACACTGTTACTTCCCTCCCTTGATTTTGAAGATTGCTTTGCACCGCTCATTTGCATAGAAGAATCCGAATTGCAAAACCTCATGTTAAATTAGATTAATTTCTTCCACCTGCTTCCCCATTGAACACCAGCACACATACCTATCCCGTCTCAGACCAGAATTTTTAGAGTTATTTTGATTTTTTGAATTTTCTCCTTTCATGTGTCTCATGCACACATATACTAAATGGCTCCAAAGCATCTCAGAACTCATCCTTACATATTCACTCTTTATTGCTTTAATTCACTATCCACCACAGCTTTCCAGAATCCCTCCATCCCTCCCAACTTCCTGAATGTTCAGAAATTGCCTACTCCTAGAAACAAAAGTTTATCACCTCTGACTTTACTGACTTGTTTCCTGCCTCATAATCACATCTAAAGATAAATCCTATCTCTTTACTACACTTGGTCTTTTTACTGTCCTTTCTTTTCTGCAGATTTATGCTTTCCCCATCCTGTAAAATTGATATAAGTTCATGTTTTTCTATAAACTAGAGCAAAATTCATCTTCATCTGCTCCATTTTATGAATCTCTGTGATCTCTGTGTATCTCTTATGATAACATTCCCTATGAAGGATGGTTTGTAAAGTAATAGTGTTGCTTTCTAGAGTAGTTATTCCTCTCCTACAAACTAAAGAAATGTTTGAAAGGCACTACCACTTTTTGCATTAGTTTACAAATCAGGTGTCAGTGCCAAACACAAAGGAATAATTTACAGTAGGCATTAAAGCTTTTGACAGAAATTCATGCATACAATGCACAAATAAAACCCTCAAAACTTGGAGGAGCAAAAGCACAAAATGGAGGAGGAATACCAGGTGGAGGAAGCCAAGTAACCTAACCAGTGAAAAGTGGTTCACTGAATCGACTGCTCCCTAAGGCCACCCAGGGGAGTGGTTAGGCCATGGTACTGGGCTGAAACCCCCCAAGGTGACCCACTGAAAGGAACACCTTTGTGTGACCACCTTCTACGCTGAAGGGGATGGCTGTCTATGAGGGTTTGAGACTCACTGTGGGATGCAGGGGGAATTACATTTGGAGACTGTGTAAAGCTTGCTGGCGGGATGTTCTAAAAAGATTGTGGGAATGTGTGACATCTATTATGAGATGTTTAATGGAAGCACTAAAGGTGGAGAAAGGCAGGTATCTAGGTGGCTTAGGGAGGAAGAGGAGTGGTAACATAGAGGGTATGTGGGATAAAAGGGGTCAATCAACTGGAAAGAGGCAATGGTACAGTATGCCTGTCTGACTATACCTTATGCTTGATCACCACAATCTATTCTATATACACATTTAACCCTGTTTTTATCTGAATTCTGTGGGGATGCTCCTCACTTCTGAGTGGACATGGATGAATTTTAATGAATGTTAAGCTGGACTACGTGGCAAATAGGATAGAGGTCTGAATACCAGAAACCAGAGCAGGGCTATGGGCCTCTGAGGCTCCTATATCTGTGTGCCAGCAACCAGGGAGACCTGGGATCCAATATCCAACTTGTAGGTGAACCAAGAGTCTAAGGATAGCTGCTAAAGTGATCTGTAGTGCGTGGGTCTATATACACACATGTATCACATGTATATATAGATATATGCATGCATATGAATAGTGACATACGCCCCCGTGTGTGTGATATATATGCACATCAGAAGGTATGCCTATCAGGTGCTCAGCCTTGCTGAGCCTGGGGATGCAGAGCCATAGCAGCCATACTGCATTGGGCTACCAGATTCAGGCGGAATGGAAAAGAAGTAATCAAAGGTTCTGAACCTAAAAATGTCTACATTCACAGACGTTAACATTCACGTGTTCAGGACCTGAGCTGGAAAAGATAAAGATATCCAAAAGCAGATGGCTTGGAAAAAGGAATCATTTTAGTAACTGGAGAGATCACAAGTGCTATGGTGAGAAAGCAAAAAACAAATGCAATAAGGGGAGCAAGGTAGACAATGTTTCTGGGGTACTGATGGAAAATGAGGGAGGGGAAAAAAGGCAAAGAGATTTAGACAGAAGCAGAACTGTGGATGATGAAGGGAAAGAAAGAATGAGCAGAATCTAACAGATTCGTATCACAGTTTTGTCTGCGGAAACAGAAAAGTAAGACTAGATGCAACACATTTGGTATATGGGAGAGTATCTAGAAAGGCCAATGCAAAGGTGGAAATAATCAGGCATGATGAGGACAGTGTGGAATTATCTACTGTGATGAGATAGGAGGAAGCAAAAATATCTGATAGGGGAAACCATCAATCATGAGAGAGAAATGGGATTCCCTCAGGGAATATGACCTTCACAGGTAATTCTTTTCAGAGAGATTATAACTACGTGTGTCCCCTTTTCAACAATTCTTCACTTTATGTTTCAAATTATCAGTGTTATAGTAATAAAGACAGATAATCTTAGCAGATGAACTACTTCACACTGAAGTTTTTGGTAAATTATGCTTTTTCGACATAGTACATATTATTCACAGCTTCTGAAGCCACAATTTCTAGCCTCTCCCCATTTGACACATCTTAAATATTTTAAAACACATATGAAAATTCTAGTAAATATTTAAACACAGGTATGCCAACACTCAAAATCTCAAGTACTGTAAATAAATATTAACACTTCTTTAAATAAAGAATAGCTAATTTTGATGAACTGCAAAGCAAGTGGTCTACTGCTGAGATTCCAGAGAATTACCATGCATCCATTATGGGGGAAAAAGGTATACATGAGAGCCCATTACTCATCCCTCCCACACAGTCCAGTAGGAAATGTATTTCTAACATGAAGTTTCATAAGAACTTGTTGATGGCTATTCTGAACTGCTTTGTTGAAGGTAGTGGTTAGTTTCACCGGACATAACTTTTGATCTATGTTTCAGTCTCGCAGAGTATTTCAGACATGGCCATGACGAACGGGATGTTCAGTCTGTCAGAGGCAAGAGACACAATGAACTGTGCTCTCTGAAGCATACCCTGTTCTGAGTTTCATTGCTATTTTATGCACAACTACCTACCTGGGTTTAGGTTTGCACTACATATCACGGGGAGGTTGCTATGAGAACATTTCTTGATTCCACTGTTTCATTTTGGCAGGTTTTCTGCGGTACTCCTGTTCCAGCTTTCTCTCTTTTTGATAATGGTCTGCATGGTTACCCCATAGAGTAAATAGATGCCAACGAAACAGCCTATGCTCCTAACTGAACTGGTAGAGAGAATCTCATCTTCCTCTACACAGTCCTGTGCTCCAGGCAGCTGTATGTTGCCAACCAACCTCCAAACTTCCTAAGCTGGCACAAGCACTGGCAACAGCTCTCTGTAGAGAGGGCAATGAGGGAAGACATGCCGTTCTGTCTCCAGCATTTTCTTTAGAGGGAAGTTTATACATATTCTTACATAAATAAATTGGAGTGTTTAGGCTCAAGTATGTGTCCACAGCCTACAGCTGCTGCTTGCAGCTCCTACCAAATACCAGCTGTGTTGTTTTGGTGGTTGGTTTTTTTCCCATTGGACAAAATCTATTACTCACAGTGAAAATAAAAAGTTGCTTGATATTCTGGAAAGGTACTGAAAGATACCATTCCATATAACAAATAAAAATAAAAAACCTATTTCCATTGAAAAGCAGCAGGCAACATCACAATTAATTAGACTTTCAATCACAAACAATAACCAATCACCTGCAAATATGTATTATCCACACCCACAAAAAAAATGCATTAAAGAGCATTATTTTCATAAGTGAGCCCTTCAACAGTTAGGAATTGCAAGACAAGTTTCCTGGGGTACTTCAATTTGCCAGCCCAGCTTTACTGGCCTTAATTTCATGATCTGATTCTATTTTCCATGGGCTTTGGGCTTCACTCAGAACTCATGATGGTGGGTGCTCACTTAATATGCATCTATACCATATTCTGTCATCTCAATGAGCACTCAAACAACATCTGTAGTTATTATTAGTCTCACAGATTATTCAACTCCAGAGTTTAAAAGCATTTCACAAACTGATTTATGTTCTTTATGCCCCATTTTATGCACAAAGAACTGAGGAATACTGAAAAAAAGTCAGAAGTTTCAACTAGCATTGAATATCCATTCTGAACTGCCTAGGAGCCAACCTTTCAGATAATTTTATGTATCCCATCTGGTGCTCAAAGCAGCCTTCCTAGTGCCTGCTCTCCCACCTGAGGAGACCCAGCATTCCTCCAGAGCAGATCCCACCTTCTCAAGTCAGGTCTCAGAAAAGAAGAAACACTGTTTACGACCCTTTGTAGAAAGGATGGTAAAAACACATCATCTAGGAACTGCAAGATGCAGGCAATTTTCCCAGAGTTTGGGGTTTTCCCAGTGTTTTTTTCCGTAATGGTTAGAACACTTTCTTCTTCAGGCAATGAAATCACTAACATTATTCCTTCTTTCGAAAATTATTTAGATTCCACATCTCTCTTTTCTTTGGTAAGGTTACGTGTCAACTAGTGTGTGTATATATATACATACATAAAATTCACATGAGCAGAGCCAAAGAGGTTCCTAATCTATTTAAATGTATATGTAAAGCAGAAGGGTATCAGAATCAAAATCTATTGAGAATTTCTTATGAAGAAACATGTGTGTTGTCCTTCATGTCAATATTGTCACTTGTGAAAACAAGAGTAGACTGAATATAACAAAACTACAAAACCAGAGTAGGGATGGTCACACTTCTTCCTGATTAGGTCTCAAAAAAAAGTATGGAAGAATAACAATAAATTCACACAAAATACTGTATCGATGCTTTCTGACTTTAATGAATTTGCAAAAGGCATCATGATAAATGGGGAGATATTACATAAAGCTTTGGAAATCCATACAACACTATCTGGCCAAAATTCTCAAGAAAAGTGTATTGGTGTTTGCTGCTGAATGATAACATTTTTCCTACAGAGAAGAAAGTGTTTCAGCTCACTAAAAAATAACTGGTGCCCACACTCTGTAGCTTTCAAATTATTTCCTGACTCAAGCAAGTTGCTGCTTGTATTTTAAAGCTCTACTAGACCCTGGTATACATACTTCTACTCTGGAACTCTTTGTGAAATAATTTTCTCCTGAGACAGAATGTTTTATCTATCCTACTAAACAACCAAAGTTAAAGAAAGATTGTTTTCACTATTTCTACTATTTCTTTGTGAGACAAATCACAGAATTTCAATATTGACCTGAGTGGTATGATTAATTTTTGTAAGGGCAGGCAAAAGAAGAAAGTGTTATATTCCACAAGAAGTATGTTTCCTCTGAATTCAGGAAGAAGGAAGAGTCCAGTTTATTCAGTGTCATAATAGGAGGTCTGAGAAGAAAATGAGGATGAACAAGGCTTTCCTTTTATTGATGCAGTGAGCAGCTATGTCAGATTTAAGTTTAATTAATAGTGAGGAATTGATTAAGAATCTAGAGGGAGAAAATGAGTTTGGAAAACAGCTATTATAGTAAATATTTGAATTAATTGCGAGGTTGAGTAAAATAAATAAGGATAATGGACTTTAAAACCCTTAGATTTTCTTTTCAAGAGCCACTTAAGTCAGAGTAAGCAAGCTAATACAGAGATGCCGGAGACAGCAGAGGTAGATAGGTAGCACTATGAAGCAGGGGTAATACAAGGCCAAGAACAAGGAGTGACAGCATCATCAGAGGCATTGACGAAGGCAACATCTCCCAGCTGCTGGTTCCTGCTGAATTCCAGGTTCTGCAATGGCCAAGAGCTGCTATCTTGCCTTAAAAGAAACTTGTAACTGATAATGGGATTGACAGCATCTGTCTCTTTGCGAGGCATTATCTTCCAATTCCTGCTGAGTCTTAGCCTTAACCTTTGGAAAAACAAAATGCAGTCCAATTGGATATGCTGTTCTTGGTACTATCCTAACCAAAACATCAACTGCAGAAGACCTGACTATTCTTGTGAACAGCTACAGAAATTAATAATTTGCTAATCTAAGTGACCTGGTTTGCTGAACGATGAATCTTTTGCTGTTTCCACTATTATCAACGCCATAGGACTTTTTTTCATCTTTGTGCGCACACTTTAAAAGCTGTCTTGCCTTTTCTTAGTCTGAAAAAACACAGTAGCTTTTAGTAGCTTATTAAAAAAATACACCCTAGTAAGTACAGAAACACACTAAGCCACATTTCCACTAATCTGAGTGTCACATAGTTTGAAAATATTCCCATTAGCTAAACTGTACTTTCTGTTATCAAATGCACAAAGACAAATTATACATACAAGAAAGAAATAGAGGGAGCAAAGTTAGAGATCTTTCTGGCTGAGCCAGCAGTTCTTTAATGATCTGAAAGCAGAAAAGGAATCATAGAAACATATGATAACGAGCACATATCACTGAGGATAAAGGAGTAGTTTATGTTCATATGAAAAAGGATCAAAAAGACTAGTGTGGAAAGAAAAAAATAAAAGTCTTATTAGAATAAGGAATAGGAGGCAACAGGCAACAGAAAGGCTCCATAACTACACTTATATGATGAAAACCAAAGAATGGAAAAAAGAACAGAGACCAAATTACAGATTACAAAAAAAGAAAGGTAACCTATTCATTGCCTTTTTCTTAAATCTTCACACGAAAGACAAATTTTGAAGACCCACTTAACAGAATTAATTTAACAAGGATATTAAAATGCACCAATGAAGAAACCATGCTGAAAGAAGATGCAGATCATTCAAATGTAAGCATTGGAGCAGAGACTGAAAATATTCCCTTGGAATTTTTAGGAAATTAGCCATTGGAATTCTGAATATTAGTAAGTATTTATCAAGAACCTGTAGGAGAAAGAAGAAAAACAAAACCCAAAACTTCTTGGGTCTAACAGAGAATGACTTAGTCAAATTAATAACTTAAAAGTATTAAACATATCTGTGAGTTCCTAGGAGATAAGATAGTAAAACAACCTATATGCATGTGTCAAAAAGAAACCATGACAAGCCAGTCTACTCTCCTTCTTTGACAAGCTAACTGGAAAATGGGGAAGTTGTAGATATGATGTATCCTTACTTTTAATTAAAGCTCCTGCCACTATTCCATATAATATTCTCATAAATAAGCTAAGGCAGGAGACGCAGTCACCATCAGGTGGGTGGACAACCAGGTGAGAAATTGCTCTCAGTGAACAATTATCAATGATTTGCTGTCAAACGAAATGGATTTCAAGTGGGACTAGACCAAGGACCGTAGGGCCGAGATCTAACAAGCATTTTCATCAGTTCCACTAGTAATGGCAAAGACAAGACCAAATTTGACAATTAGACTAAGTGTGGAGGGGTTCTAAGCACACTGGAGGCAGGAATAAAAATTATTTTTAGACTAGGGGTTGAAACTTCAGCAGCTGGCTGGAATTCAGTAGAGGCAAGAGCAAAGCGTTATACTGAAAAATGGCAATCAACCACATAGTCATAACACAAAGAGTAAAAGGGTAAGCAGCAGCTGACCAGATCAAGATGCCATAATTGTGCTCAGTTCAGACCAGTGAGCTCCAAGTAATACAGTGGCCTCTTCTTACAACAACAGTTTACAGAAGAGGAAGATAAAATTAAGAAAATTGCAGGGAACAGTAAAGGGGATTCTTAAAAAAGAGTAGAAAAATATAACCTGTGAGCAAAGGTTCAAGCAATAGAATTTGTTTAGTTTACAGATGAAAAAACTGAGTGGTGACATGTTAATATTCTTCCAACATGCACAAGTGTGTTATAAACAAAATGGTGTTTGCTCAGTGGCCATTGTAGGGTAGAGAAGAAACCAACTTAATTTGCAAAAAGTACTAGCAAAGCTGTATAGCCAGAAACTGTACAATTGTTAGGATGAAATAAACTAGGAATATTACCAAATCATTTATTTAGAAATTTTTAAGTTCATATATATCAGTGGTCCACCCTGTTTTAGTGGTCCAGAGCTGAGAGTCGGGACTAAACTACTTCAATTTTCTTCTTGATGTCATCTATTTGGATGTCATCCAGGGATGTTCCCCAACATTGAACACTTTTAAGGTTTATCTGGGCAGGGTGCTGAGCCATCCTGTCTAGACCTAGCTTTTGCCACAAAAGGTCGGACCAGATGATTCTTGAGTATTCTCCAAGTATTCTCCTTTGTAATCTATGATTCTATGATATTTTAATCTCTCATTTGATATTGACAACAATTTTATCACAAAGAAGTTATGTTACAAAGTCGAATCAGCCTGCCCCATATGCTTCCACACCACTTCTGAATAGTAAGTTATGCTTTGATGTCCAGACAGTCTGGCCAAGCTGAGACCCTCAGCATGATACTGACTACTCCTAGCTATTATGTGCACATCCAGCTCAAGAATCAAGCTTTACATTTTTTTGACATAAGCACACAGTATAACTTAAGAGGGAAAAAATTCCTCTTGATCCAGAATCAGATTCAGAACAACCATCTCAAGCTAAAAAACTGGGACTCCCATGAGTTTCACTGCATATGTAACATTTCTGCAAGAATAAATATAGTTTCATTTTCCAGAGAACAATAAAGCTTAAACAAATGAGGGCATACTGGTAAATAGACGATGCAACAGGAAACTGAAATTAAAAAACTCTAAAAGATCATCAAAAGATATAAAATCTGAAAAATACTCAAAGTACTCAAATTTATGTAGAAGCAGATTTAGCGCAGCTACAACCAAAAGGTCATCATTGCTCCCAGGGAAATCACCAGAGACATTTCTTTTAATATAAATAAAGTGGGATTTCATTTTTAAATTACACCCTTCTTAACATACATTGCTGCTCTTCGGAAGGTGCTTCATAGAGAGTTTTACCCTGGTTCAAAATTTGCATTGATACTGCAACCATGCCCTGCATTTAAACAGATGAACAATCCACACACCTCTAAGTGCTGAAGAACACCTATAGCTTTTAGAAGAACAGAGTTAAGCTGTTACTATGCCAGAGTGAAAAAAATACAAGAGCTTTGCGATTTCTTTTACGGCATTTTGAAGTAGACCAATGTATACTACAGATCATCATCACATATATCTTTAGTGGGTTTTTTTTGTTGGGTTTGGTTTGGTTTGGTGTTTTTTTTCCCCACTAAAATGCATTAGTTTTGCTCAGAGAAAAGTTCCTCTTTTCCTCTTTCTGTTATCTGCCTCTTTGGTGAGCTCACTCCGAATTTGTAAGCTCGTTAGGCAGAGCTGACTCTTTGGCAATCCATAAGAGAACAAAAAAACCCATCCATCCAAGTATAGTTTGTATATCATCGGGAACTTCTATAGAAACAATTATTTCTCACATGAATGTATGATAAAATTTCTAAATGTCACCTACAATGAATAATATTTTTTTACTTGGAAACTTGATTCTTTATCTTGAAATGGCAAACTCTTTTAGGGAAAATCACAGAATTATAGAGCACTTCCAGGGATCCACAATTTCATACAACAGTGTAAGTTTGTTTGACCTAATTTTTTCATTGTTTATAAAACTTTGGCTTATTTCCATAAAGAGATCATACTGGTGTATTTTCTTGCTTTACAAGACACCTTCCACATCTCCCAGTGGGTTTTCTGTATTAATTTTGCAAAAAGCCCAACTCTACCTCTACTTTTTAAAGAAAGTGAGACAAGAAGTCACATGTGTTGTTATGTCATTGTCAGCTAAAATATAAACAAGAATTTGGCCACATTGGAAATAGATATTCACATCTATTTATTCCATTGCCTGTTTTACCTGATTATATCTAATAGCCAAATAAAAATTAAAAATAATATTTAATATAAAATTAAAGAAGATTCTGTACACCACTCTTATTAAATACTATTATAATCTGATTGATACCGTGTTTTTTCATGACACTGAATTAGTACTCTTGTCCTATGGCAGAGAAAAAGGTATTGATAACATCCCAGCTTGTGCAATATGAACCATCTATCAACAGTCATTGAATTACACAAAATAGATCTGTTTATCCAAGTCAAGCTTTGAACAGTTTGTTCCCATTTAGAGAAAGGTAAAAGGACATGTAAAACCAACTGAGATACAAAACGCATCATACGTTGCAGATACACTTTATTAGAGAACAGAAGACTCAACAGACCTACTTAGTTTGGTTTCATTTAGCTGGAGTATGGAGAAAAGAAATGTACAAGATGTTTATTTTTTGTTTTAAAAATAAAAATTAAAAGTAAAATACCTTCCTAATTACTGATTTTGCCAAGTACATGAAATTTTTCCATTGCTTAATACAACACAAATACAGGTGACAGTCCTAGTAAGAGGTAATTAGCATATCCAATGATCCAGGAAGCCCACAGCTTTCAGTATAGAGTTTAATTACCACAGTCCCACACTAGCCTGCATATTATATTGAGATATATGAGAAAAATAGAGGATTATGATCTTGAATACACTTTTGGTGCAAATATATTTTCTAGACTACTCAGGTAGAACAAGAAACATAAAAGGTCTTCATGACTGTATACAATAAAGTAATTCAATCCTATGTCCAGGCTGTAGAGTCAGAGGGAGGGCTGTCACTATCACTAGCAGGGCTAGTGCAATAAGACTTACTAGTTAACAGAGAAGCTCGTCTAGACTAACAGACAGAATTAATCTAAGCCTGGTAGATTCTGAGTCTTACCCATCTTCAAAGGCACATCAGTGTAAACACTGCCACTGAGCTTTATCCAGCAAGAAGGCATTAAAATGATATAACCCTGCCTAACCTCATAGAGCCAGAAACAACTAAATTTATGATTGAACATATTAACGTAAACTCTAAATTACATACAAAGAAAGACTTTCAGAACATGTTCTATTTATTTAGTCCAGTCCACTTTTTTTTTAAGATTTTAAGAGACTTAAAAGGCAGCTACTCATCCTTCTTGTAAAACCAAAATAATTTTTTGTTCTGTTGCTTTGGTTAAACTTTCAGCTGGATTTGCAGATGAAAAGATAACGGACACGAGTAACGTAATGGAATGAAATACTGTGTTTACGTGATAAAGCCATTGTGAAGGTAAATCTAATCTAAGCTGATAGATCAAACACATTTAGAAGTATTTGAAATACTGTGCAATTTCAATAATTCAAACTTTTTTTGTACTCTGAATTTGCTCCTGTATTTTTGAATGTCAGAGTCTATTGCTGTAGTGGAGTTGGAAGCAGCTAGAATTGCATATTGGGGAACAGACTGCTCAAGTCAGACTGAAATGGACAATGCAGCTTAGCAACAAGAATCTCTTGCTTCTAAATTAAATTCTTTCAGCTTCTCTAGAATTTCTTTAATTAGCCCTTGTACACAAATACAAAAACAATTAGAAAAAAAGAGAAAAAAAAAAGTTGTTAGTTTCCTGCAGGTGAAGAACAAATCAAGCTGAAGTTTTAGAATCTCAAAATGAAAGTATGTGCACTAAAAAGCACAGGTAGACTTTAATGAAATTGTGCTTATTAGAACATAAGAAAAAATAGAATCCAAACAAGATAGAATTCATGAAAGTTTGAGCTTTCACAAGACCACAACCTCTCCAGCTAAGAACAAGTCTCCCTTGTTTGAACTACATATCTAATCACATTAGCTCATTTTCTACAGGCTATACATATCTCCAAAAAGGGGTATAAATAGTATACTCTAACCTATAGGAAAGTAAAATTTCTTCTTCAGTCACATAGGTTTCAAAAATATAATAAAATCATTTTTTTAAAAAAAGACCACAAAAACTTCAGAAAGATAAAAAATAAACAGAAAACCCATTAGAAAAACATTAAACCAAGCATCCTGAGGATAACCAAATATTTTGACCATGAACAAAAGTCTTCCTAAATTAAGGAATGAAAATTAAACCCATTAAAAACTTTTTAGCAGTTCTGACTAGAGAGCCTAGAAGCATACTCCAAAGACTTCCATGTCTAAAGAAATATTAATAAAAATGTATATTTGTAAACCACTATCCTTCTTTTTTCAACAGTAAAATGCCAGTTTTAAGCAACTTTAGAGTCAGAGTAAAGTTCAGTAATGTCTGATTTTCTGGGACTGAAATTACTATTAAAAAAGAAAAAAAAACAGAACTGTAATTTGAAGCTGATGGAATGATACTTTGTATAATAACAACCAATAAAACATTAAAACAATACGCTCACTACAGAAAAAAAAAAGTAGTATTTTGCAGTTAAGCTGGTATATTGACTTCCGTTTTGCAGCCATCATTAGGAATAAGAAAATTAAAAAAAAAGGAAACCTAAACCAAATTTAGATTAATGAAAAAGATTAAGATATTTAGCCAAAACACCCTTTTGATATGAAAAGGGTGTTCAGATCTCTCTTCAGATCTCTCAATATCTTTGTTACCTGTAAAATGCTTTCTGATAGATATCTTGTTCTGAATACCATAACAGCTATGTTTTTACATCTCAATAGAAAAGCATTTCTAGAACAGCTTTGTAACTGGGAGTCTTCTGACAGCCATTGAGTTCCTTGAGCGTTGTGCTGGCCTGAACCCCCCCCCTTTTCCTCTCCAAGTCTTTTTCCAGCAACGCCACCCACAGCTGAAGGAATTCAAGGTTTGCCATTTCCTCGTGAGAGGCTGGTTGCACCTTGAGCACAGCAGCGCACCAACCACAAGGTGGGTGTTTCGTCCAAAAAACGGAGCGGTTTTGTAACAAGCCTAGCAAACAAGCACGCACCAGAGGCAGCAAAGCAGCAAATGCAGCAGCTCTGCTTTTCCTCTTGTTTGTGTACAATTACACGGACACGTAATTGTATCAAAAGTGCTGTGGTAAGGTCCTAGTACATCTGTAAGTACTAACCCACCTACTCCTGTTTCCAACAGCAGTGATGACTCTCTTCACCCAGCAACATAAAAGCAAGGAACATTTCCTCCTTTCTAAGCACAAAAGTGAGAGCATAAGAGTCTCTGTGTAGGCTCCAGAGGCAGAACCAGGGAATCCAGACAGTATCAGGTCCTGACTGATTGCTGGATCAAATGATCCAGGCCTTCCAAGACTGCATTTCAAAGAAAACTGGAACAATTACTGAGGGTGGGATTTATCTGACCAAGAGCTGATATCTGCAGTTTTCTGTGATGTCTGCTTCTGTCGTCACTTTTATAGCTAGTGAAGATGCATCTCACCTCAGAGAGGCCTTTAAGATGATGATGAGCAGACCTGCCGGTTATTTCTCTTTGTTGCTGGGGTGTAAGGTGTAGGATGTTATATTATGGCTCTAGGGTACAAAAAAAGCAAAACGCCAAACATGAGCGATATGCAGAGAGAAGGAGCGGTACCAGGATGGAGTGGGAAGAAAGGATGAGAAATAGCTTTGGAGGACAGAACTGGAAATGGAGAGAGAAATAAAGAGAGAAAGAAAAGACGGCTAAGAACACTCCCTTGCTCAAAAAACAAACACATCCAAAAGGTTAATAAACTCTATTAAGCTTCCTAATTGCTTGAATTATTAATTTTTTAAGAGAGTGCTACTGATGTTCTTGGCACTTAAGAATAAAGCCAATTCTCTGTATATTAGAAAGTCATAACTTTTTTTTTTTTTTTTTTAAATTAGTGAACATGATTAACCACTGGTTTACTTGGGAAGATACACTCTTACACCTGCTAAATCTTCCCACCAGAAAGGTACTTAAATAACAGAGGACAACACACTAGTTTTGTTTTGCCACAGCACAGGATTTAGTGTTCACATGATGAAGCTACTCTCCTGACACTGACATAAAAATCGTAACACCATCAGGAAAAAAAGAGTCCAAAGATAAACAATGACTTGAAGTTTGAGCCAGGCATAAACCTTCCTAATGGCAGTAGTTTATTTCTTCAGTGACTGAAATAAATTAAATTCCTGCCTGGTTAAAGAAGGTAAAAATGGGGGGCTGGTAGTTAACTCCTAGCTAGGATTCAAAAGGTGGTTTTCAAGGAGAAATTTTAGGTTGCTTATTGTAATTGAAGGAGATTGTTCCAGGCACAGAGAGAAAGCAATGTGAAAATACTGCAGAAATTAAAGGCGGGCAGTCAGTAATGCGCCCAGAGTTCTGGATGGGTGCATTTTAATTAAATCAAAGTAAACAAGTCACAGCAGGGCCAAGTGTGAGCCAAGCTGTAGGCAGGCTTGATATACGAGGTTTGAAGGTGAATCTGAGGAAGTCTGAAGTTGCTGAGGAATGAGAAAAGACAATAACAAAGAGAGAAGAGCCGGGTAATATGCTTGGGGGAGAAAGAAGGACAGTAACTGTGTCTGCAAAATGATGAATAGCCTACAGCAGTGAGAGATGAAGGGTGTACAAGCTGGAGGAGAGATGGTATTGTCAGAATGAAGCTGAGATATATAACTCACCCTGGACTTGGTAAGAACGGTGTTCATGGTTTACATGCTTTTCCAGTCCTTATCTTTACCCTACCCCACACATCCAGAAAAAATACCCCTTTGAATTATATCTTTATGGTTCATTTATGGGTCATTGACCATATTTTGCATTTTTAAACAAGTTGATATATTTATTTCTTAATTTTGTCACTGGTGAATTGTGTAGCAGCTGAGTATTTAACAGATACTCTAATTTTTGGAAACAAGTTTAGGATTAAGTTTATGAATGTCTGTAGAGACTAATAACAAAAAAAAAAAAATAGTTCCTCAGCCTCGCTCCCCAGGAATTCTACTTGTCGGGACTTGGAGTTAAAAAAAAAAAAACAAAACCAAAAAGGTCATCCATGTCTTTCATGAGAGGCAGCCCACTCTTCACCCACAACTAACATTACAGAAGTGATCATCCTGTGGTGTTCCCTTTGCAGTGTGCCTTCTCCCCTAATGTTTTTCTTGGATTAAATGAAAACTAAATAAAAGCCTTGCTAAAAATCTAACCTAATAACAAATAGTACTTGTGAGCAAATGGTAGGACAACTTGTGAAAATATTTTTCCTGGATATTTCACCATCATTTTACAGGAAAAAGTAAATATTCACTTACATGTTCAAGTGATCTAATAGTTACAGCTATGGTATGTGCTTTTTTTAAAAAATCTAAAATGAGAATGTAAGTTTTTATATTAAAACTATTAAATCTAAGGCCATTCATCTTACGACCACTTACATATATAGTACACTGATTCACAGTGAAAATTATAGACACAGCTGTAGGAACAGAAGAATCTGATGTATGTATGGAAAGCAGACTTATTATCAATTCCCAGAATACCAGGTTACAAGATGTAATTAATTCAATTAATTGTAAAATGCTTTTAGACTTTACGGTTCCATAGAAGTCTGCAGGTCATTAACTGTTAATACTTCTCACCAAATAAGTCTTATGTTAAATAGTAAATAAATTACATGAAACATATTAAGCTCAAACTTGATTACAATGATAAAAGTACTCATTTTGAATACATATATGCTTTTGTCTGAATGTCTCCTGCAAGAAAAACAGGCTTGGGCTGGTTTTGTAACAGCAAAGACATCTGTAAAGAGACTTTGTTCAACAGCAAATTAAACTTCATTCTCTGTGCTTACAGTGGATGAATTAACTGCTGGAGGTATCGGGGGATATCTGTATATAGAAAATGCACTAGTTTGATAACAGAGATGTAAGCATCCTGTCAGTTAATAACAGCAGCAACTTTCTCATGGAAAGTAGGCTTTTAAAATATCGGTTTGCATACAGAAAGCATTTCATAAACGGGTCCCATTTCAGATATGTCGGGGTTTTATTATTTTAAGTCATTCTTGATTCCAGGTCTATATTTTTGGTAACTTGATTACGCAAATACAGCACAGCAGAGACGCATACATGTACCTTTGAAACTCCCAATATATAGCTCTGAACCCCTACTTTTCTCATCCCATTTCACTTTGCTTCACTGTAATTGTCAGTTTTACGTTCTTGACAATTAAGACTGACTCGACAATTACAAGCCTAGCCAATACTTACTTTTTAACAGGAATTTAATGGCAGGTCAGGCAGTCCTATCGATCTACGAAACAAATAGCCTTTCCTTTTCCACAGCTGTCAAACAAATATACCTAATTCAACAAAACATGTCAGCACAGGCTTAAGCTGATTATTATTGAAATATAATGAAATATTTAAACTTGACTGCTTAAAGCAAAGCATGTGCTCAATTGCCCAGTTGAGCAGACATCTAAACAAATAACATATTAGCCTTTCTTAGGCTGCTGGTTGACACTAACCAGCAATTTCAAAGTTGAATTTTATATGTAAAATTGCATATGCTGTTCTCAGTCCAAGGCCTGACAACCACATACTTCAGACTGTCTCCTGAGATCCTGTGGAAGATTGCAGTCATTGTCCTATAGCCCAGTAGGTCAACAGTAGAACGTACAAGTGTCTTGTGATAATAATCCTTTGACCAACTCACAAGCCTCGCTTCTAAATAACCTTGAATCAGCAATATTTTTGCTGCTCCTATGGAGCTTCCTTCCACTATCTTGTTTTGTTTTTTTTTTTATAACCTCTTCAGTTCTGAGTTTTCTCCAAGAAGAGATTATTTCACCTTCTAGTAAAGGTGTCAATAGGTAGTTTGCTCATCCTCCGCTACTGAAATATTTATCTTAGGATGACATGCATTCCAGACACAGAGCAGAGCAACTGCAATTCTGCAAGTGAGCTTTTTTCCATCTTTACAGCACTTTGGGAACAGCCAAAGCTCTGACAGGCCTGTATTCTGTAACTACTGAAAGGCTCCAGTCTCACCAGAGCTTTAATAGGGATGCCACAGTTGATCAAACAATTGCCAGTCTGTTGCAGATCTCCTGAGAGCTGCGGCAGTTTTCATTCATCATCACACACCGGAGTAATTGAACCTCCAGGGCAATTCTGTCACGCATCATACTTACTAGTGTATGACACTTGTGGTGTTGTTACGAGTGCAGTTCATGGACATTTAGGGAGAAGAGGTTGTAGAAGTAAAGAATGATTTGAAGGACTTCTCAAGATATTTAATATTTTGCTATACAAGAAATAGGAACTATGTATTGGTCTTAATTTGTTATTACTTTTGTTGCAAATGCCCTCTCAAGAGTTTTCTCTTTGTTCACCCATCCAGCTATCTTATCCCTTAAGTGTACAGCTCTGGAAGGAAAACAGTGATCAAAACAATCATATATGCTAACATTCAATTATTTGATTTAGACTTTTATTAAGTCTACTTGGTAGAAATAAGACAAACAGGAAGGCAGAGAAGGAAGAGAGGGAAAGAAGACAGCCTTCTTCTGGGTATTAGTTTGAGAAAGGAGACAAAGAACAGAATGGATTTGGATATCAAGCTTACTTAAGGAACTGATATGTTCTGTTGCAAGGTCATGTGTAATTCCTGCTACATGCTTAATTAAAATTTCATTTTCTTTGCATTAACACTTTTTTTTTCTAACAAAAAACTCCAACCAAAACTGAAAAAAAACAACCCACTTGGGTGCTTTGATCTGCACTCAGACAGCAGCCCTTAAACTCGCCTTTGTTCCTTGATATAAACATCCAGATGTGTTTTTGAGGACCAAGGATGTTTCACTATTCAATGTGGTAAAATGGTAACAGACATAAATCGACTTCAGGGTAAACACGAGATGTTGAAGAACAGAGTATTATTTTGTCCTTTTGTTTCTCATATATACTGAAAACACAAAAATCACACATTAAGTGGCCTGACTCAGATTAGTCAGTTATTGGAGGAAGCCACTTCTTTTAGACTTGGTTTGAAAATAACCCTTGGTAGCTGATGAAGGTAGGACAGAGCAAGGCTAGTGTGACAGTTGTCCAGGACCAGCAGCCCCATTGTTTTAGCCAGGGCTGTCAATTCAAGCACCTCAGCGTGCACAGTAGATTCAGTGTCACACTCAAAAGGAAGTTGTCTGTCAACAAAGAGAATCCCAAACCAGACAGGTTGACATCAGCATCATAAAATACATCCAGAAACCTACTGGCAACTAGCATAAGGAGTGTCTCCTTTTATCGTTCTAAATAATATTCTGTAAAATTGTCTTAATAGTGAGACTTTATGCCTAATAATCCAGTGCATGCTCTCTCCAAAATATGATGTTTCTATAAATGTCTCTTAAACATGCTGGGATATATACCAAGAGGCCATGCTTTAGATCTCATTATCCACATTAACATTTCCTAAACTGGAAAAATGTAAATCATATGAAATACTAAACAAATTAAAGTTATGAAAACGGCATAATTCACTGAACAGAGCTGTTGTTTCCATGCGCTTCCCTTCATCCATTTTTCTTCCTTATAAACAGAACAATAAGAGGTGACTGAATTTTGCTTCCATTTTTGGTTAATGTGTTTATCTATTTCTCTTGCACCATTATGGATAAAGAATCATCTACTGTCTCAAAGAAACATGGATTACAGAGGCTATTGGAGGCCTGTTCTACATTAGCCTAAAATCCAGACTAGGGCATTCATCTGGAAAACGGACTCTCAGCTTCAGTGTCCCTCTTCTGAACTGAGTGGAGTAGGGACTGAAGGGTCCCTCACATCTTCTCACACCATCTCACATTTTCTGAAGACAAGCTTGTCAATCAGCTATTGAGTACATTTATCTTATGAAACCTCAGTAAGCATACTGTCATCTGAATCCCTACATTTCCACGAGAAGTTTTCTTTTCGATAAGTCTGTCCTTTTCTTGAAAAATGAACCTCAACCTAAAATTTCAGATCACTTCTTTAAAATTAGTATTGATTATAGTCACTTCTCCTGAGAAGAGATACTGTATCAATGTTATTTCACCACAAATTATGGCCAGAAAGCTTTCCAAAAGCTCAGTACCGCTAGAAAGCGTAACTTATCACTGTATGAGCAATTATTTCTTCAATAAATTATGCAGCATTTATTAATCAATGTATTATCTGTTCAAACAAGAAACAAAATCCTCCACTGTGCATATATTAACAGTAGATAGATGATGATACATTATGCTGCAAGGAAACAGAAAGAAGAATAGTGTGGAGATTTCAGGTTCTAAATTCAGGGTGAGACAGGAGAGATGTTTACCACAGAGTGAAAAATGTTCTATAAGGACTTGGTGAGTTGAAGAGAACATCAAAGCTGTGAATATTTACAATGTATGTACCTCTTTCTAAGCCAGTAAGAGAGGACGATCCTGGCACTTCTTGGAATTGCCATGCTGTGTTCCCACATTTTAGTGTGAAAACAATTATCATTCACTTCTTCAAATTGCAATGAAGTGTTGCTTCCGCTAAATAGTGTCACTTTCACTTCATAAATTTCTTTTGGCTTTACTGTACATTTGATCCCTTTTTAGATCATACATAAGCAGGTCTCTATGAACTCAACCAAAACATACTAGACATTATTTGAAATTTAGAATTTAGTAAGCAACCAATCAGTACAAAACAAGCATAAACATCCTGACGAGAGCGTACGCAGCATTAGCTATTTAAAACTAGCTATATGTGTTACGTTCTGCCTCAGTGCCTTCTATTACTGTGGTCACATTGCTGCCCATTGAATGGCACAGCATTGTGTGAGGTGATCAGTCAATTTGCAACAGCTTAAAATGTGACACTGATCTTTTACTACATTAAGAAAAAATAAATTCTGAAAGAACCCTTGTTAATAAACCAGGCTGTAAACCCACAAAAATGTCCTTATTTGGGATTCCAGGATTTCTTTCAGAAATAAATTGCAGTGTTTAATTGCACTGTTTACTACCACAGCTTTTAAACCTTAAAAGTCATCCAAATGTTGATTCTTTGGGTTTTTCTACTTCTCAGTTGTAACCACTTAATTATCTGGCAGAAGGTTTTTTGGAGAAAATAGCCTCTGACAAAAAAAAAGATACACTGAAAGCCATACAGAGTGACTGTAGTATTTTCTTTTTTTTTTTTTTAGCTACAATAACATATTATTTAATATGATATATTATTTAATAATGGATTTGTAGCAGTGTCCCAAAATACAATATAGAACATTACTATCTCTTTTTAATTATAAGTATTGAATTTATGTATCCAGAGTTGTTTCTGAAGACTCAACTGAAAATATAACTCATCACATGTTAATGAGCAATCTCATTTTTAGTTGTGCGGATAACTTAGGTTTGCTACAGCATGCTAGTTATTTAGACCCAAGTAGCAAGTGCAGTTTGATCACAAGAGCTTGCAATCAATCAGCAGGGAGAGTAGCCAACTCCACAGTCAGCTAGGGCTGCATTTTGTTTCTGCTTCTGTAAATGTTCCCCTTTGGATCCTCCTCCAACTCTTCTGCCTGTTACCTCCATCCTTCTTGGAGACAGTAACAAATTGCCTATTTCTTTCCCCTGTGCGATGGAATGACTGATTTGTCAATGTCTAGTTAAAATTTATAATAAAGTAAGCAAGATCTTGCACGAGTTTTTGTATGTCTTCATATTCAGAGGCTGATCTTTCTGAAAGATATTAGGAATAGAGCACAGATGCAGACACAAAGTTTTCAATCTCACTTGTCTCATAGAAGAAATTAGAAAATTTGCTCAACCTTCTCATTTCAAACAAATTAATCATTTCAGTTTGCAATGCCTTGTCATTCAGATACATCAAATCCTGAGCTGGCTACTCTGAAGCAACTATGACAGAAAGGTACTATGCAGCAGCATTTTCCACAGAAATATTAAAATGCTAAAATGGGAGCGAATTCACCGTAGGTGTTAAACCTGCTTTGGAGGCTATGAGGCTGGAAAAAATGGCATCAATGGAATAGAGCAAGAATTCCAGTGATGAAGTTGGAGTTGGTTCCTCTTCTGTGACATCATCTATCACATCCATAGCTGATCTTTTCTGCTAACTGCTGCTGCTGCATTTGGTTTCCCCAGTAAGAGAAATGGGTGTGTTTAATCTCCTTCCACTGTCTCTCTCCTGTCACGTCACAGAATGAGAACTTGAAGCTCAGCTATGTTGTTCTGGGGGATCACGAACGTGTCTGTCTCTCCTAAGATTATAGGTAATCTGAGTTCACCTTTTCAAGGTTAAGGACATTGAATGCCAACAGACAAACAGGATTTATAAAGATTCTGCATATAAATTACATTTAGCTTATTGTGACATAATTCATGATCCAACACAAGAAAAACAGCTTACACTGTGCCATAAAAATAAAACAGCTATCTCCCTTCTTTCATTCCTTGCTGCTCTTGACCATTATTTGGTGGTAGTTCAGAAGTTCTTCATGTTTTCAAGTATCTGCTCTTGTGTAAATCCCACCATCTAAAACCTCACACCTATTCTACAAATCCAGCTTCTCCTTTGTTAAGTGGAATTTGACCCCTTTGATACCTGAAGTCATCCATCAGTTTGTGAATCTGTTGCTTATTTACTAAACATCTTGAAAGCTGAGCTTGCCCCTGGCAGTATCTCTTGGCCTAGGGGTTCTACAATTAAATCTATGGTTGTTGAAGTTTAGCAGCCCTCCGTTTTTAGTCTTGTGTCCAAAATAAGAATTTCTTCTGTTACCTTTTTCAGATTTTAGACCAATATGAAGACATCTGGTAATACAGAGTATAATCAATCCTCATATTTAAAACAGAGTGCACTCAGACCCAACCTTTACGAGCAGAAAACCTCTAGTATCAAGCCGAATTCCTAAATTACATATTGATGCCTCCAAAAAATTTATCATGGCAGAGACAGTCATAACATGTTCTTCTCTACAAGCATTTTCACAACATGAAATAAATATTTCCAGTAAACCATCTCCCAAGCTGGGTTTAAACTCTCAGCAGCTGGCTAGCTAGAAAACATAATGCACACATAAACCTCATGGTATCAAGACTCTGATTTAGCTAACAGAAGAAAAGGCCAGAATTTGAACTGCATGGACTTTTCTTGATCTTAAAGTGTCTAGCATGCTAGCATAGACCAAAAAAAGTAGAATAGTTTGGCTTAGCTTCAGAATATCCTCCAGCTCCTCTGTGCTGTTTCTGTCATACAAGGTAAATACTGAAGTGGTTAAACAATAACTAATCTGATGCTTCACCACTGCCAGAAAACTGAAAATCACTATGTCTAGAACAAAATTATTTTTGAAGTAGTTTATATATGGTAAACAAAGGAAAACAAAGGCAAAAAGAAAACACCCACATGTTCTTCATCAGTAAGTAAAATTAATTAACTGTCTTCTATACCAATATGATGTACTGAAGATTACAGAGGAAAAGGCAAAAATAAAATCTCCATGGTGCCATTCATGGCATTGACTTAGAGCCTTCTTTCATTTCATGATCTATAATAATCTGTATGAGGAATGTGGTTTCATTGCTAAAGTACAAAGATCATGCGTGTTAAAGCACAAAGACTGTTGAAATAATTCCATCTCAACACTGTAACTATTTCATGTTAGCTGAGAAGCACTTAAAGAAGTTTCTTTTCAGAACAGAGTCTGATTTGTCCTTAAAAAGGACACTGTCATGATATACTTGACAAACAAAAAATGTAATGAAAATTCAACAAGAAAGAAAACCCCAAAAGATTACTGTCTCTACATATGCCGAAAGAGAAAATATTTCCATGGTTTAATAAAATAAGCTATGGGAAAAGAACCCACTGACTCAATTTTCAGTTATATTGTATAGGGTTTGTAAAACTGGCACTGGGGTGGAAACTGCACTGTGGAGGACATGCTGCCTTCGGATGCACCTGGAAATCAACTTTTCAAGCAACTGGAACAATACAGTGTCAAGATTTTTCAGAGACAAGCGCTGAAGAGCTTGCTTAACATTCAGCTGCACATGCTAATTGCTATTAACACAGATGCTGCAATCATATTATTCATTTTCAGGGACAGTCAGTCAGCAATATGAAAAAGCGCTTCCAACCACATATTCAAAGCTATTTCTTTGTCACATATTATTACAGACAAATGTTGGCTTTAATATTTTATATGGTGTGTGACGATTCCAGTGACTAAAATTGTGATGAAAGCTGATGGAAAATAATCACCAGGTACAGAAGTATAAATCATTCTGCTTGAAGTTCGTTGCTGTGAAAGTCCTTGCTCTTTTTCTACAAAATAGTTCCACTAGTATCAGTTGTAGCTCTGCACAAGGTAAGAGCCCAGGATTTTCATACGTTGTTGAGATTAAGCTTGCCAGAATTTATCTAAGATTTATGCAAACGTACACTCTAGGAGAAGTCAGTGTTCATTCTGCATGGAAATCTCTTCTAAATTAATGCAGTTTTTGGCTTCAGAAAAGGGTTTGTTCTCCTAGTACACTGTTTTGTGACTTTTCAGAATGATAATCCAGAATCAAAGTAAAAATCATTCATGATCTGCTCAGTCAGAACGAAATGTGTACATGTGTGCAATAATAATCATATATTTTATTTGTGCATGGGTTTCAAAAGATGGATTGGAAATAGTCGATCTTGAATGTCACAGTGTGTGGTGTCAGGAAAGGAAGTTTCCTCTCTGTTACAGCTGTGGTTCTCAAACCTTACAACCACTGTTTTTTTAAAGACTTTCTCCCTACCTAGAAGAATTAAACACTGATTGAGAAACTGTAACTTATTCTTCCACGCAGACGATCCCGTGATACTCTACAGCATTTACAGTATCCCGTGATACTATAAACATTTTACATCTCTCTGGTGTTCAACTTTTGATCTAGAATTAGCTTCACGTTTTCCTAGAAGGTGGCAGATACTGATAATTCCCCTGTAGCACAAGGCTAGTGTTGGATTTTTAGCTGGAAGCCATGGCAGGCTTAGCTTTTCTTACAAGCCAGCTGCCTGCAGAGGCCAAACTGACTACCTGAGCACCCCCTGAGCCTGGGACTAGGGGACAGATCCAGGGACTGATACGGCAGAAGTCAAGTGAAGCTCACAAACCATCCACCCCAAACTATACACTGTGAACTAAAAACCTGCCCGTAACATTTGCCACTTCAAGTTTACTCAGTCCAATCCTTAGTAACTTAAAGAAGGAATGAATGATGAAATGTGCCACCCCCCTTTTTTTTTAAAAAAAAAACAAAAAAAGACCTGTATATTTTGGTAGAAATCCATCATGTTTCTTATATTACAAGGCACAAAAGTATCCTTCTAAAATATAAAGTAACCTAGAAGTGGCAGGCAATATTCAGGAGACATTACTGTTCAGCCTAAAGAGATCTGCTATGTATATGTAAAAAGGAGTATTACAGCTGAGTGAATACACAAACCCTAAACATTGCACGGCATGAAAATTAGAAGGCAAGGGAAAGCACAGACAATTCACACTATAAAAGAAAGGTTCTTATTTATGAGATATACTTCTCAAATAACATCTTTAAGAGAAATATGCTACTGCAGAAATTAACACACAGTGAACAAATCTGACATACAAATGGCTACTCAAAACAGGACATTTCATGTAATATGAAAACATGCTATGTAGTCAGAAAAATAAGAAAATTGGAAAAAAAAAAAAGAAGTGTATATACACATACATACTTCTATTCAAAGGTTAATTTAAAATACCAGCGTCTTCTAGGCTGCACTGACCTTACTGACATTGGTCCCTACTCCATCAAATGCTGAAGTCCTGACCTCTATAGGACTGAATAATCTATGTCATTTCATTCACTGGTGGCAGAGAAAACATTCACATTACTGCATGCAGCCTCCAATGTGTGCTGATTAAAACCTTTGAGGCCAATTCTCCCCCCAAGAAATCAAATCAGCTTTTCATTTATTCATTCATATTGGAGGAGGAAAGACAAGATGGTCCTTCTGTTTGGTTTTGTTTGTTTTTTTAATCAAAACAATGTAAAATGAATGTACAAATAATACCTTCTACATTTGGGATTACATCCTATTTGTCCAAATTAAATCAGCTTTTTTGGTTTTTTTTGGATTTGTACAACCCAGGAGAGCAAATCAGTAGATGAAAAAAAACAAGGACAAAAATGCAGTTTTGAGTAGAGCTGTTTCCTGTACATACGAGAAATAGAAACAGGGGAACAATGAATTTAATTTATTCTAAATATAAATGACAGCTGAAGGCCTGAAAAACATTTTTTAAAAGACAATAATTTATTTTCTTAAAATATACCTAAGAACCATTTTTCTTTTAAGAATTTGATCTTAAATTACCATAAGCTACTCTGTAACAGAAACTTACCCAAAATTGTGATCGCCATCTAATACAGCTTACCCAGCCTAGTCCTTTAGATGTTCTACTCCTGATTTCAGTACAACTAAGTAAGATGGGCAACTTTATTCCTTATTATAGACAAAAGTATTCATTTCAGTAATGCCATATATAACCTTGCAAATTATACAAATATAGACTATAGAATTTAGAATAGTTCAAAATTAAATCTTCAAATATTTCAAGTATAACTAGACACGAGAGCCTTCTCTGCAACTAAATCTCCTGCAGGAGTATAGTAGACAACTTATGATGTCTGCCCAGATGCAGGCAACATGAAAATTCAGTACTAACATAGAATCATAGAATCATCTGGGCTGGAAGGGACCTTCAAAGGCCATCTAGTCCGGCCCCCCTGCAGTCACAGGGA
>JAOTQQ010000023.1:95059452-95071282 GCA_026546715.1 Gallinago undulata
GCACATTGCCTGCTCATGTCCAGCTTCTCGTCCATCATCACCCCCAAGTCCCTTTCCTCAGGGCTGCTTTCTAACACATCGTTGCCCAGTCTGTACTGATGGCAAGGATTGTTCCGGCCCAGGTGCAGAACCCTGCACTTGCTCCCATTGAACTTCATGAAGTTTACTTGAGCCCACTTCTCCAGCCTGTCCAGGTCCCTCTTGTTCACTACTGTTTGAATAAAAACATACTGTAACTCTTTCCTAAAAATCATGATACATATCTCATCTCTTTACTTTCTATAAAACCCAGCACTGTTCAAGAATAACAGACATTATACATATACTATAACTTTTTATCCTAAAAAAATAAGGAGTAAAATCAGACATATTAGCCCAGTGAGAAAGAGATTTAATAATCTTTAAGTTCATACAATCTCCAAATTTTGCAGGTCATTTTATTTAAAAAAAAAATCTAGTGTTATTACTTTGCATATTTTCCTTTGATCTCAGAGAAAAAAAAAAGTTCGATATTTACAGACTACACAATGGAAAATGATAGCAATATATTTCTATGCAACTTGAAAAAGTTTCCACGAAGATGAAAAAGATAATCACTTCATTTTGAGAGTAGTAGCCAAAGTGTTAAAAAAAAAAACCCAAAAAAACAAACAAACAAAAAAAAGCAACAAGAAAACCCCCACAAACAAACAAAGAAAGGTACATTAGCAATACTCAGATCAGGAGGAAGTTTCATACTACCAGTGATTTTCCCAGAACCTATTATTTAAATGTTAGGAAGTAAGTTCACACAGTGACACAAATGTGACTATTCCTGGAACCCAAGGTGTTGGAATACAAATGGATCAAAATAGATAGATCAAAGACCTTGACCTTGTATTTACATAAAATTTTTCATACATGACTGAATGAAGTCAGCATTATGTCCTTCACTTCAGGTAATAATTATGAATTATTATTATTTTGATAGCAGAACAATAGTCTATTTAACTGTTTCAGTGGTACACATACAGAACAAGAAACTTACTAAGTTGAACAAATAATGTGAAATTTTTAGAATTAGCAGGAGCAGAAGATTAAAATTAAGCAAAGTAGATTTTATTACATGTTATTGTTTCCTTAAAATAGTTAGGATTATGTGTTGTGAAATGTACTTTGCTTCCTATGACAACTTCAATTTTTGTTACTGATACCTGTTGGTCTAGTAAATACTGCATAAGTATGAAAAAGTTAAGACTACTGGACTCTTGAAAGTCATTGCTAACAGTGGAAAAACTGCCAGTTTTCAGTGTGGATTACTAAATGTTAAGATTAGTGAAATGAAGATTAGCAAAATTCTCTGGAGTTATTAATATGCCTGTAATAGTTTTCCACTAGATACCAAGGGAAATGTTTATATTCAGAGCCAGAACTATCCAGATGGAACATCATCAATATTAAGACATATTGCCAATTTTAAGGTATTTTTCTGAAGTACCTATTGTCCATTCTTTATTTCAACAAAAAACAAACCAGACCAAAATAAAACAAAAAACTCCCAAACCCAGACTTATTTCCCCTTCCTCAAACCCTAATACACTAGTATTAACCAGAGCACAGAGGGCACCAAAGCTGAGGGCCCCTGAAATAAATGCACCACTCTAATATCAACAAAACTAAAAAAGTCAATTTTTTCCTCACGGAAATCAACATTTTTCGTTGTTACTGCCAATTATTTATTTATAGTTCTTGTATTTCCCAAATTCTACTGAATATTTCATGCAAAACCAAAAAATCAATTAAATACATCTTCAACTTTTAATCGGATTAAAAATATTTCCATTTTTAATTGACATAAACTTCTGTGTGGATAAGTGACATTCTTGTAACTGCTAAAATTTTTGCAGAATCTCATTTCTTCTCAGAGAAAGACAAAATTATGTTGGCATCTTAGCTTGAAAATGCAAATCAACAGTAAAAAACAATCTTCATCTTCTGACTTTTTTTTTAAGATTTATTGTCAGATAATATATAATTGTCAGAATATTCTCAATCTTGTGACAATTAGGAGTCACACAGTATCTATGCATTTGCTGTTTGAACTATTAACTGTTTTAATTTAACCAAAGAACAGTTGGTTTAGGAAAAAAGACAATGTTGGCTTTGAGAGACATTAAGATACAGGTCTCCTCCAAGCTCTCCTTTTCAATGGAACATTTATTTTACTAATTAATGGAAAGACACTGTTCTAAGGTTGCTATCACAAGCTTGAATTCAAAATTTAACAAACAGCAACCACTTCTTGTACCAATTACTTGCGGGCAAACTTAATTCAAACTGTAGGTGCATACCACAGCCCAAAAGAGATCTGAGATGATGAAGGATCTGGAAGAACAATAGGCAGGACTGCCTGCTACTTACTCCACAGTCTTTGCATAATTGATCAGTGTATTCTACCACTCTCATAACGCATCAGGAACTTTTACACAAAGAAGCTTATTTTCATCATGGAATACTTCTAAATAAATTGGAAATTGCTTTCAGCATCACTAACAGGAGAGAAACCTAAACACCCACAGCAAAGTTAACCCGGGTTTCCTCTCTCATGGATACAGAAACAAAATTCTACACATAGCCACTGTTTTTTATCTCAAGCTGATAAGAATCCAACAAGCCCTTTAAGATCACCAACAGAAGGTCAGATGAAAAGGCAGTGTTCCCAGTGCTCTGTCTCTCATAACAGGGAGAGCAGATACTTGGAAAAAATGCATTTTTCCATGCTCTCCCTAGTTTGAAGAGAGAAGTGTCTGAGGATAAGTAGAACATACAATGATGCTTTACCTAGATCCAGAAATCCATACCTTCTGGTGGATAAAGGACTACCTGAAGCAAATTGTACCTTTAAAATTATTGTCTTCTGTTGAAACTGGTGAGACACTGAAATGCTGTAGAGAGTCAGACCTTGTATTAATTCTTCTCAAACTTCACTAGAAATATCCCCATTCAATGCTATTCCTTATTAACACCACATTTTCCAGATCGGTGTGTTCAAGTAATGCTTGTGCTGTCAAAGAATGTGTAGAGATGTCTATTTTTACAAAAGTTGAAAAGTGCTGGTATTGTACAGGACTGCCCATTTATCTTTAAGAAGGAAAGAAATATAATAATAATAAAATACAAAGGCAAAAGCCTTGAATAGAAACGGTAGGTCACTAATGGAGTTATCAAGGATATTCAGAAAGCCTGGAAGAAGAGCTTCCATTTGCATAGGCTTTAAGAAGACAGAGTGGTCTACTGAAATCTTAGCTGCCACCAAACTTACTTGTTTGCTGCTTTGTTAACATAGAAAATTATATTTGTTAATATAGTCTTTTCAAACTTCTGTAGAAAGAACAAATATCTGTTTAAGGATTAATGGACATAATTGTTCCTGAAACTTCTCATGACTACACCTGTCTTTCTAATAGAGTATGTTGTCAGTCACAGAGACTGAGGTAGACACACATGTATAACATTCTCTTCTTACTTAAAATCTGAGCAGGAAGAAAGAAGAGGAAAACAACACAACAGTATTTACCATGACAACATAATCTGTCAGCTGCAGACCAGTTCCACAAAGGCAACTGTTGTTGTATGTCTGAAAACACATCATTGCTGCCCTTGCATTTCCAGAATATGGAGCAGCTCGAAGTAGTTACACTAATGGGATTTATTAAACCACTAGCTTTGCCTTCTGCAACTTAGTTCCCTCCCATTATAAAATGGGCCTCCTGGTCTTCAGGCATCTCACAGTGACAGGAATGGTTTTCTGAAACAGAACATATAACCCTTTGCAGCTCATACAAAAGACTAGTATTCAGAGACCTCAGCGTCATCCAATTCATTCTCTTTAGATGGGCTGCAGAGGAGGACACATGACACACATCTTTTGACGGATCCACAAATTCCACAGACAAAACACTGAAATGTGGAATCTGTATTCTGATAATTTATATCACCCTCTCAAATCTGATATTTTTTCACTCTATAAACCATATACCTCCATTGTCCCACACCTGTGCAACAACATGTATGCAGATAAATGCACTTGCTACCAAAGTGCAACACTAACTGCTAAAAACTTTGCAAAGTGCCCCCAGCAAAAAGTTCAGTTTTACAGAGCCATTTCCTATTACACTTGGAAATCCTGACAGGGCAAAACTGCTGGTTTTGAAAGGAGGGGTGATGGCTAGATAAAGGATGAACCATCACAAGAACACTGAAGACTTCAGCTGACCAATTTGACAATCAGAATTTGTGGCTTGCAACAGGCTTGCATTTGGCCACCTTTCTACTAGAAGGTGTTCAGAAACTCACCGCTAGCAGCCTGTAGGATTTTCAATAAATGGCACAAACAGCTTCAGAGAAACTCAGAAGTGGTAAGACGTGAAGCCTTGTCTTCCTCTCTCTCAAGACAGGGAGATTTCTCCGCATCTACTATTTCATGAATGAGTTTCTGCTTACCACTTTGGAAATGAATATAGGAGGCCTACAACAATGTGTATCCATACTACAGTTTTGCAAATTCATCTCAAAGTACATTAATATACTTAGTGAACTTTGATTTTTTCCTGAAAAGGATGAGGAAAAGAAACCTGGAGGTAAATGCTATCTACCATTAACTAATATTCTTTGAATTTGCCTCAGATACCAAAAATGCAAACTATAAGCCAAAGAGTATCTCAAATTTCTGAAGAAGACTACATAGAAAAGTCAGCAATTCCAATTAAAACATTGCAAAAAGTTGACTTTTTAGTTCTTCCCTAGCTTTCTAAGTAACTCAATTAGTTTACATGAAACCAAAGCAAAATTTAAAGAATGTACCCAAGGAAAACTATATTTTTTGAGGTTTGAGTTGTTGGTTTTTTGGTTTTTATTTACATGAAAAAGATGGGAAGTTTTTTTAAGAATGGTCTTTTTAAAACTACAGTCATGTCTATTGAGCAACTTTTTCTCTCTCTTCCTCACAAACATTCTGTGAATGTTCAGTCTTAGATCAGAAATTTTGCTCAGCTGGCAAAGTAAAATATCTAAGATTCTAAGTCTTGTCAGCAATCTAAGCTGGCATTAATGTCAACACTTTTAAAAACGAGGCAGAGAATTAATAATTAGCATTCTAGTAATACTATGAGTGAGGGGAGAGTACGGTGATCCAGGAGACACTCACTCCTGGGAAAGTTCATTTCTACTCAGCTAAAAAGTGAACATTATTTTCTTGTGGTCTGTTCCCACACCAATACATATAATTAATTAACTTTTGATTGTGGCTTTTTAGTCATGCAAACGTTAAACATTTTTATTACTGATTATTTTTGGAGTTCCCTTTTTACAAAGCCTACGTACATTTATTAAAATTTGCAAAGCTGAAGAGGTATGAAAGAACAGCAATGAAAAGAAAGGAGAATTATTGTTATAAAGCAGTAATAAAGCATGCAGTGTAACAGAATTAGTCCAATGCACAAATTTAAAGTTGGACAACGTCACCAAGAAATGAATATCCCATGAAAGGCAAACAAGCACCTATCTTTTTTTTTCCTCCTTTTCATACGTATATCTGTGCTATTATAAATTTATCAATTAAAGGACAAAGAAAATTAACAAATTTTGACTGTTTATTTTAATAGGAATGTAAAGTCAAAACAAATCTCTAAAACAATTAGTTGTCAGCAGATAACAAAGGAGAAACAGATAACTAATATTTAATTTACTGAGTTATTGCATTAGTTGCAAGGTATCAAAGCCTTTCACTTCTGGGCTTCATCTCTTAATAACTTCTCCCTCCTAAATTTATAAAACATTAGAAGTTTAAATTGTTTTTCATAAACTACTCAAGATATAAAGCTGAATGTCTTTGGGAAGATCCATATACTTTGCCTCAGCATTTACATTTGCTATTTCAGGCTATGTTACTTAGACAGACTCCAGATGGTTGATTTGAAACTAAGGTCAGCTTTCTGACATTTTCTTTATAATAGCACCAATGTTAATAAATAAATGAATTAGAGAGTTTGTCCTCAATAATGGCCTACTTTAAAAATCATAATCTCATTGCTTCAGTGTTCATTTAGGTAAATTGTGGGTCTCACCTTGGCATTTAATTAGTCACTTGGAAAAAACCCAAACCAAACAAACCACCAAACACCTTCACGTGGACACATATTTGCATTGCATAACAGTTATTGCTTAATTACCTTTATTTCAGAAGCAATATTTATTCACTTCACCTGCTAAAAAGTGTTAGCTTCTCTCACTTCTCTGTAAATGTAATATCAAATAGAAAAACATTTTCTCATTTCCCTTTAACGTCCAGTCTTTTTGTTTTCCATCCTCAAAGTGACGTCCTTACATGTCTCTTCACACTCTCCCTTACCCCAAATTAGTTTGAAAAACACACAAAAGAACAAGAAGAAAATATTTCTTTTTTCGCCCTAGTGGAATATTTGTCCTTAAAGATTATCTCCTGCCTGGAGCATGTACTGTGCTTTACTCAGCTTAATTCAATTCATTTTTTGGTATCTAACATAGGGAAGAATGTCTCTTATTGGTTCTCATCATTCAGATACCACTTACAATCTACAGTACATGTGCATAATGTGAGTCACATGTTCACCCCTATCTGCTTTGAAAAATAGTAGTAGGAAAATATGCTCACCTTCAGGCTCCCCACAAAGGGTACACTGTGACTCTGCAAAGAAAAAGAGAAAAATTGCAGTTTCTTAATTTTAAGATCTATCACAATTAACATCCAAATATAACAAAACTTAGAGAACTCAAAGTTAACATGAAAAATGCAATTCCATTTTCAGCACCCAATTTTTAACTACTGCAAAATAACTTTCAAAAAAGAGATTTTGCAAGAAGAATTTTAAAATAGAACTATATAAATGTCTAGTTACATTTATATAACTATCACCTTCATCAACTCCAGCTGAACGCATTCATGTGGCATGACTTTTTGCTTCCACATGACTTTTTTTGTATTTGTAGGTGTACAATACTGCAATGACAACACTCGTTCAAATAAAAAGTTTAAGCCTCCTAATATTTTATTACTGGAGGATGCAAACTGTAATAGCAACAGAGTTATTATATTCCATTCTCATAAAAGACTTCCACGTCCTTCCAGGCAAGAGAAGTAAGTCAGTCAATGTAAATGTGCAGTTATACTCTGCAAAATATTCAAGTATAGAAATGAAGGAAATAAAACTCCATCATAAGAAACAGAAGGTCTCTAAGCATACAATTACTATTTTATTCACACTCCACTATTTGGAAGTTGGCTGACTTAAAATTTTTTTTGCGTAATGTACAAATTTATACACACATGGAGGAAATATTTTAAAGTATCGCTTGAGATTGAGCTGCTTCAGGTGATAGTATAAAGCTGCAGAACAAAGCTAATGTTTAGAATCCAAAAACCAGAATCAATTGAAATCACAGAGAATGTAATTAAGTCAGCAGATAATTCTGATATAATTGAAAAAGTCCTACTAGAACAAAACAGCACAATGTATTTTAAATCAGAAATCTCTGAAATCTCTATTTTAACACTCAGCAGAAAAATTACACCTCTAACAACAACAAGTATGCTGGAGCAAATATATGTATCTGCAGGCACACACACACACTCATATGTGTGTGTACATTTTTATATAAATTCAGTACAAAAAGCAGTTAACATGGCTGATACATAGAAATCTATTTCAAAATCTTGCTGAAATTATCTCCGGCCTTGAATGAGAAATGGGAGATTGGACTTTAGCTGTGATCTTGACTCAAAGGCAAAAGAAAAGCCAGAAACATAAAATATGAAACACATACACTGAGTAGACTGTCCTTTATAGTGCTACTGTGACATCGGACATTGCAAGTTATTTAGAAGTACTTTCTCCATACAGGTAAGACGCCATCTCATCGTAACCCACTGTTATAATGGTACTTGGCCCTACATCTTTCATATATTTTAAAAATGTTAATAATTGTTTTTTACTACTGCCAGAGGTTGTAGTGTGTATGAGGGAAAGGAACGAGAAAAAATATTTTTATCCAGGTAACTCTGCAAATCACAAATTTTAAAGCAACATAAAGTTGCATGCTAGAGAGGAATTCATTTTGATGCTGTTCAGCACCGTGAAACACTCAGCTGAGCTGTCCATTGATAGACTCACCAGTGTCCCCAAACAGATCTGACAAACTGCAGACAACACCCCAAGAGCAAGCTTGAGAAAAATCACCAGCAAAAAGCATGAAAAGCCCAGTCTCAGATAACACGGGCCAGTTTCTTTCACTGATGGATGAAAAATGCACTTGTCGCAACCTGAAGTGGTGTGGAGAAAGCAGCTCAGAAGACCTTTTTTTCATTTTTAATTCAAAGGCTTTCTGAGCTTTTACTGAGAGGGGCTGCCTGTCTGTGTGCAGTTTATTATCCTGATTGATAAGGAAGAACAAGCTGAGACTTGGTTTCTGAACTTCTGACTTTTAGCTGATCCTCTGCGTCCTCCTAACAACTGCTTCACTGGTTTGTTACAATCCAAAGAGTTTGCCTGACATTTTTGGGCAGCTCTAAACACCACCTTCCAAAGGTCCCCACTCAACAGTAGAAATTATTAGCTTCCTTCTTTTCCTCACTAACATAAATTAGTGCTGATATTGCAAATCTGCACCAGGGTAAATAGTTTAAATGAAAATAAGGCTTGCAGCTATGACTGGTGCCAGGAAGCTGTCCAAAAGCTGTGTCAGGACAGTCCCCACCAGACCACTGCTGCTTTGGACTTCTTTCGGGTATTCATTTGAGGTCCCATGTTTATGGGAGAGTTAGGTGTTTCTTCCCCTGCCTCAGCATCCCTGGGAAGAGTCTGGGGGTGGTGGTGGGGACTATTTCGTTTTAATTCATCAATGTATGCCTTCCAGAGCCTGGGAATCATTTCAGACTGACAGCAGTGCCTCTTTCACCATGGTAAGAAGCAGACTTTGCGGATGGGGGTGATTCACCAGTGAGCCTCTGTTTACGAATTTCCCCACGGTAGTTTGCTACTGTGGGGGTGGACTAGATACCCTTTTTGTTGTGCTTGACACATACAGATCGAGCGACAAATAAAAATACAACCACTTCTACAAGACACGTGAACAACATGACACGGAGGTTGTAGGGAGCACTGTTTTCCACAGAGCCTCTGTGTGTGCACGTGTGTTTGAGAGAAAGAAATAATTAGGTCTATTTAGATCCATATATTCCAGGGTAGTTGTTGAGAGATTGCGTGTCCTAAGTTTCCAAGACCAAAATAATACAAAATGTGCACATCACACTTAAATATTTGTAGGTTTGCATTCTACAGAAATACAGAAATCTTAAAATCCTGTAAAAAAAGCTATGTCTTGAAACTTATTTCAAATTCTTTCCTCTGTAAGAAACTTGCTGTATCTTGGTAGAAATGATCTTTCTGGAAAATAGCTCAATACTAAACAACTGTACTAATTTGGAAATTTTCTAATTAATATTTCTGTTCTGGGGTCAGATGACAGCAAACAAGGATATGACAAAAGTGTAAAAAGTTACCACTCCATCAGGTGAAATGACATTGTTTAGGCTGAGATACACTGCACCTAAGGTTGGGTGTCTCAGTATTCATGTTCAAAATCTAAACTAGTCTTAAAAGATTTACCTGAAAGAAACAGGCACATAACCTGCTTTAGAAACCTCTATCAGCATGAGATAAATCAATACGTCGTTTTTTTATATTACCCCTTCCTTTTTCTTATGTTTTCAGGGGTCTTAGACTTAGGCTACATCTTCACACTTCACAATAACATTCACAGCAAGAGAGGAGGGTTCATCGTATGTGACCTCTGGAGGTCTGCTGTTCAGGCTCCCACTGTGAGCAGGGATGTCACCAACATGAGTCCAGCTCAGCTGGGGCTTTGATAGCCATGTCCTGAAAGCCACCGCAGATGCAGATTCCCCAGCCTCATTGGGCAGCCTGCTCCAGTGCTGCATCAGCCTCATAGGGTCCTACTTGCGTCTCTCAGCCTGCGCTTTATGGCCATTTTTCCTTCTTATATCACCCCGCACTACCAAAAAGACTTTGGTTCCATCCTGCCCGTAACTCGCCTTCAAATAGCTGTAGCCCAATATCGATCTTCACCTCAACAGGCTTATTTAAGCCCAGCATCTTCAACTACTCTGACCAGAGAGCCCTCTGCTAGACTCCTTCCAATTTCTCCCCATGCTTCTGGAAGCAGGGAGCCCCAACCACTGAACACAGTATTCCAGGTTCAGCCTCACCAGCACCAGAAGGAAATAATACCCTGTTCAGTTCAATTTTGCTGCTCGTATTCATTCTGGCATAGCCTGGTATGCAGTTTGCCTGTTTGCAATGAGAATGACTCTGCTGACCTATGTGAAACTCGCTATTCACGTTCCTTCAGAAAAAAAATAAATGAAACAAAAAACAAGTCTTAGTAAGACCAGTCCCTTGATCCAAGTCTCCCACCAATTATAACAGTGATAATGTAGCGCATGGGGGAAGAGGGAACGTGTGGCTGAATGTGGGCAGACTAAGACTGCCCTTTTTAGGACTGGCCAGCCCATAGCCTGGCTCAAGGGAGTCGTGAAATCTTAGCCTCAGGAAGGTAACTTTTTTAGGCCCATGCTGGGTAAAATGACATCAAAAGTGCTTAAACTACTGTATGTTGTGATGGAATCGGACCAGGGACATTACCACATTTCAGACAAAGGTATTTCTTAAGCCTCTCCTTCTCACAGTTGCTAGTAATGGATTATGCCTCTACATATCTGATTCATCTAAAGTATTATAATGATACATTCACAGATGGTGTTCTTTCTTTTTAATATGATGCTAATCAGCTGCACTTAACAAAGATGCTTATTCTTGAAAACTCTATGTGAGTAACTTCTTTGTCATTGCTCTCAAAAGTAAAATGAATAAGACAGGCAAGTGTTCAGAGATTTGGGACCCAATAAATCAATAGAACAAGGAAGACCTGTATTTATATTATTAATATCATGTCTAGCTGTTGGCTTCCCAGATAGAAGAACTTGCTGACAAAAGAGGTCATAAGAAAGATCTTTTGAAGAAACAAATTTATCATGAAGACACAAGTTCTTTTTTTCCCCTCCCAATATTAAATTCATTTTATTTTGATAGCTTTTATTTTCTAACCTATATGTTAACTAAAAATAATAACCCAGACATACAAAGGCCAACATTCTTTCTCCAAGAAGCTGTATTAAATGTTCAATTTTAAATTGGAGTGAACATAAATTATTCTGCTAAACATGTTCACCTTTCCTTGTTTTGTATATACTTTCCTTATATGGTTGGTGAAAATGCAATAAAATCTACTATTCAGAGTAGATCTTACAATACATAATTTGATAAAAAATATATATATATGGGCCAGATGAAAGATACAAAATAACCATTGTGAATAAATTACAATTCAACGTACCCAGGAAAGCTACACAATGTAATAAGACTAAGACAACAAAATATTATTAGCATTTAAAATCAGTTTACAGAAAATAGTTGAGGGTATTTAATAGTTAACTACTAAACTACTAACCTTAAAGTACACTACGCTCCCAACAAGGGTTTATCCAGATTATGGAGTCCAACCCGGATGAGTTTTGACCGAGGTGTATGGAAGTGAGAGCATGACAAGAAATAACAAGGCAAGGTGAGCAGCAGTGCTGGGGGTAACAGCCGTGTGCCCATGTGGCCAAAAAGGCCAACAGCATCCTGGCCTGTATCAAGAACAGTGTGGTGAGTAGGACCTGGGAGGTGATCATCCC
>JAOTQQ010000023.1:95071382-95100229 GCA_026546715.1 Gallinago undulata
GAGACAAGTTGACATGGTGCTCGAGGATATGGATTAGTGTTGGGTGGTGTTTTGTGTGGTGTGAATGTGGTGGTGTGGTTTTTTTGTTGTTTGTTTTGTGTGGTTTTTTTATTGGTTGGACTAGATGATCTTAAAAGGTCCCTTCCAACCTAGGTGATTCTGTGAGTCTGTGATTCTGTGACCTGAGCACGGCATGCAGAACGCGGATGCGGTCGGCCCTTCTGGCTCCCCCTTGAATAACACCACGCATCCAGGTTTGTATTCCCGCTTCATCTGTGTAACAGACCTTTCCATTTCTCTTTTCATCTGATACCGCCAGAGACCCTTTGCAGCTCCTCCCTGCTGCCACCCTTTGCTATATTATTTTAATTACAAGCCTGTATGTTCTCTGTTGTTTATATTTCTCTTTGCTTCTTTCCTACTCCTGTCTAAATCTATTTCCTGAGTGGCAAAAAAAAAAAAAAAATACCCTTGTTATATAATTACTGAACATGACTGCTTATTTGAATCTAGAATTCAATGCAGAGGAAAACTGGAAATTATTTTTGTTTCAAAGAGAAATACAGTTGGTCTCACAGAAAACAATTCTTGGTTTGCTTTTTTCCCCCCTTTCCTTTATGCAAAATAATAACAATAATTTTAAAAGCAATAAAAACATATATAAAATTCCATGAGGAAATTTAGCAGACAGTGCTTTAGATTTTGGTTCTAATGGCAAGAAACACAACTGTTTCTCACAGTATTTCATCAATGTCTCTTTACATCATTTTACTGATGTTAGTGAAACAGAACTCTGCAACACTCACAGAGACGTAGAGTAGCCATGCATTAGACTGAGATTTAGTGCAACTGAAAAGCAAGGTTAAACTTTAAGGCTGTGAGACTTTTAATAATTTTCAAGATTTTAATCCAATATTTGTATCTAAACTTGTCTATTATAGTGCTAATAAAAGCTGACTGTATTATGAACTATGTTCTCTCTTTTCATGTCTACTTTTTCTCCTACACCTTTTGTCTTCATCTGTAGCTTTTTCCTCCTGTTGGTACCTCTCCATTGCACTATACCATCAGCTGGAACATCAACATGACAGAACCGTGGGCTATACTGCAAGGTCTTATCATGTCTGCCAAGATTCTCTCATTCACAACCTCTTGGTTCTACACTGATACTGGAGGAAATCCTGGGGAGATCTGTTCCATGTTGTCACCCAAGTAGGTAAGTTATTGAAAGACACCTACAAAAACCAACTAGGCTTTTCTTCTGCTAAGCACATTTGAGATTTATGTACAGAAATGTTTTTAAAGTTGTTATCTAAAACCTGTGATTACAGGGAATATAACCCTCTTCGGGCAAATTCTCTCTGCTGTTAAACTGTCTTTGCAGTTGGAAAGATTTTTCCTAAGTAGTCCAAACAGGCATTGATTTTGACTATGCAGATGGAGAATAAAATTTTTAATGCACTTCTGAAAAAAATAACTAATTAAGATACTCATTGTTTCCTTCCGGTCTTGTTCTTTGGTATTCTAAGCCTTCAATTTTTCCTCACAGTCATGGCTGCTAATACTTTGCTGGTTTTCCCTGGAGTCTTTCCAACTTAACCATATCTTAAAGTTATAAGTGCCCCACACAGAATACCCTACACGACCTGAACCCCTCGACTGCCATATAGAGCAGAATATTTACACCCTTACATCCTTTTAATATTTCTAAGAATGCTGTTGGCCTAATTTTGGGCAGTACCTCTTGACTCAAGCATCCTCTTAACTCAAATGAGATCTCGTCTTATTCTTAGAGATGGCAATTTGACTGGAGGTACCTTGAGCAGTCACTATCATAAGAATGAAATAAATCAAGGATACTTTGTTAGTCTGCCTTTGTAGTAAGAGACCTATTCGTGTAATCCAAGTAAACCAAGTGAAATCCACAAAGCATTCCAGGTGCTTCTTACAACTTTTTGTTTGAAACTATGAAATGGAAAAAATAATCAAAATGATTCTACACCAAAACACTGTGTTTCTTATGTTATTTTGAGTGCTGACAAGTAGTCCAGCAGGAAGAGAATGCAACTATATTTGGACTTGGGTATTGTTTTGGCCCATTTCCATGAACAGTCATAAAAGAAGTAAAGAAAAATAGTTTCAAGTTATGCAATCAAAAGAAAAGCAGGCAATTATACATATTTACATACACACACATACCTGTCTATCTTGAAACTTTTTTTCTTCTTCTGAACAATATTACACATACAAAAATTAACTACCAGCAGTCAGTTCATCATGCAGAATGTACTGAAAAACGCAGTAAAAATTATTGTTTAGAACTGGTGTGGATATAGCCAATAGATGTATTTCATCCCTCTGACACTATTTCTGCAAGCACTTGCTGAGTGCAAGAGCCTCCTTTCCTGCCTGCCTCCTACTGCTCATCGCTTACGGTATGACCACACTCGAGATTCCCTTGCATTTACAATTTCAGCTTTCTTGAATCTTTCCTTTTAACTGGAGTATTCATAACAAATAGCTTTTTACTGCCCAGGATCAGGCCTTGGGGATAGGAAAAAAAAAGTCTAGTAGAGTTTTGGAGAATAGGAGATATACAATGGAAAAAACAACTGCCTGTGAGATGGTAGCAGCTGAGCTATACTGTGGAAGACAGAACGATGGGAATGAGTAGCCTTGAAAAGGGCAGATACTGAAAGAACTTTAAATAAAAACAGAATAGGCACTACTAAAATAGAATAAGCCTAAAGCAGAAGAAAATCAAACAACCTGGCAGCAAACTTTGTATCCTTTTGAGCAAATTAACTGACATCCAACCAAATGCATAAAGCAACCACTAAGAGCCCATTATTTTCCCCAGATAAAAATATAAGGTTCATGCTCAAAGCAATGCCAGAACCTATTCACAGTACTTGCACATCAGATACTTCTCCATATGGAGTTTACACATTACATGTGCATTAACCAAGCGAAAAGAGATTTCAGAAATGAATTATGAGACCAGACAATCAAATATTTTCATGGGAAAACAAAAATAACTGAAGCAATAAAAAGCAAAATACAAACCTCTCAAGAAAGAAAGAAAGAAAAAAAAAGTTGATGTTTCTCTTTGTGATCTGAACACAAATACTTTTTTTTTTTCAGAAGAGAATTCCAAAACACAGTAATAAAATGGATGTGCTTTAGCACACTTCTGATACACATTTCCATTGCACAGTATCAAAGCGGAGAGTCCAAATACCCTGAATGAGTCCAAAAAAGACCAGAAGATGCGTTTACAAAGAGCAAATCTACATGTTTTTCTCCTCATTTTTACACTTGTTTTCTAGTATTTGACATTCAAAGGTTAAAGTGAGTCATATTCCTCACAGCCGAGGAAAAGAAACTTACCACCCCCTAATCATCATCGTTGCATCTTTATGAAAAACACCAAGGACAGAAAGGTTGGTGCTAAAAAAATTGTGAGAGCGGGGACCCATGAGAGTGCTGTGAAATACAAAACTGAAGTCAATCTGCACCAGAGGCTTGCTCCAAACCCCCTCTGGAGTCAATGCGAGTGTCATTGGAGTTCGGCAAACTCAGGGTCAAACCTCAACAGCATACTAATGCAAAACTAGCCAGGCTATCTATCACCATTCCTCTACTTTCTGTCTTGTTTTCTCTCTCTTCTTTCACTTTCCCCGTTCTAAGATATTTCACCAACAACCTCAGAGCCTCATAAGAACAAGTAAATACAGTACAAATCCAAGTTTGGCATGAGCAAAGAACCAAATAGATAGATGGCAAAAAATATTCAATGGGACAGCAGAGTTATAGAGTAGGTTACGTACTCTGATACTCTGGTACTCTGAAGGTTAAGTGGATTTTTTCACTCCTTTCTCCTCCTTTTCTCTCATATAGGAATCAAATTTCAAAAGCATTTAAATGGAGTTGACTTGACAAACAGATGTAAGGTGGTAATTGGAAATACAAAGGGTGTGCAAAAAAATTATGTAACTATTGGAAAAGGGAAGATACCAAGTCCAGGATGTATCCACACCTGGGCAAGACTACTGAGTGATGTCCTTCGTGTAGATTCAGTACTGTGTATCGGCTTAGAACAATACAGGTTAGAAGAGACCTCCTGAGGTCGTTAGAGTTTATCCCTCAATTCAGATTACTGCCAGCTTCAAAGTTACATACTCACTCAAGTTTTGAAAATCCACCAGGAAGGAGAATCAACAGTTGCTCTAGGCAACTGTTCCAGTGTTTGACCACCCTCACCATGAAGAGGTTTTTTTTCCTTGTGTCTAATTGAAATTTCCCTTGCTGCAATATCTATCCATTCCCTCCCTGTTCTTTCACTGTCATGTCCATTAAGAGTCTAGCTCCATCTGGCTGTAATGACCCATTAAGCAGCCGAGGACAGCAGTTAGCTCTGTTCTCCTCTTAGCTTCTTCTTCAGGCTGAACAAATCCAGGTCTCTATGCGCATCATATGCTCCAGTACCCTACCCATCTTGGTGGCCATCCTCTGGACAAACTCCAATTTGTCTACGTCTCTCTTATACTGGGGTGGGGATGTGTCAGGGGCGAGAACAAGGCACTACTCCAATTGCAGCATCTGAAGTGCCAAAAAGAATGTGATAATCACTCCCTTTAACCTACTAGCTGTACCGATGCAGCCCAGCGTGCAGCCAGAATTCATTGCTGCAGATACACTTCTGAGATCCTAATAAAAGGGCACTCAAACACAGAAGAACTGTCATACACAACTCAAGCTTTGAACTGGTTCAGTCCCGAATGTGTAGGGACCTAAGTGACTACTCGAGGAGGTTACAGCAGCAAACTCTGATGTCCCAGGGAATGTCTCCCAACAGCTAGAGACCATAGCTCGAGGACTTATCTGTGGTATAAGCCTTTTTTAATATCCTGAGAAGGAATCCACTATGGATTCCTTCTTAAATACAGGCTGAGGGGAGCAAGGCTTGTTTACAAGAGCACTTTATATGTCCTCTGTAAGGATATATAAACGTGACCTCTGTCATAACCATTACAAAGGCACAAAGAGCTCATTGCAGGACTCAGACCTAAGCTCAAAATAACAGTGCTTAATTTTAGCTTTTACAACAGAAAATAAAGATTTATTTGGAGTAGTAGGAACTCTCCAGGGAGTTAAACAGGAAAAAAAAGAGTTTGCAATTTTCTGTAAAACAACTACTAACTTCAACTCCAAGCTCCTAACTTGTTCTGGTGAAATAAGCAACCACACCTTTACAAAGCCCCTATGATGGAACGAGGTGCAAAGTCGGGCAGATCTGGAAACTATTTATGGATGAAGTTTTCCATAGCAAACATTCCTTATGAACATTCTTTAAAAAAAACCACCAAAATTCCAGTTGCAACTAAATGAACAATAATCAGCACTGGAGATACATCCTTTGAGAAAAAGATACAAAATTGCAACAAAGAAATAGGAGTTGAGAGTCCAAAAATATTTCATGAAGTGAAAAATGAGATGGAATTCAGGAACTAAAGAATAGTCCGATCTTTTTGCATTGTATTCCCTGTCATTGATTTGACCTTCACTTCCTTTATCCTTTTGTAATGGTCTGGTGATTTCTTTAATAGTTAGCTACAAGGAAGTCCAGATCTGCAATATTAGGAGTCTATGTGCAGAGCACAATTGTCAAAAGAAGCCCTAAGGTCAAAATAAAAATTGTTAACACACACTAAGCCATAGTTGTAACTGCTAAGTATCATGGACCTCTATGCATTGCTTAGAAACTTCGGGGAACCTGAAGTGCAAACACCCAAAACTCGTATAGGATGCTTTAGTCTGGTCCTTAAATATCACTGAAATGGGAATCTCAACACAAGCCTTGCAAGTATTTTAGACGTCATTATTAATATATTAAAACCCTCAGAAAACTCTCAACATTAAATTAATGTATAAAATAGTCAGCTAATTAAGTTGAAATCATTGGCATTACCACCAATGGAGTAAACTTTTATTGACCAGTTTAGCCTAAGGGCAGGATACTGTTGCTAGCACCATCTGAATGTTATTGCCTTTTGGAAATTAAACGTTTTGTTGTGCCAAATGTAAGATGAAGTTATATAATTACACATCACTTTCAAGACAGTAAAAAAGCAGGAGTCCAGAAAAAAAAACTAGTCCATATCAAGTGCCTGAAATTTCTCAGATTAGTCAACTGAGTCTAAAGAAAAATTAGTTTCTTTCTGTTGTTCAGAACCACCTTTTTTCACTTCTAAATCCATTAAATAAAGTTCTTACAATAACTGCCTCTTTCAGTCTTCGAATAATAATAAATTGTCTCTACTTCCTAACAAGATAGTGGAAGTAAGTTTACATTTATAAAAATGAAAAATCACAGATTAATTGAGCAGTTTCTCTATGATCCAGTGTTCAGTGTCTTTGCCAAGAAACTGTCACCCTCAGTTTGTTTTTCTGTCTGAATATTTAAATGGGAGAAAATTTGCTTCATGAGAAGTTTGTTGTTCATGCAGCCTTTTCTGTTAGATAACCATACTAAACTCTGCTGATGGACCTCTAAACAGTGTCCTAAGTGAGGTTATCTGCAGGAATTTAAAGATTACCAACATGCACATTGTGTGATCTCCAGAATTTTACTGGCCTCCCTCAAATTATTTACAAGATGTAACTAAGGGGTAAATTCCTGAAAATTTGAAACTAAGGTGATTATTATTAACAAGGAGATAACATTGAATTACTTGCAAGAGACAAGTATTGGAAAAGTTATGATCCAGATTTCAACAGTAAAATGATAAATAATTATACACAAGTTCATCATAAATAAATTTCATAAACAACTAGTCTATAATACTAAATAGTCATAATCACAGAAACACCACTGAATTACTAATCAACAGAAAACAGACATACACAGGTGTGAAATTAGCTGTCTGTCAGATTTAATATTTCATCCTTAAAAAAAAGCCCAACAACATAGCAACATCATTTGCCATAGCTATTTTTCAGCACTATTTATCTAAGTTTTCCTATTTCAAATATTTCAGTTATTGGATGATGTAATTAGACAAATACTGTTTTACTTCAAAAGCTATTGCACTTCAGATGTGGTTGAAAAACAGTAAAGAGTAACGTTGGCTAAGATGAAGTCTGAATATAAACACGTTTCCCAATGTATATAATTCTTCATTAAGTTTCCAGGCCTTTTTAATAACCGTACAGTCTTCATGAACTAATTGTATGATGCACTAGTAATAACATGAATCTATCTGTTACACTTTGAAATGCTTTGGCTTACATGTAGTTTTATGGCATAAATTGTCATGTCAATAATAATCAAACAAAAATTCATTTAACATCTAAACCACATGGAGGAATTGGAATACTTGGAGAATATTCATGAAACGTTTCTACATATATTTTTTTTATCTTACCACGTTCTGAAGGTACGGAAGATTTTCTCTAGGGTTGTAATTTTAGTTACATCTGATCCCACACCATCAAAATAGAGAAATAAATAAATAAATAAATGTGGGTTTTTTCACAACAATAAAGTAAAATTCTGGGTGTGAAATTACATGCTTTCATACAATTGCACAGGAAGCAAAACCTACGAAAGCAAACAGCTAAATATTGACACTGATTTCAGCAGAATTAAATACAATTGTACAATTTCTGAAATGTGTCTGCTTTGAAACTGGTCCAGATTATGAGATCCTTAAATGTGCACACAGCAAAAAGAAGTTTAAGAATATCTATTCTCTCCTCTTTATTTTCTGACAATTAAGATATGCATATTCTGACTATGCTAATGCATTAATGGGTTGCAGCATAAATAAATTAAGAAAATTGGAAAAGAGAAGTATTCATGTGAAAAAGTTAAATTGCATTTGAGAAGGGAGAAGAAATAATCTCTTAATCAAAGCTTCAGGTAAATCCCCAAGTTAGCATTGCCTCATGTTGCAGGCATTGCCTGCAATGCTTACAACTACCATCCAACCGATACTTCTTTTTGTTAAGCAGAAAAATCGAGATCAATGGCATCTCGCTGTTGAAACAATAATTTGGAATACAAAAGAACTAGTAGCCCCAAGGAAATCCAGATGGTTTTTAAGCAGTTCTTTGGCTTGTTTGTCCAGCTGACTAGAAGCCCAAAGTCTGCTTTTAAAAAGGCCTTTGAAAAGAGTATTACTATTGCTGATGCACAAAATCAAATGTTGCAATAAACCTGTGTTCCCTATGGCTTCGTGTCCTTGCCACAACATTTTAGTCACGCTGCTCAAACTAACAATTTACAAGGCTTACGCTTTTATGAAACACTTCTCCACAGTGGAAAGAAACAGTTCAGTATAGTTTACATGATAGGTCTTACTGTAATAGCTCCAAAATTCAATTCGTCTGGTTTGGAAATAAGAAAGACTATCATGAGACAAAGATATTTTCCTTACATAAAAGCCAGCAAAAGACCTGGAGACATACAGACAGGAAAAAAGGATAAGAATGGGCTTTGTGAGAAAGAGCTCAGTAACAAGAATCTGAGACTGAAGACACCAACTCACAAACAACATATTTTTCATCAAGTACGGTAACAAGTACTAGAAGGTAACAAGCACCACAGAAGCAAAGTGCAAGCTTAAAATAATTGGACCGATATAGTATACAGAAACACTGAGAAGCTGAAAAAAAAATACCAATAGACACAAAGAAAGAAAAAAAGATACATATGAGGATTTAAAGGCGAGTGGTTTTTTTTAAAATGCTGTAAAATTGGCATTGCAAAACATCTGCAGAAGTTCATATATGCAGAGCCGCAAATGAAACACTGAAGGTCTTCGGAAGTACCACTAACTTCACATAAATTCCCTGGAGAGAGTACACTCAGAGTATAGCTAAATGAAATACTCATTCACAGTAGGAGCTTGGTCTAAGTGTGGGAAATGCAGCATCAATACTGTATATGAAAATTGAGAGAAGCATGACTCAGACGTTTATTTTTTGGAAAGACGAGGAACTTAAAATATACAACAGTAGGAAGTGAAAGATCAGGATCTCGGTATGTGTCACCATGGCTCAGCCAAAATCAAAGAAATCTCACTGTTTTTTATCAATTATTTGGCCCAAGATCTTCCAATCTGTGGGTAATAACACAACTGGAGACAGAGCCAGTAATTAAGAGAATGCAATCGGATTCAAAAGGTTTTCCATTATTTTTTTGTGACTGGATGAGCAGATGGCAAATGCAGCTTAACACACAAAAAATGTGAGATAATTAGCAGGGAAACCAAACACCAAGTTAGAGAATATGTACTAAATGGAAATCTCATCTAGCGAGCTAATCAAGAGAGGAATTTGGGGGTTATTATGAAAAATAATTAAAACCATCAAATCATTTCACAGCTGCTAGAAAAAAGAGGGCAAAGATGATAGCAGGTTACATTAATAGATAGATGCACCACAAAGTAAAGTGATATTATTAGTGTTCAAGGCATTTATTAAGAACCATCTAGAACATTTCCCCTGGCTCTGGCAGGCGGGGGAGCGTGTGGTAGTGCATTACAGATGAAAATTTGGTGTGCTAATGGTACCCGCCCAGCACCAGGCTTCCAGTGCTGTTGAGCCTGAGCCTCTCCCAGTGTTAGTTATGATGTGACAAATGCCACCCAGACCTAGACAGGTTATTTTTGATTCCACTGCTCTTACAGTGTTGTTCCAGAGCCTTGGTCTTTGATGGTGAAAATCATCCCATTAAATTGCAACCCACATTTATTCATGGCCAGTTTATTTAGATTTAGACTATATCGCTCTTCTTTTATGCTGCTGTTTACCTCCTTGATATATTTATAGAGAACAATCATATCCCTTCTTGGCCTTCCCCTTGCTGCATAAAACTTGTCAATCCATTACATATTCTCTTGTAAAGTAAGCACTCCTCTTTCTTGATCACCACAGGAGCCCTATAAGCTCAAGTGCTCACCTCTACTCCAGCGTAGGTTTCTGCTCTGTGAACAGGTCTCTATGCTTGCAGTAATCAATTATAACATCGATATCTTTGTTAGCGAGGCAAGGAGCCCCAGGAAAGGGACACGCTTAGCTGTCACAGCAGCCAACGAGTCAGACCAAGTGACTATTGCGAACAAATCCAGAACTGTAATGGCAGTGCACCAGCTCAGACATATTGGTATAAACCCCAGTGCCTGGGCCTGCCTGAGGAAAGAGGCAGATGGGTATGGGGTGCTGAGCTCCTCGGTCTATAGGAGAAGCGGGGATGGAAAGGGTTGGGGCTGTGGGAGACTCTGGGTTGAACTGGGAGTCTGGAATAGGAAAGTGGACCAAGGGTGGGGGCAGGGCTTTGGAGGGAATAGGGGCACTGTGGGACAGTGGGGCATGGGGAGGCATTTGCAGGATGAGAGAGGGGTGTATTGTAGGGAGCTCCAGATGGGCTGAGAGGAATGGGGTTGCTTTAGAGTAAATTCAGAAATACGGGGGAGGCTCCAGAGCCATGTCAGTACCATTAATCTGGAGTCCATTGGTGGACCAGGACACACACATATAAAAGATGCTCCCTTGCTCCTACTTCATTCTCCTTTTAAATTTTGCTTTGAGGAGACTAAATATATGACTGAACTGCCTGGCCATTTTGCACTTCTCTGACTCTCCTATTTCCACTGCCTTCGCCCACTGTCCTGCATTTCAACAGGGAGCTTGACACCTAGAAGACAAGTTGCTAAAAGATCTGAGAATATTGGCATCTGAGCAGAGGTAACAGAAACCCAAATTAAGACCCCCATTGGAAAGGCAGCCGTACAAGCTCAGCAACTATTAGATTTGTTCAGTCCCACAATCAGCACAAGTATTATGTTGAAATCAACTATTATACAAGCTGCTCCTTCCCCAGCAGCTGGGATTTAGGGGACATGGGAGAGAGCCAAGCGTTCTGTGAATAGGGAGGATCAGCAGATGTTACAGAGGATGTGAAGATATTACTTGGGGTGGGAGGAAGGTTATTTATAAGGAACAGGAGAAGAGAGCACCAGGCTAATGTAACATAGGAACACAGGTCACAAATCTATAAGATACTTCTGTTAGTTCCAGCATCGATCAAACAACTTGCTTGCTTTTCAAATAAAATGTGTCACTGGAGTGTTCAGCATAAACCTAATTTTGAACTAATAAATTACTACAAGTCATCAGAGCCAATATATATTCAACCAGCAGAATTTTAATATAATGGTTGATATATAACAGGTGTTAATTACAGTTTGATCAAAGAACAGAACATGTTTGTAAATGTTTTCTTTGATTGCATCCCTTAAGTTTGCAGAGAATTACTGATCTCAAAGTACTTTTTGGTCAATATTGAAAAATCACAGTAAGTCTTTTTTTTTTCTTTTTTTTTCTTTTTTAAACAGAACAGAGAATCTCTACATTACTGTTCTTCAGAATATCTCCCTAGAGCTTGACTGTCCTTTGGAGTACTTTCAACCCATATCTGCAATAAAGAATAAGACCCTTACTGTACAATTTTGTATGCCAACTATTTCTCATTCCTTTACTCATTTCCTCTTTTCTACCTGGTAGGTGTGAAACATGCAGTCTTATCTTCACATAACAATACAACCATAAATTTACCTGTACTGAGTAAACTGATACTTTGCTTCTGTTATTGTCAGTCATCTGATTAGTACATCACTGGAGCAATGGGAATGAAAATGCCTCTGAGACAGATTTCATTGCCAGGATGCCTGCAGGTTCATATACTTGCATAGAATTACACTGGCATTTTTCTTTGGGAATAACACATTTATTGTACAAATTAAGACTAGTTTTAAAGTAATATTCTAACTCATTGATACCCTATATATTTAGCATCATTTACAAGATAGGTTAGTTAACTTAAATCGGAATTTCTAACCAATGGAAATGTTCAACATTTCAGCAATTGCTTTTATCCACAACTGGAATAAAACTAAAACATCAATTAACTTTAAATTACACAGAGCTTGGACTAAGCTGAAATGTTTAACTTTAGTTTATCAGAGAGAAAAGAAACATTCTTTGTACTATTTGAGTTAGTTTGGTCAAAGTCTGTTTTGCTGCTCCTGTTTCTCAGACCTCCTCTCTTTCCAGCAAGGAAGCTTCCTAGCCACTTCTGTGATGACATATAGTACATATGACCACATATATGATGGGAAAAAGCCAAGTCCAGGAAATTCTAAAGTGCTCTCTAAAAGGCATTCAAGTCTCTCTAAAAGTCCAAGTGCTCTCTAAAAGGCATTCAAACCACATCTGTTCGTGCAGTGCACTGTCTTTCACAATAGAAAAGCATCCCAGCACGGCACAGCCCTGAAATGTGGCTGATCCAACCTGATACAGAAATCATTCCTTTCCATGATATAATGTTCACCAAATTCAAAATCTGGCATTTTTTGATTTTGCATGAAATTCTTTCGTCAATTATGGGATAAATAATAAACACAATAGCTCTTCTTCATAGAAATCAACTTCTAGTAGAGGTGCAGAGGCACGATGAAACCTGCAATACATTAAATATTATCAAAGCAAATTCATGTTTTTACCACCCAACAAGAAGGTTCCTAAATACTATAGATGTTTTTAGTACTGTTTCTGTGCAACTTTGTTCTGTTATTTCTGAAAGAATTTTCTCAGGTAGAAAATAAGAAGAAGCAAGAAACAGACTTACGCCACATTATTAAAAAAAATAAACTGGAAAAGGCTGTTGCAATCTGTTATGTCTCTCCCTTTGGCCCTCAGTCTAGATAATCAGTGCTGGCTACTTTTCTGCTAGTCATTCAAAGCTGTCACTCTTTCCCTACCAACTCAGCAGGCAGACAGGCTGGCTTACCCTAAGGGTTCCCCCAGAAAACAGATGCATTTTCCTTTCTCTATAAAGCTGCAGAAAAGAGCACTGTGTTTGAAAGAGTTAGGTATGTTTTACAAAACTCTGGTGCATTTAAAATCTAATCATAAAATAATGCCTTGTGCTCAAAGGTTCTTGTAAGTCCTTCCACTGTTTTGTCTCCAGTGGGTACCATCAAGTGATTTTATTTTTTTATGTTGACAGTTTACTGTTCAACAAGTAGTTAGAGTAGTCTGTGATTTTTCTGAATGTGAACAAGTGGCCACTGGGGGATACAAATGTTATGGTCATGTGGGTATGGGTGAGAATGCCCTAACATATATTTTCATGGAGAACTAAAAAATAAAAAATTAAAATAAATCTTTCAGTAACTGATATTTCACCAAAAGCCTGTACATGAGCAAGGGCATAACAACATCTTACAAGGACTATTGGAAAGCAAAATTCCTCCCTTAGCTTCTTGGTATCAGTGGTGGACACCCATTTCTAATTTCATGGAATAAACAAGGTTAAAAATACAGCCAAAGGCATATGAAATAAATACTTCCTGCACGTAACTTTGCCCTGAGGAAGAAAATATTAAATGTTAATAATTATATTAACAAACATTATTAACAGGCTAGGTCTCTCTCTACCTGCTTTGCTTTTGCATTTGCTTTTCTGAAGGAGCTTGAAGAAAGCTGATGTGCTGGCTACCAGCATATGCTTTCGGTAAGGTGGTTGGGGGGAGATTATATTATATCCTATTTGCTGGAAAATCACACCCTTCTATGAGACTATCTTATTAAATTTATTTGTTTAATGTCATTATGAAGCAAAAACAATACTGTTACAAATCAACTGAGACCATATTAATATTAGATTACAGTGGCTGAGGAATAAAGTAGGCGTTTATAAAACAGAAATCATGATATTCAAGTTTTGTTAAAATGGCATACAGAAAGGTCATTAAATTATATTAGGCTTGTAGGAAAATGGATAGGCACTATTGTTTAAATTTCATAACATCTGCCTCAGATTCCTGCCAGTTACCAGAGCAATACTGGAGAAAAAAAAAAATCTATTAATTTAAAATATTCCAACTTTAATATAACCTACTTTCTTCCCTCTCATCTGAAGTATAGCATACCTGTAATGATCTTCCCTTCACTCCTCATGCTATCTAGAGTAAGAAGGCTGCTGTTGATACATCTATAGGTGACAGCACAGGCAAGGCAAAGTTACGCTGCCCAGGGTGTGCAGTGCACACACACGAAATGATCGAGGTGGCAAGGAGCTGCACAAAGCAATCAAGTCATCCAAGCATGGAGGGCACAAAGATTGCAAAGACTGTGACAGCAGCCACCTCTGCTTCTCTCAGGTTGCAGAGGATGCGGTATAACCAGCCGCCTTTGATGCAAGGCATCACGCCAAGCCTATTGCGTTGGGCAAGTGCTTTTAACAGCTGCAATTAAAAATATACTAGTTTCTCCAGAGAAACGTATTTTCCTTCCCGCAAGTGCATTTTTCTGCCATTCTCTCACTTTCGTTCCTCCCCCATATGACACTATCCTAGGGTCCAAAATGTACAAAAGAACCAGTGACAGGCTTGACATTCAATATCTGGCAATTCCCACCGAGATAGCAAATGGCACTTCATGTTACTGGGAAGTGAACATTCCTCAGAGGATCCCAACATATGTCTACATACCACACTTAAAATTGAGATTTTTGTCACTGCTGTAAAGAAATCTACCTTAGATCATTTTAAGTCAGATCTCAGCAATTTCACTTATACAAATGGAATATTTTTAAAAAAATTAAAAAGTCCTAATAAGTTTCATCAATATATTAGAGAGAATTTCAAAGCATAGTTGTTTTTTTTCGCCTATGCCACCTACAAAGGAACATAGCATGTTCTCTATGGTATATATCTTTCATGCAAATATTTATTAACCTTCCCACATAAAGGCTGACACGAATATTTATGTTTTATTCACAATATAACACCATTTTTTCTCATAGCTTTTACTATATATCATAGGAAGTTACCAGGCAAAAATCAGATTATAATAAATATGGGAGAAACTGCAACTGTAAAGATATCAAAACCACTTTTACACATTAAAAAAGCAATAGAACATGGAGCTATTTTGCTCTACTGTAACACATTCTGAGATAGCAAAGAAAAAGTAAAAAATAGTTACTGTATAAACTTAAAGATCAAAAAAGCAAGTTTAAGATAAATTATTTCCTGTCTTATTTTTCTACTTCACTAATAAATTCCAAGAATTCTTACCCATAACAGCAAAATTTGCTCTATCTAATTGCAAAGAAAACAAGGAGAATTACTTGAATACCTACAGCTTCTCAGAACTTGAAAACTGATTTAACCATGGTACTTCTTGCTTACAGACAAACAGATAAGGTAGTCTTTAAAGGGTTAAGAGAAAAGCAACTACAGTGTTGTATGAGTAGGGATGCTGAGTGTATTTTCCTCTACTTTAAGAGCTAAAAGAGGATGATTTGAAGTAAGATTGACGTCCCCCCTACTGTGTCAAGTTGCTTAGATGGTACATTTAGGCTTTGGTCATTTTCAGTCTTCTAATTCTAGTCTTTCTGAACTGATGGACACATAAACCGAAAACAGAGAGGCTTTTGCAATACCTGAGGTCACAAGAGAGAAGAGATACAGATGGTAAGGCTACCAAGGCCAGCAGGTAAGACAGAAGGGCCAAAGGCATCATTCATAAACACAGCAGTGTCAAAACCTTGTGAATCCAAGCCCTGCCTCCTACCTCCTTATTTGTCTGGTTTACATGGGGCCACAAGCACTTATCTTATGGCAGCAATTCATTACAAAGACTAAAACTGAGATTTCCATGACTAGATACTGCTGATTTTTTTTCCCAAGTTATCTACATTTATAAGATAATTTGAATTTTAAGTCAAATATGTTTGATTAGACAAGAAAAATTTATTTGTCTAATTGTTTTTATTTTTGTGAACACAGCACACTAGAGGACAGTAGAAAATTTCATCTGGGATCTGCACAATAACAGCTCTAGTGCTGCGATATACACATACTACATTCTTTACCCAAATGAATGATACAAAGATTGCTTGTCATAAGAAAAGTCAGTGAACATTATAAGGAAAAGACATCAGAACAAAGGAGATAATTTGCAGATGATGTTAGTTCTGTAAGAATAAGAGTGATATTTTATCAGTGCCGAGTCAGAACAATAGAAATAATTTGCAGATAAAGTTTGAAAGAAAAGCAAGGAAAAAAACTGGTATTTTTATCACAGCTAAAGTCTAAAGTTTGTGATGATTACTTTCCTGAAAGATTAGGATGATTCACTGCGGAAAAAGGAAGCTAAATAAATAATTCCTTTTCACCCAAAAACGTGTTGGAGGAAATCCATGGGGGTTTGGAAACACATTGTTCCATAGCAGGGGCTACAAACGCATTTATCTTTGGGGGTTTTGTTTCCAATTATGTCTTGGCTCCACACATACCTATTACTGTATTCTAGGTTCTCCCTGTGCACGAAGTCCCTCATGTAGTTATTGCAGTTTCCTTCTATTCCTCTTTTTCCTATATTGCCCTAAACCCAGACCAGTCTTTCTTTCAGGCTTCTTAACAGCTGCTGTCCATCCGTGTACCAGTACTGTGTGCCAACTGGCCCATGGTCACACACCTATTGCTCATGCAGCTGACTTCAGAGCTCAGACTGAAGCGTTTCTTTCAATTTGATTGAATTTGGGTCTCTCCTCCTTCTCCAGTTGCCTGGCTGTAGTTACAAAAACTACAAACCTTCACAACATTGAGATCAGTGAGTTTACAAGGGTTCTGTTAGAAAGTTACGTTCATTCTTATGAGAGGTCCCTCACTGGCGTAAGGGAGAGTATTCTGGTTGCCCCAAGTGCCAAAGATGGTCAGACACCAGCATGGCCTCGGCAGCAACAGGCACGGTGTCCTGCCACAGACTGCACTGGGCATGAACAAGCTGCCCAACATGTAACCCCAAACAGCTCCAAGCAGATTACTTGCTTCATCTTGTATTCCTTTTTTCCTCCTTTCCAAGCTCTTCTCTTTCACCACCCTCATCCCCTTCCAAATAAACAGCCCTCTCTATCTTCCCTTTCCTCACTGGCTCTGGTTTTGATGACTTTATACCCTTATTCGGTGACTCTGCTACAGTTGCCCTGGTACTTCCCACCTTGGTCCTCAGTTCTGTTCAATTAGTGGTTCCTTTGCATTATCTATAGTGTCCTGCTGTCTCTCATGTGGCCATCTTATGAACATCACCAAAGGACAGGATGGACCATCTAGATGTACATTACTCCCATGTGGTCATCTGTAGCATCCTGCAGTTCCTCACATCATTATCTTGTTGGATGTGCAACAGCTCAGGATTAGCCACCTACAAACACACCTTAACCTTTTGAGGAGAGCATTTGCAGGCAATGTGGGTGCACCTTAAGCCTAAAAACTAGGAACAGTGTCACAGTGCCCTGGTAAAATTCAACAGCCAGAGCAAGCCCATCTCAGTCCCAAGGGAAACAGAATCTCAAGAATCTCCCTAAAGACCGTGGAGATAACAGACAATACCTCACAGGAAGCAAAAAGAGTTTTTAGTTGGGATACAAAGCAGTCAAGTGAGGTCTTGCTTTTACAGCAGAGTACGAGTAAATGGTTACAAGGAGCCCACAGGTACCTATAAAACACAGATTTACTCGTGAAATACTAATCTAGAAACTAGACATTGCATCAAGGCTGTAAGAGAAATGAGTGAGAATAATGAATCTTCTGGTAAATGCCAGATATATGTGTACTATTAAGGAAAACATAAAAACATCTATATACATCATAGATATCACAGAGACACAGAGAAAGAAATTGCTTTTTAACAAGCACAGGCGAGCAGCTGTTGAACTGCATATCTAGAACACTTACTCTGAAATTCAGGAAGAACTAATAACCTGTTGAGTGTTCCTGGGTGGATCTGGAAAGAGTAGGTGGGGGGTTTGGGGAATGATTTGGTTTTTTTTTTAGGTTTGTTTTTAAGTAATAGAGGAATCAACTGGCAGTGCAGAGCTAATGTGGGGTCATCATGTAATGAATTTTACTGTATCGAAGAGACTTTGTTCTGAGTTAAGAAACAGATTAAAAGAGAAAATAAAGCCACAGTAAGATCTCTGAAGAAGATAATATAAAGGATAAATGAGCATGAGAGCCACTACCTACTGAGAGAAAGTATATTGAATATACAAAAGCAAATCTGTTTTGAAGTGTACGTAGGAAAAATATTAACTGTATCAGAATTTTTTTAATGACCTGAAAACAGAAATAGAATCATTATAAAAGTGGAAACAAGAGCACATGATTAATGATAAGCGTAATGGATAGCTCACATGCCCCATATGGCTAAAAATCAAAAGGCTGGGGTGTAAAATGCATTTCAATTAGCTAGACACATAAAAGGCAATGAGGAAGAAGTCTATAAATACATTAAGCAATAATGGGAAGACAAAAGAATAGACCATTATTTAATTGGACAGAAGACAAAAATATGGATACACAGAGATGTCTAAAGCGTTCAACATTTCGCTTCAGTTCTCATACACAGAAAAAGTAATTGTAGTCAGCTACCAAACAAAATGCATTTTAAACAGCAGACCAGAAAGCTGAAGAATATTTAGAAAATGCTTCAGAGAATGAATCACTGTAGAGAACTTTTCTAAATAGCCAAAGCAGTCTCAACAGGGAGATCACCTTCAAGAACACAAGAAGGAAGTTGTGGAATAGCAAACACAACACCTCTATCTGCTGGGAAAGACGGAGGAAATTATAAACATATTAATCTAGTTCTGAAAGTCATAATTTTGCAAAATAAGCTATGAATCTATAAACAGCCAGTAAGAATTTGAAAGCATAGTAAAGCCAATGCAATTGCCTGCTGATGAGTAAATGTAAGAATGACTTTAATATGGTTGGTGATATGGCTGCAGATTTTAATAAACAATTTGGTTAACTATAACCTAACTATAATCACTACTACAGAGTAACACAATTGTGGGGAAAAAATCCAAAACGTTCCTGCCATTATCAACTGTCAGTCATCAAACCTGGAGTCACCAAACTTGGAGAACACCTTCAATGCAGGCCCAAATCTGGGACTATCATATATTTTCAATAATGATTTACACAATCGCACAGGCACTACATTCACATCATTCTAGGGATGAAAAGTATTTTTCCAGACAGCATCAGAATTCAAAATTATCTTGACAAAGTTCAGTGTGTTCAAAATCCACAAGATAAAATTCAACAGAGACCAGGCAAAGTAATGATATTAGAAAGGAGCAATCACGTGCACTAATAGAAAAAGAGGAATATATGGCTAGGCAAGAACCGGCTGATAAAAATCTAGGTGTTATCAGTGATCACAAAGTAAACAGCAATGTCAATGGCATTTCAGAAAAAGGATGTACCTCTTTCTGGATTGTCTTAGCAGGGATGGCTTGCGACAGGATGTCAGTCATCTGGCTTCCTGAACTGGTAAATCTCTCCAAAGATTATTATACTTTAAAAAGCAGCTCCCTTTAAGAAAGCTATAAACTAGAACAAGTTCAAATGAAAAAAGAAAAAAACAAACCCAACAACCAAACCCAGCACATTTAAAGTGGTTTAACTAGGATGCAAGACTGAAGGAGGTGTCTTACCACCGGCACGCTCATGTTATATGGCATGGTGTTTCATGCAAACCTTACATGGGTAAGTCCACCAAGGCATATTCTATAAAAAAATCTGTAATCAGCACATTGATTTTCATAAAAGCTCTCTTAATACAATACAAAACATTCTCTGTTCTTTCTGATTCCCCATTAGGGTAATGACCTCCAACTGAAAAAAAGATGCGTAACAGTTCAGCAGAAAATTGTAGCACCACTGAAACACAGTTTGGATAAGATCTGTTTGGCAAACAAAGTAGAAGGTACATTAAAATTTATTGCAGCATTCTGTTTATCCTTTGAATGGTTATCAACATTTATATATACTGGAGACACTAAGCAGGGCATTTGTATTGTTGAGGCTTTTTATCCCTCCAGGCCTCCTGTAGCTCTTAACAAAAGGCTTGTTCTAAATGCTTCTAGGCTTCCTCCTCTTACTGTAGTAAAACAAACATTATGCTTCCTCATCAGTATAAAATGTAACAACGTTAATGATGTAATGATAAAATGAGGTCTAGGCTGAAGTGAGTGCAGTTGTTGTGGACTCCCCTGGCATGAAAAGAGTGCAAGTTGGATCTCGGCAACGATGACACAAGCTGTGGTCAACAGCAGCCTTACAGGGTTTTGTTAGAGTAACTGCTGGGTATGGTTATAATAAAGTCTGCATTCTAGAAGGGGTCCTTGAAAGTAAAAGCACAGAATGATAATAGGTGTCTTGAGAAAACAGACTCGGTATAAAACGAGGCCCCAGGGGAGGAAGCACATACTGCAAATGGTCAGTCCCTGGCTTCTAAAGGAGCACAACTTGGAGAGTTCTGCAGAATTGCTTTTAGAGCACAATAAGGAAAATAAAAAACATACACCAAACACATAAAACCAGCTACATATAATGAAAATTTGAAGGAGAAAACAAGAAGGTATATAAGCTCACAGCTCCAGTTTCTATAAGAATGAGCACAAAGGAAAAGCAGGGAAAGCATTGCTCCAGCAGTATCTCTCCCGGTTAAGGATGCTGCACCCGATCAATGCCCTGCACTCCTTCAGCAGATGAAAAGAAGTGATTTTTGGTTTGTTATTCACCACATTTTTCTTGTGCAATCATACGTGAAGTGTTATCTGTTACTATATACTTGTGTTAAGTAAATCAGAATTTTAAAGAGTAGCGTGTGTGTGCTTTATTCACCAACACTCTCCTAAATAGCAAGATGATTGATACGGCAGCACCAAATCAGAATAAACTCAGATGCAAAAGTATATCATATTTAGATCTGAGTTGGAGAAGTTTTGCATAAATGTGTTAAAATAAGAAAACATTTATTGGTTTTTTTTAGTTCCCCTATAGCATAATTAGTGCTGATAACTGCTATTCAGTTATCCTCCCATCCTTCCAACAACTGTAGAAGATCTAAGAAGATGCCCATTCAGTTCCACCTATGATGTGCTAATCACATGCAGCAATGGCAGAATAAATCTCCATGGGTTGATGACACAAAGTAAAATCGCAAGAAACTTTCACTCAAGCTGGCAAGAGGCAGGGAGGGGATACAGTTCTAGAGTTCGATAGATCGTGTTTCAGACTGCATTAGGACTGAATCTGTTTGCTGTATAAAACTATAAGCTGCTTGATAACGTTAAATCATTGATTGGTACAAAACATCCAAATTATCAGTCCTGTTTTACTTGAATGACTGAGCCAAAATAAAATGCTATTTATTTTCTCTAGGCTGCCATATCGCATCTGGAGTCTTCTTTGTAAAGCTTAGTCTGCAAGAACAGATGGACCCCGCAATTAGAGCCCTACACAAACTACCCACATTTTAGGCCTAAGTGTGTAGGAGTAAACCAGACTATTTACCTTTAAAACAGGTAAGCAGAAGGAACATAGGGAGAATTGGGTGGAGACTGAAGTCTTTTTCCAGTCTTGCCAGCTAGAACAGCTGCGCCACTGCAGAGAGATACTAATTTCCAGAAGTAAATTACTATTCCCTCAGAGCGAGGAAGAAGCAGAACAGAAAATGTGATTCAGAGGAATATCTGAGTCACCATACTTCCCCAGGCTGGCATTACAATGATGCAGTTCGCACACCACCTCTTGCTCACGGCTATGCCAATAGGCACAATCTTACCCTAAATAAAGAACAGGACAGTTGTGTCAGCAACTTACAGTTTCCATAAGTAAGCTTTATATGCTGCTGTTTAAGGTTTAGGGGAAGATCAAGAATCTAGAAAACTATGAGACAGAGCATTTGCTATGTTCTCATACTAAAATATCCCTGTGTCACATGCTTTGTGCCTTTTCATAGCACAGAAAGTCCCCTCTGTAGAATAAAAACCCAGATGGATCATTTTATAATGATTAGGCATCACTGTTTAAATGTAGACACCATGAATCACTCTGCAACAGCTGCCAGCGATTTGCCTTGGAAATAAAAGCAATCATCTACCAAGTTTAAAGAGCTACTTTATGGGAAAAGGATGGGAAGCATGTGTTCAATGAAAAAAAAAAAGACACAAAAATTCAGAAAAGGGAAGTGATTTAGAAGTTTTGTCAGAATATTCTGTAGTGGTTATAGACTGCCATCATAGGTAGGCTGCAAGGACCTCTGGAGTTACGTGGTCCAACCACCTTGGTTGAAATCAGGGCCAGTTTTAAATATTGATATTCACCAGCTAAATATGATAAACATTATTGAGGTATTCATGTCCTTTATTATCAGAAATAAAAGGAAGGTATTAACTACTTGTGAACAAGATCTGTTTGCCTTTTAACAATCAACACACTAAACTTTAAAATTTATTCTGTTTTGAGCCTAGGATTTGTAAGTATAAAGAATTCTTTTGCCATGCATGAGAAAGTAAGACTGGTCCTACTTTATCAGATTTTCTGTTAGAAAAATGGAATAAGCATAGAGGAAGAAACACATCCAGTAGCCAAAAGATGAAAAATTGTACTATGTATATTAGTCACCCTTTTATTAGTATAGCGGTGTCATAAAATTATTATGGAAAGAGTTAGCTATTTGCATAAGAACCTTTATCATGCACATAATTAGAACTGCTGCCATTTTGAGTTTCTCAAACAGTGTATCTTCACCTACATTCCCTTCAAAGGCTCAGAAAGTGGCATGCCCAGCTAGACATGTGCAGAGTCCATCTAAGACACTAAAATCCTTTAATTTAGCAATAAGATGTCAGCATCAGTGGCAACTGCCATTGATAACATAAGGTTGATGAGTAAGAAGGAAGGGAGCCATTTTCGTATTTTCTATATCAGTCTAGGGTGGTCTTTATTGAAGAAGCAGAAAAACAGGTCTCTTCCAAAGCCTTCTTCAGAGATTTTGTTATCACACGTCTCCTTTTCCAGGACTGTAACCCAGTTATCAGGCTGGGGGAAAGGCTGGAGTTGGAATAATGGTTCCCTTGGAGCTGTCACATTGGATTGCAAAGAATTAAAAAATTCATAGGGGTATGTATCTAAAACACAGGAGGCAACATGATCCTTCATCTCTGTTAGAGGGACACTCAGTTGGGAACAGAAATATCTGCTTTTCTGTCCTTGCAGTCAACCTTGTTTATGTATATTACCCTCTGACTAAGGAAAATGTAAACTCTGCTGTGGGATTTGGACAATTCTTCTTACCACAGCACATTACAGAAAAAAAAGTAGGGAGGACATCATAGGAGTCCACTGTCCAAGATCACAGGTACAGACCCAGCCCTTGTTACTTGCATCAGTCACTGTAGAACAGTGGTACTTGCTAAGTTATTTCACTGATGTCTGAAACATCCCGGTGTATTCCTACAGTCACAATAGGAAACACAAGCTTATCCCTGTTGCAGGGAAAAGTAACTGTCTGAAAACATTGACTTTCTAATAAGGCCACCTACAAATTTCATTTTTGCCATAAGCTTGGCTTCCAGTGTTGTTCTTATTGATACATCTTACTTGGCTCTTCTTGTGAACTCACTTTGCTCCTGATCAATCTTCCATTATTTCCTTACCAAAATAATTTTAACTTTACAGTAGTGATGTGGCAAGGCAATCGCCCATCCCTCTATCTAGGAAGTGAATTTATCCATTGAATGGCAGAGAGCACTGGATCTGAGACCCAAAAGTACCCAAAAGCTCTAAGGTGACTGTTGAGAAGCTTCAGAATACATGAAGAAGTTCTTTCTCTCAGCACACTCCCCTAAGTAACCTGCTGGTTAGCTCACATTCCACGGAAAAACTCAGCTAAATGCCTCCACTTTCCATGCACCTAGAAGCATCTCATCATAGAGCTGAATGATTTAAAAGCCACACAATCCCCATTATCACTGAATTAATTTAAAACTGTCTTTCATTTACAATACAAAAGTCTCCTAAATCTCCTCTTTAAACATCCATGTGTAGGATCTTCCTGGATGACCCACGCTCTTACATGCAGAGTCTTCCTCATGCTTCTAGATATATTAAACACAGTGAAATGAGACATAAAAGTTCCCCTAAGCACAAATAAGCATGCTATGGCTGTATTTATTTGACTTTTTTTGACAAAAAGAAATCACATCCATTTTGAAAACCTGCTGTGAAAATTTAGGCTCAAAATATCTGGCCCCATTAAGAATGCAACATTTTTCTATGGCTATATATTTTTTGGACATTTTTATTATCTATGAATGTTATGTTTAATGTAAAAGGGGAAAAGAGAGAGGAGAAATGTATTCTGCAAGAATAATGGACAGCTAAACATAATTCATTAGGTGAGACGGGCAGTGTATAGAATGAGAAGCTAAATCAAGCAGCAATGACCTTGGACTGAGCAGCTTCTCCAAGCTGGTGTACTGGATTTTCAATTTACTTTGGGGAGGGGTCCTTTTATATTATGCAACAAACACTATAGAGCGGGATTCATATAACCAAATGTAGATGACTACATTGAATCACATATCAGCTAGTTGCCTCACAGTGAAGAGAAAAAAATGTTCACTTTCAGGGCACAATTCATCTCATCTGATGTACAGACCTGAAAGAAGGCAGACCTAAGAACACCTATTTCTCAGCATTCATTATAAAAGAAGGTGGAGGTGATCAGTTCAATATACAGACATCTCTATTATACCAGTATTACATGAAACTAATTCCACCCAGGACTAAGAAATTCTGGTCTTTGTAGCCAGCTTCAGGCATCCAGCTTAAATTCCAGCCAGGGATTTAATTTTAGTACTAGGGGATGAGGAGCATACCAGATATAATAACAAGGCTTACCACCTACCTCATTCTCTAAAAATATACAGTTTATCTCCCAGTTGCAATATACCTCAAAATGAGCAGACTACTGAATCACTTAAGGGCAACAGTTCTTCTCAGGAATCTCTTTATGTGGGGATTTTTATTTTTTAATCATGAAGAACCTTTTTATCCATCTTGCAAGATCTCCTTCCATAGAATTCAAGGAAAATCTGTGAAGCTATATATTGTAACAATTTTTTCTTTCAAGAAAATATTAGAATAATAGTAGAGAACACTTCTTCGTCCACTTTCTGTCCCAGAACCTTATTTTCAACTGCAGTCTCATTTAGCATCTGGCTAAACTTACTTGTTCTGGCAACATAAAATGTGCTTAGGGAAGGAAACACAGTCACAGCATCAGGTAGACACTGCTCGGGAATTGGACAGCATACATCCATATAGACCCATAGTTTTCTAGTACTGCTCACTTTGGTTTGTATTTTAGAAAGCAGCAAGGCTTGGAGTAGCTGAATACAGTTAGTAAGCACAGGTATCCAGCTGTGACCCTGTGTTGTGGAGGGTTTTTTTTGCATTTTTGCTATAAAATTACTTAAAAATGCATGAGGCAGAGTTTTTAAACAACAAATACCAAATAAGCAATGAGACTATGAAAAATGAAGCTTTCAGAATGTAAGATATTATCGTCTGTCAAAAACATAGTAGAAGCTTTTATTCATCTTTTTCTTCCGAGAAAAAAGTGCTATGTTACCCACAAAGGTATAGGGCAGTTCGTTCTACTTTGGCTACAACAACAGAAAAAACTTTGAATAATTTATGATTCAAAAGTAATTTTCTGTAAATGAAGAAAAAACAAAATTTTGGCATGTTATTTTATATCCTATTCATAATTGTTTAAATTAAGCTTATTGGGTCCTGTCTTGTCCAAGAAATATGTATAACTATTTATTTATATGATTTTTTTGATACTAAGTTTGATTCCAGTGACTGTTCTCCTGCTGCTCAATACACCAGTACTAAACCAGGTATGAAATCTCTGACTCAGTGCTGAGAACTAGTGACAAAACACTACATAAACTTCAAGTTGTTGTCAAGACACAGCAGTATTAAAGACAGAGTAGGCTGAGGACAGGACTACTGAGTTCTTACAACAGTGTTCTTTGTCAGTTTCCTCTTCAGTCTCCACTGAGTTAATATTTACTCTGGGTTTTCCATTTTGAAGACTTTGAGATAATAATGAATAGGTCATTAGGTCATCTTAATAAAGACCAGTGAGATATAGAGACAGCAAATGTTAGGGTCGTTTTAATTACACAGAGATAGATGCACATATCTAGAATACTGTAAACTTCATATTCATCATATCTGCTAAAAAATCTATTATGATCAAAAAATAAAATTTCTATAACATATTTCATTGAAATAGGAAAAGTAAGCCATTTGCTGCTATAAAATCATCAGCTTAGAGGCCATTTTAAAAATGCCTTCAATGGCTTCATCTACCGCAGTGGAGTTCAATAAAGCAAATTCTCCTTATTCGTCTCTTTATCCTTCCATTCAACTTTTTTCCTTTTCCTCTTTTTCTTTCCCCTTGAGATTCACAGTCACTACACATGAACTAAACATGGGTCCAGCTGCCTACCCTTTTGGTACAGAGTACTCCCACTCAGACAGTGAGTTTAGCAAAGGGAAATCTACAGCCTCTGAGTCCTTAACATGGATTGAAACACTCCACTGTAATGCAAACAGCTTGCTTGGTTTCCAGTGTCTGCTAATTCAAAACGTCTTAAGTATTCTGTATTTTCGTTTTCCTCATACTGTACAATTTCTTTTTGTCCATGCAAGCACTAAAACTAACATTCCACAGCTTCACAGATAACTTCAACAGAGCACAATTAAAATTGCACATTCCCAGCAAACAACCATTTGCAAAGGCACTTAGACATAGTTCTAAAGTTAATAATTTATTGTCTTTCTTCATTAATTATAAAAAGCTGAAAATTTTGCTACAAATGTCTGTGTTAAGAAGGTCTAAGGAAGACAAGCTTTGGATGTGTTATATAAAAGCATGTAAAAGCAGTATTACATTTTTAAAGGGAAAGCTGCCTTTAACACTGGAATTCATCAATATTCACCCTTTTGAGACACTTGGCTAGAAGATAACTGACCTTGAAATAGATTATGCATCTCCAGTTTAGGATGCGTAACAAGTCATGGTCAATTAATACACAACAGAGCCCATAATCATGGCGATTATTGCCTGATCTGGAGAAAACATACTCAAGGGCATTACAGCCTAATTTAGCTTCACAGTCAGATTGATAACTTCAGCACCTCAGGTACTCAGAAACCACAGCAATGAGCACTCTGGAAACACACACAGGTCCCTAACAAACACTGGCACTCTACAATGATGTTTAAAAATGAGCTGTAAAATGATAATAAAATAAATATTAGACCCATAAACCTCATTTCATAACCTTGATAATACATAGTAACATGGTCCAGAACTTGTCTCCTACTGCTATCTCTCAACAGAAAGTAGTCACCCAAGACAAAGAATTCAGCTCTGGGCTTCTGCTGCCCAGGGGCAAGAGATACTGCCCAAGGAAAAGGTCAATTGGCCAATTTCTCACTTAGACATGCCACTGCATGGCTCAGACCAGGCAACCATTGGAATTGACAAAGCAAGTGTGATGCATTGCCACCGATCTTCTTCTCAGCATCCTGGTTTGACCAACTCAACCAGAGAAAGGACCACAGGGGCCAGAGAAAGAGGATGACTTAAAAACAGGAAGAACATTTGAGGCTGCACTTATTTATAATTTTGAGAGTGTAAGAGAGAACTGTTTTTAATGTTTATACTCTTTTCCTCTAGAGGCCCTGAACATCCATAAAAAACTGCTCATTAATTTCCATTGTAACTTTGGTGGATGGTTTTTCACTCCAAAGATGACACCTCCTTCCCCTCCCACCCCAATAACTAAATCAGATGAAAAATTGGGCCCCAAATTACAATTAATTGTTTTGTAAATTAGAAATGAGTTTTACAGATGTCCTGAAGCTACTGAAAATAAATGAATAATAAATAAGAATGTTTTATACTTGCAGTATTTGGAGCCTGTAATCTGAGGATTTTAATAGTGCTCTGAAAAGTATTTACTAATTAACCTTCACTTTGCTATGAACAAGACAAATCCCTGTAACCTTCCTTTTAGCTCAGATGCAAAATAAGAGAAAAAAAAAGAAAAAAAAATGTGCATTTTTTTTTATTTCATGCCCCACACCAGCTCACAATCAATAACACGCAGCATTAGCTTGAGGTATAACACCTTGTTGTCATTCTCCACACACATGCAAGTCTCACAATGTTTTAAACTCTAGCCAGCTGGTCTACCTGGAGACAAGGGTTGAAGCTCAAATCCTAGTGGTACTCTTGTTAGTAAAGCAGTGAGGAACTAGTGTAAGAAGCAGGTAAACTGATTCTCCCTGTTGCACCACAAGGCTCTTCAGACTACCACCCAGAAGAGGAGATACTGAGGTCAGTATTTCCTTGTCCCCAAGGAAATCACCAATGCTGGCATGGCAGGACTGGAGAATCTCCGTGGCTTGATGGCTGGTGCATCAAGGCACATGATAAGTGACTTTGAACCTTTTGGGCTGATGAGGAAATTCACAGAATCACAGAATCTCCGTAGTTGGAAGGGACCTCTGAGATCATCGAGTCCAACCACATAAAAAAAAAACCCACACCCCAAAAAAACCCCACAAAACAAACAAACAACCCACAAACTAACAACCAAACACAAAACAAAACACACAAAAAAAAGCACCCACCAACCAAACCCCACACCAACACCACCACACACAACACCCCACCATAACCCAATAATCTTGAGCACTAGAGCTGCCCTGAAGAGCCACGTCTTCACGTTTCTTAAATACCTCTGGGGATGGTGACTCCACCACCTCCCTGGGCAGGCTGTTCCAGTGCCTGACCACTCTTTCAGTAAAGTAATTCTTCCT
>JAOTQQ010000023.1:95101518-95239871 GCA_026546715.1 Gallinago undulata
CCTGTCATTATTCCCTTGGGAGAAGAGGCCAACCCCTGCCTCTCTACAGTTTCCTTTCAGGTAGTTGTAGAGGGCAACGAGGTCTCCCCTTAGACTCCTCTTCTCCAAACTAAACATGCCCAGTTCCCTCAGCCTCTCCTCGTAGAACTTGTTCTCCAGACCCCTCAATGTACATGACAAATGTACATGACAAGTGCAATAATAGATGTCTGATTCCAAACTAAAAATAAAATTTCCTTGAAGAAGTAGTAATTCTCATCCTGTTTATTTAACAGTTGACTTAGATCACAATACTAAGCTTACTAAAATTCTATATATGTTTATTAGTAATAGTTTTGTGTTTAGTACTGTAAAGTTAGGACTGAGGGATACAAAACAAGATCTCTATTGATTTTATCATTCTGCACATTTGACCACAAAACTCAAGCATTATGCTTAATTTATTTATTCCCTCCTTGATTTCTTTACTGGCTTTCAGTTATAGCTACCTGAAGAAAGATATTATTACAAGATCAGAAATTATATCCAAGTGTTGTTTGTTTTTTTAAAAAAATCTGAAGCCTAATGAATTGCCTAACTATGAAATTTGGCCCTCATTCTAAGATTCAAAATGCTACCTTCCCCACAGCCTGCCTCTTGCCACCATGATCCCTAATCTCTCTGATCTGAGACGCACACCACGCTCCCATGCCTCCTCAGTTACACCTCCAGCTCACAACACCCTTTGCAGCACACCTTGTCCACTGCTCAAGGGTCACATTTCACACTGCGGTCTCTCCATTTCATACCTGTGATCTGCATGTTCCTCCCTAACAGATCTTTCACAGTCGTATCAAGACTTTTCATCAGCACTTTTAACTATATCAGGTCAAGATGCTCCATGCACTGTGTTTGGCAGTACACACATGGTGGTTACTGAGTTGAGTGCTACCAGGTAAAAATGATTCTGAGCTAGCCTTGCCTCCCATTTTCACGGTCTCCACCTCTAGCCACCATGAGCGAGGTATTCCTCTTCAACTTTAGCCATGGATCCATAATGATTAGGGAAGGGATTGTTAGGCAGAGTGATCACATAAACCGAGGCTGCTTAGGAAATAACGAAAGCAAGGCTACAAAACCGAAAAGGTGAGGACAAACAGAACACATGAAGCTGAAGAACATAATTTAAGGCAACTGTATCATCAATATAAATTTACTCTGAAGACAGATTCACAGCTAGCTACTATTACACGGAGCACAGTGTGACTGTATCAAAGGGAGATGTCATTAAGCTATCCTCATTAACAGTGCCTGCCAAGGACAGGTAGAGTGCAACTAATCAGAACTGTGACTTGTATCACCCAGGAGCAGGAATGTAAGAGCTGGAACGGTTCACTGCATAAAAAATATTTACCAGGTAACCAGTCAGGACAGAGAAGACTTGGAATGTGTTAATGGGAAGGGGAGGATGGCTAAACGTCTGGTACCTTCAGTGGATGAGACTGGTCTCACACTTATCTCTGAGCAACAGCAGGATTTGCACAGTCTTTATGCTACAAGTGCCCCAACGCACACAGTGAGTCAGGAGCCCGTGCAGTCCCATGAGCAGGCTGTTTCAAAAGCCTTTGGCAGTTTGGTGCGATGCCTCCCACCTGATCTAACTCGGCTGTGCCTGTGACTCATTTAGTCTGCTTAACGCGAGTAGAGGCAGGCTCTCTCCCATGCATGTACCTCTTACTCTGGTGCCTTGCATAGTTATCTTGTGATGGGTTTGAGTATATTATCAGATGTTGCTGATTGGATCAGCTCAGCTCAGCTCATTTTCTTAACCGCCTTCATATCTCCGATTTTGCAAAGACACAGGTATTTATTTCTGTTTCCATTATCCCACTCCTATGCTACACCTTGAGTTGAAATAAGTTAGCTTTGAACTGACTTCCCTCACACAACATACGAAGTATGTAATTCAGTGTAGAAGGTATGACCCCCATTTACATCTTTATTTATCATCTCTGTATCATCTCCGCTCTGTTAACTTGTTCATATCAAAATCACTGAACATATATATCGCATCATACTGGCACTAATTTTTCCACACTTCACTCTAGAATTGCAGCGCTCTGGTTTTACATCAGCTAGTCTCCATCTACTTTTTGATCTGAAGCTACAATATGGAAACCTTGGAAACAAATATTCAGAGTATGAGGCCCTCCATCAGTACTGGATAGGTTTTCTGTTGGCTTTTTTCTGTCTGTGAACTTCGCTAGTATTTCTGGAGCGTGTGGTATTGGCACTTCTTTTTCCAGCATGGATCTATATAAACCTCTGCAATCCAGTAGAGATCATCACATTGTCCTGTCTGTATAACATCTTTGTTGGAGACACAGAGTACTGTGTCCAGCTTTGGAGTCCTCAACACAGGAAGGACATGGACCTGTTGGAACAGGTCCAGTGGAGGGCCACAAGGATGAGACGGATGGAGCACTATGAGGACAGGCTGAGAGAGCTGGGGTTGTTCAGCCTGGAGAAGAGAAGGCTCTGGGGAGGCCTGAAGCGAGCCTACAGGAGAGCCAGAGCCAGAGAGGGACTCTTTGTCAGGAAGCGTAGCGATAGGACAAGAGACAACGGTTTTAAATTGGAAGAGGGGAGATTTAGATTAGATACCAGAAAGAAATTCTTTCCTGTGAGGGTGGTGAGGCACTGGAAGAGGTTGTCCAGAGATGCCCAATCCCTGGAAGTGTTCAAGGCCAGGCTGGATGGGGCTTTGAGCAACCTGGTCGAGCGTGAGGTGTCCCTGCCCATGGCAGGGGGTTTGGAACTCTATGATCTTTGAGGTCTCTTCCAATCCAAACCATTCTTTGATTCTGATTAACAGAGACAGGTAGACATTTCTGCAGGAGTAAGGAAGGATGCTACAACACAATAAATACATTCTTCCATGCAGTGAGGATTACCAGGTTGGACACACACAGTAAAATACGACCAGAACTACCTTACACATCTGTCTGGCTCATGATGTGGGCAGACTAAATGTGACACTTTCCACTCTATCTATACAGACCTAGCTTAAAATCGCATGTAAAACACTAAATAAGGCAACTTATAGATTTGGAGAACCAGACTTTCTCCCTTGGGGAGTGCCTTTAGTCTTGGAATTTCAAAAATGTTTAAAAACATTATGTTTTGAATTGAAAATTACCATTTAAGTTTCTACTATATAGATATTTTATAGTTTCTTTGCCATAGTTTACTTTTAGGAGTCATACTGCAGATAACATAGACAGAAAAAAATACTCAGTTCATTGTTATAACCAGTCAATAGCTGATGCTGCACAAGCTGATCTTCTTCTTACTCATCTCAAACACCTGGAGTGTTTATAGTCAAAGTACAAGATATATGAGGACCCTTTAAAAAATAAATAAATAAAGCTCTTCCCTGTTTTGAAAGGAACTGTGTAAAAATAGTGTATTTTTACTTACACATACGTATTTGGAGTATGCAAACACTGTATTATTCTTCATCAGAGGCACTTTTAGGACTGCCAAGTTCCACACACCTATAGCTGTGCATGCCTTTTAAAAATACAAAAGTTGGTCTGAATTCAAGCTAGTAATTTGTGCATAATACAGGTGTATTATGGAATAAGTGATCAGAATAATAAGAACACTTCAATGAACAAGGAGCAACCTTTATGTCCTCAGACTTGATCACTTCCCCCTACACAGAATTCAGTTCAAACCAAGGAATTAAAATACAGTATTTTTAAATTTAGCTAAGACTAGTTTCCTTCAACAAAGCATAGTACAGACATTTAAGATCTAGAATACCATCCTTTCAGAATAATGCTGTGGAAAATTATACAACCTTGTTTGGGGACCTTAGAAATACAAATTTGGATAACTTTAGGTTACTTTTGAAAATAGTGTTTAGGTAAAAAGTAAAGGTTAGATCTTGTGTCCCCACAAGGCCACATTAAGGAGATCCGTCAGAATGGTGTAACTTTGTTTTCGAGGGCATCCTGAGATATCAGTTCACAACAAAAATGAAAATTCCCAAATGGTAGAAGATACTCCCACTGGTAAATGCATATTATTTTATAAGAGACATTTATAACTATCTTTAAAACATCTTTTATTTCTGACTTCTTTGTAATTACAGAACAGTTGTCAGAGAAAGAGAAACTTTTGCTTAAGCACTGTAAGATGTTTACTTCAGAACTAAGTACTAGCTTTCTATCTCAGAATATCAGAGGTAAAATTTTAAGTACCATATAAATAGCTAAATCCTTTACCAGGTGAGATTGCAACTCAATATATTCAGAATATGCTCCCACTGCTGTTCCATTGAAACAGCCCATTATGAAAGAGACACTGCTCCCTAAGCATTTGGAAACAACTATTTTCCTCTCGCTAATTAGAAATAAGGTTTTAACAGATGCCCACCTGTTCCCGGCAGGCATTTCAAAATCTATAAAGTATCGTGCACTATTAATTCACTGCCTTTTTCATGCTTATAACATGAAATAGAACCCTTGAAGACCACAGGGAAATGATAGTTAGAGTATAATTATCAGTCTCTGTTGTATTAGCTATTTGCAAGAACACAATCTCACCCCGATGGGGTTAGACAAAATCATAATACACTTGTCTTCACCTTTAGCCACAATGATCTTGTGAAATGTCCTCTTGTAACATAAACTCTTAGCTGATCATGAACAACCAACAGAGAAAATATGTTTTGGATTTGCACAACAGATATTGAAGTAATATAGCAAAAGGTTTTGTGGAAGACAAAAAGAAATATTACGTTATTTATGATCTCTCTCATTGCTGCCCAACTTTCCTCTCTTATTGGAACATCTATTAGTATGTTTTCTCCTGAGGACACTTCTCTCAAATATGTCCTCCCTTAATGTCTGTTTTCTCTGCTTCAAAATATTGAGTTTAGACTAAATCTTTTTCCTTTGAAGTCACATAAATTCATTTTTCAAAGAACAAAAAAACAGTGGTAACAGGCATGCTATCTTTCCTGGAAAAAGTTTTACACTAAAACCTGATTTGTACTTTTGATGAAAACAGATACTTTGTGGACTCCTAGTGTACCTCTGTACAATGGATGAGTTACATCCAGTGGCCTGGAAAGTGAATAAAATACTTGCTTTTGTTGACAGCAAGATAACAAGACTTTTCTTCTAGTTCGTGCACTTTCGGGCTCAGTTTCCAGCTCAAAATGGCTGAACTTCTACTAGATAAGCTCATTCCTAAATTCTCGGATCCAGTGGGGTCCATCGTACAATCCTGGCAGCACAAAAACTTTAAAGTAACTGTGAATATAACTTAAACCAGATTATTTCACAGCGTTTAAGAATGGAACTAAGAAGCTGAACCTTGTTCTCCAACAACAGCTCCTATACTCCTCACATACGGAAAGTGTAACAAGTCACACATCTGAATAGTTTGAAACACGTTAAACCTTTCTCAAGATTTACATCTGGTAAGAGCACAAAATGCCCAAAACAAGCACTGTCAACCACAAGCAATTATTTAGTAAATATTTTATTACTCAAGCTGGATGGTATTTTTGTGCTTCTCTTCTGCTAGCGTACTGTCATACTAACCACTTTTTTATTCAGCTTCACCTTTCCTAAATAGTCTCCCATTTCTGCTTCCTATTATCTCACTATTAAATAATTTTATAGCTTTCTCTTTACACAGAGTACAGAATTTCAGAATAAATTTTCAGAATAAATCTATTTGAATCCTAGCTTCACAATCTACAAATACTATTTTGATGCTGTTTGAAATAAATGAGCATCATTTATATATTTTACAGTACTTCGAACTGTATATTTGCTGCTCCACAAAAGACTGGGAAGAGTCAAGCCCCATGCAGAGAGATTCCCAGCACAATTTCTGCTACCATACAGCAGATGGTGGCAGCCAACGCAGAGAGTGGTTGGAGAGCACAGAAATGAGTACAGCAGAAGTAACCTCTCTGGTTAGGAACACCCATTGGAAAGAGTTGTTGCTTTACCTTTGCTTGGTTATTATATTTAATTTAAATTTATGTCTACATTCATGAAGTCTTTGTATAGATATTAATGAACACAGTTAAGATGAAAGACTTTGAGATCTGATCTTGACACTGGTTCCTTGCAGAAGCTAAATGCACTTACTGCTCAAAAGGGTTAAGGACAGGGCTAGCATAAAATATTGAAGAAACTACCAAAAGCTAGGCTATTACTAGACACAAGATTTAAAGTGTGAACAGCCTAACCTACTAGTACTGACAATTGCAGGCAACATAAAAATAATGGTTTAGCATCTTATAATCCTAACACATTTACAGCGCTTTGCACAGTAGAAATATAATGCCACAAAGTGACAAAATCTGCAATAGCCAGAAATGTTGCCATGGCAAGTATTACCAAACGGTAAAGAACACTGGAGAGAACTCTTCGTGCCTGAATTACTGTAGAAAGTACAGCCAGAAAATGGCTTAAATTACTTACCCAGTGTAAGGCTAGACAAAAAACTGTAAACCTCTTAACTGTGTGTGTGCAGGTGGACAATGTCTGTAAAGTCACCCACCAAACTTCTGTCGACTTTTGTATGACTAGGAAACTCTCAGCACCTGTAGGAAATGTCCTGTCATTGCCACCAAGGAGCTCACGCATAACAATGAGCATTAGGACCTGCCTCACCTGGTTCCATTGCATTTAACGGGACAACTCATATGCATCTGAGAATTCACATCTGATTAAGTAATAAGGATTCCTAAGAGAAATTATCATGCTAGAAGTAATAAACTTGTCACAGAAGAGGTTTAAATAAACCAATATACAAGGCCTACCCATATACAAGGCCTACCCATATACAAGGCCTATCCAAGGCCTACAAAAAAACAGCAGTTGTCCATAAAGCACTAGGACAACTGAAACAGAAATGTAAGACTATGGCTGAAATAAAGCAATACCTACTCTTTTTTTAAAAAAAAAAAACCTGACAAAATAAAATATAGTAGTAAGGATTTAAAAATCACTTATATTGATTAAACAATTGTGGCAATTTTGAGCTATTATTATTCATTTAGTTCATAAATTTCAGTAGAGTTCTGCTGAGTCACACAAATGGAGAACCTGGCTAGCTGGCTGGATATATGGCTCGATTACTACACTGAGACAAACATCCTGTTATGTTTCTGCAACACAGCTTAGCTTATCGATTTGAATACATGGATTGTGCAATTCAGATGTTCATATGGGAGAAACAAAGACAGAGGAGCATTCCTCAGGACACCACACGGGAGTAAGGGCAGTAGGTCGCTGGCCTGGAAGACCAACAGCAGAGACATCCCTCAAGCTATGCCTATGGAAGAGAGCACTAATGCCACCTGGGCCTGTTTGGGAAAACATTTCTAGTGATTTTATACCTATCCTAGCTTTATAAGATATGCTCATTTTTAAAAGGGCAGCCTAGAAAAACAAGAACATCTAAATGAATAATAATTGATGCCAGACATTTATCTTGTGTGCTTATTTATCTTTATCCTACCTAAATGAGCCTGGACTGTAACACTAATTTCATATTTTAGTTCCAGACACGTGGAATTTCGTGTGCAGTAAGCAGGACTCACCACCTGCTGGCTTTTCTGGGACTCAGAAATATTTCCAAGAACACTTCACAGGTCATGCTACGTTCAGGATTAGGCGAGCAAGACAAAACAAATTTTCAGTATAAAAAGGGAACATTATCTTAAGAAGGAGCCAGTCTGAGCAAGTTTCCTACAACTTGGGGTTCAGTTTCAACTTCATCCACTCCTCTTCCACTTCCACACAGGCCCCTTTGAGAGCAGACCACTTAACGAGCTGAGAGGCTACCACTAAATGATCCCTAAGGCAATTAATATACAAGAAACAACGACTTCCCAGCACACACTGGGCACAAGCGGCAGGGTTTGGCAGCAGCGGCTGCTGGGTGCCCTGTGCGAGAGGCAGCCCTGCACTGGTTCCAGCTGGTCCTAGCCAGTCTCAGCCGGTCACAGCCAGTCCTAGCCAGTCCCACCAAGCTCTGTAATCTGCCCCATCCCACCCAAAGAGTCAAGCAGTTGGAGAGGAACATGGCACCTCTGCTCAGATGTTGTGAGAGAGGGTTTCCATGGAGGCCCAGCCCCTACCGGAGCAGAGGAGATGAGTAAGAAGGAAGAAGAGGCAGAAAGAAATGCTGAGGCCCTGACCCCCCCTTCCCGTGTGCCCCAAAGGCCTGAGAGTGCCCTGCGGTGGTAGCAAGGGGAGCGGAGGCCAGGACACCAGAAGAGATGTCCAGGCTGGAGCTGGGCCTGAGGAAGCGGGAGGAAAGGTGTCTTCCCCAAGTTTGTTTTCAGTTGTCTTCTTTGTTTCTCACTGCCCAAGTCAGAAATTATATTACTTGGCAAGAAATTAAGTGAAGCTCCCCAAGTCAAGAATGCTTTTCCAGGATGCACCATCATTTTAAAGGACTAATATTTTATCCATTAGGATATTGTGTATCTTCTGAACCTCTGCTGTCCTGTAAAACATTTTTATACATTTGAAATGATCACAGTATCTCCTAACATCTATATAAAAATATACATGTTAATGGATTAGCATCACTCTTGGATACATACAGTCATACACAGCAAACTTCATACACTATTTATGCACGTATACAACAGCACGATCCCTCAAGGGGAATCTTCATCATCACTCTGACAAAGTACATGTGTAGCGTTTGATGCGCAAACCTGCTCCTTTCCCTTTGATCGCCCTATTAAACTTGTCTGTTCTCATGCCTTTAAAAGGAGTGACAGTGTGGTGGCATTCCCTAGGAGGTGGCAGAAGCTGCGCGTTTCTTTGGGAAATGCAGCAGCCCCAGTTACTGCGGGGCAGAGACAGCAAAAGGCGAAGAGAGAGAGCGAGCACTCTGGATCCTGCAGCTCAAAGCCCGAATGATTGCTAAGAGCAGCAAAGGGCTACGAGCAGCCCAAGAGGAGACGCTGCCGAGGACCACTGGGCACCGTCAGAGTTTGTAGGAACACAGCAGCAAGGAGATGACAGAAAGGAAAGTCCATCCTGCTAGGTCACAGGGAGAAGGAGGTCACTGATTTATAAACCTTGCTGTATTTTCATTCTGATTCATCTGGCCACTTGGAGTTTTCTATAGCTTTTATTAATTATTCCAGTTCATAGCTTAAGAGAACCTGGCTTTTTGAACTTCAAAGCCATTTGGATCCTCTTTGGAAAGCTCTTTATAAGGAAAAGGTTCAGGCAGTGCTACCTCAAAGCTCAGGCAGTTTTGGGCTCTCTCACAGCTCTCAGTTCTCAATGAAAGCTTAATAGAAAGTACACATTACCATGAGGAACATAATGTCTTTTACAAACTATAGAATAGAACCACCGACAAGTACTACATAAAGGGTTCACTTGAGTATGTCCTGTATCTCCTACAGATTTGATTTACTCAGCCTTGTGATTCTCCATTCTGTTGCTACTCTCAGAAAAGGAAGAGGTGCAGCAGTATCTGTGATACAAAAAGTCCAGGCAAAGAAAGCATAGCAAGTGTCAGCAGTAAACCAACTGTGAAGCACTGAAGCTGAAGTCCAAGCTGGGATAACGAATAACACACTACTTTAAAATACAGACACCTGTAATTGTGCCAGCAATCTGTGCAGTTGCACAGCTAGAATTGTACTTTAGTGCCTTAGATGTGGCTCTCTGGTATAAATTGTCATTTACAGTATTTGGCCTTTACATACGCACTTTTCATTTGGAGGCAAGTCAACCCAAAACCATTTGAAGTGTAGCCAATAAAGGCTGTCAGAGGTAGCATAAATTTCCAAACATATACTTTTAAAAAAAAAATCAATTTTCTAGAGAATACTACTATGATCGAAGAGTTCAGGTTCCTCATCAGCCCTAGATGTTATGGATTATCGCTATAAGTCTTTGAGAATCAAATTACTGTGACGCTGACTTGACATCCCTTCTTACTATCTGCCAGTGTAAAATGTCCTGTAAATATAAAGCGCTATCTGAGAAGAATGCTGCACATGTGCAATTCCATAATGTTGGAAGCTGTCAGTTTAACATACTACCAGAGATAACAGCAAATAGAGAGGAAAAATATCCTTTCAGGGACAAATTCTCTTGATCACAGTCATGAAAATTCCCTGTCAGATTAATACTGTAAAAAACAGACAACTTTGTCCAATTTTTTAATGATAACTTATTTTTAAAGAGGGAAACAAAGTAACTTGCTAATACTGGGGTTTGAGATTTTCAAAGCAGATATAGCTATACTGCTTTTGTAAAGGAAGATGTGCAGATAAGCCCCTCTGCTCAAAAAAAAAAATTCAAATCATTTGGCTAAGATAAGATTTCCTATGAAAACTACATAGGATATTTGGATTAACTAATATTAAAAACATTCAAACTGTATGATACTATGAATTCATAACTGACATATTAGTGGAACAAATGAAATATCAGTCTGGATTAATCAGTGTTCTGACTCTACTGATAAGAAACTTCCCATTTATGTTCAAAGCTTTGGAGAGTTTGCAAAAAATATTGAGGGTTTATTCTTCTCCAGTGGCTGTGCAATTTGGGAAAGAAAGGGGAAAAAACTGACTCAAAGCCTTTTACAGATTTCTGGAATTCTCTCAGGAAAATTGAACCGGTATCGAAAGGTGGAACGAGCATGAATTTACTCTGCCTCTAAATGTAGAGAGTCATTTAAAGTAAAGTACAAAGTGGCACTCAATTTCATTCACCTACAAGAAGAAAGATTTCTTCACAGCTCCTGGTGCTATTAGTGCTGTTGTACCTTTCAACAACAGCAGCAGTGGTGGTAGCTACTGAGATCCCCAACCACATGGCAAAATCTAAGCCAGTATTCTATACTGTTATAGGACCATAAAGAGCTAGAAAGTCTTCTGTGACTAATTTTTCTACTCTTGTAATACTTTTTTTCCTTAAAGAACAAATATTGCTTCAACAGATGACAGCAAAGATGGCTAAGTTTTCATTTATTGTTTGTGGTCCTGTTGGCTGTGAACGCGATCTGAATTCACAAATTTGCAAAATGGATGACAAGCTGTTTTCCTGAGTTGACAATGGTTGTATAAAGCATTTGATCTATCAAAGTATAGAGTTAAATTAATGGAAGATATGTGGATGTTTCTTTCCACTTTTCTTTAATAATCTGTCCAGATTTCCTCATATCAGTGTACCCACACTACATCAACAACAACAAAGGTTTTGCCCCTACACCACGTCTTTCAATTGCCAAATCACAAAATACATCACATTTTACTAGATAAGGAAACCATAAGGTGAAATGCCCTCTTCTCCCCTAATTGATAAGCTTTCAATACAATAAGCAGCATAAGGCTTTAAGATTTTGCCTGTTTGTCCAAAATCTTATAACCGGAGAACATATTCTACTTGTTCACTACAAACTCCCTATGGATCAGTACCAATGATGTGTGTCACACACAAAGAATTGTGGATGTATGGTTCTTCAGAAGACAAAGATTAACAAAATTCTGAATGGAAAACTTGAGGTATTTCTGAGTATTTCAGGAGTGTCTTTTTGAGAAATGCAATGTCCTCAAGCAGTTTTGTGGTTATTGATTGCTACCATAATAAAACTATGTTGTAATACCACACCACAGTTTTTACAAAGCTCCTTTAATAGGTGAATATGTCAAAGTAACGTATAACATAATTTAAAACAATTACAAATCCTTCAAGCATGCCAAGGACGAAAAAATTAAATAATGCTGCTCTGAAGGGAGAGTACTGTCAGATGGGTATTGAATTCTTCAACTCTTCAGTGAAACTCTGTGAGGCAGAATGGCAGGTTCAAAAATAATACAGTTCTTGATGTCAGCAAGTGTATTTAGAAACTGCAGATGGTACTTGCTTCCTATTTTATATACTTACCGAGCACCTGAAACTATATTATCCGGGTTCGTCTCAGTCCCATTTATAGGTGGGAGACAAGTATAAGGAGCCAAAGTCCAGTGTCACACAGACCGTGGCACTTAGGATGAAGCTCAGGACCTCAATTTCTAAGGGCCAATACCTTGATCATCAAGGTGTTGATCCTCACAAAGGCCCTTGCATTCAGTTAGAACCAGCTTCATTTTCTGGTCTGAACCCTGCAAATGACTGTCTGATGGCAAACCCGTGTTTCTGCACAGAGCCCTAGAGACTGGATGACGGCTTCTGGGGAATCACGTTTCGAGTGCAAGTGCAAAGCTACTCAAAGCTCTGTTCATGGGTGGCTATGTCTTCTAGATAAAATGGATAGTGCAGTGTAGAAAGTACTACTGATTATGTTATGTGCCTGAGACGTGTGTCTCATCAGGATAATTTAAAAGAATCAGTATAAGAAGCAGGTGTGAACAACAGAAATCCTGAGAAAACTTTGAAGGTAAGTGAGGATAATACATGAACAGTTTCATATTGAAGTGCTTTTGCTTCAAAAGCATGGGGGAATTCCATGTCTCCTAAACTTATTATTTTTGAAGCTGCATTCTCACAATATGCTGTGGTTTTCATACCATAACTCAAAATGCTGTGCAGTCCATGTCAACATATTTACTCAAGTCTTGCTAGCAAAAAATATTCTGTGCAGCTCATACTATAAATCATGCTTATCCTGCCTTTTGCTGCCATTATGTTTTCGTAATTTAATACATTATGCCAAAAATGTATTTCTAATGATGTCTGGTTTTGAACATCCACTCTGGTACTGAAAGTGAAAGCAAGTAAATTAGATTCCATTAAAATTAATGGAAAGGTGTGAAAAATGATCTAACAACATTTGGAGTTAATTTTACCTTTTTTAAATTCTAAAATTATCAGCGTAATCATAAAAAAGAAAACTTCTTACTTTCTAATGTGATTATATGTTTCTCATCACTACTGCAGCAAGGTTAGAGTTACTCACTTCCAAAGTCAGAGCTCCCTTTCCAGATTGCAATGATGCCATCCATCCAGTGGCATTGTCAGTCACCAAAAAAGTTATATTAAATACATGTAGAGATTCTTCAGTCTCCACACAGGCAAAACTCAAAATAATTGATTAGATCTTCAATTTATTAGTTTTCACTCTGGTTTTCCCCATGGAGTTAGTACCTACTCAATGAAACTTCTGAACTTTTCTCCCTATTCATGGTAATGATACAAAATTTTACAGTTTTCTTGATGAACTTGGTGGAAGCCACAGCTAGAACAGGATGAAAAAGAAGTAACTGTCATTCCTGGAAAATGAGGTAAAAAGAGACCAAATAGCCAGGTAAGTATAGCTGATATAACTAAACAAAGTTTATAGGTAAACAACAGTGCAATTGTGCCAAGAGCTTGTTTTATTGTACAATTGCTATAAAAGGCAAATAAGGGAGCAAAGGGAGTATTCTGGCTGAACAAGGAGAGTGCAGGCTGCTCTCTAACCTAATATATAAGATTATATATGTCTCACATGAAGAAACTTGAAACAATCTGAACCACTGTCAAGATGAAGATTTTAACTGAAAGGCTTCCCCTATGTTAATAGCTATGGAGCTATTAAAATTAAGACTTTTGTCCCTACAGCAGGTCCAAAGAGTAGTTACTGGAAGAGCTACATGGACTCTTGCAGTTTGTCAACAGCTACAGAAAAAAAGTGAGTAATAAATGAAAGGAATGATACAAATGTTTTCAGTATCTTCTACCCTTTCCTTTTACAATAAAGAAACCGTGTTAAATAATTAAACTCTAATAACCATTACAATATGTTTTTGCTTTTTACTTACTAAGTAAAACAACGTTTTGAAACTTAATAACCAAATAAACTGTGACAATGTAAACAAAGGCTTCCATAAGAACCAAATTTTTTTTCTGAATTAAAATATGGCAGAAAGCTATATCACCACTCATTTTTTAGATACTTTAAACTGCTATATTCTTAGGCCTTAGAAATAAATGCTTTTCATGGCATAAAAGCAGCATAATTATTGTTCCTATCCAGTGAGGTGCTGCAGGCCCATTCTGTTTCCAAAATTAATTCAGTTGGTAAGCAAAATCTTTCTATCTGCATAAGTATGTAAGTAATAATAGCACTGCAGAAGGGAGCTCTATAGCGTTATTAGGAAAAGAAAATTTAAAAGCAAGTTGCTAAAGTCTCCCCAATAAATTTATTGTGAAGCCAGAGTCTGGGTTTCCTGAAATGTATGGTATGCACAGAGATCCAGAACAGAATCTCCCTTTTTGAAAAAAAATCAGGGTCTGGAAAATCCATACCCAGAACAAAGCAAATCTGTGAAATATGAATTTCCCTCATAGCTAGTCAAATCCCTGGTGTTTGTGGAGTCCTTTCTCTATTCAGAATGATGAAAGTTCCTGCTATGTGACACCTTAACTTTAATAAAACAAAACACTAGAAAAACAGCTTTCACAAGAAAAAGAACAGGTTAGATTCCCTCCTGTTTCAAAGAGCTATAATTTGACAAATGGACTTTAATGATAGGCCTGGAAAAAATTCATGGAGGAGGAGAAAGACAACATGGACCCAGGGATTCGCCTTTCATTGCTTCTCTGCAGGACGAAGGAAGGGTAGGTGTGAAGGTGCTCCATGTGCTGTATATCCTGAATGGAAGACTCCAGTAAAGAGCCCTGTCAGTCTGGCTTCCTTCAGGGGCATTACGTTCATTTACACAGAAGGTGACTCCTGAGACTGCATAATGTGCTAACAAGAATCATTTTCTCCCTGACGGTGTAAGATCTGATGGTGTTATTATCAACTGATCTTCTCCATTCTTTTTACAGGTGGTAAACACAAGGAAAAGGTGGATTTTTACAGTAAATGAAATATTTCACTAGAAAGTATTTTGACAATGCATGAATATATTTTTATGTAAGCCAAACTTGTAAGGAATAAAAGGAAGAAATCTGCTTCAATTATCCTCATGTTATCTGGACTTAATGAATGGCTTTTATATCACCACCAACATAATGGTTTGGGTGCCTACATGGTATGCATCTTTAACAGAAAAAAAAAAAAAGACATCTCTAAAGACTGTGGCAGTTCTCTAAAGCTGATTCTCAATACCTTTTAGAAAAAATGGATCCATCCAGTTCTAATAGTTTTCCACTGTCTGGGTGATACATGACATGGATCTGAAAGCATATGGCTGACTCAATCAGAATTCATGCTTCTAGATGTTCAAATTTGTTAAATATTCAGTACTGGAAAATATTTTTTTCTCTTTCACCTTTTTTCCCAGCCTCTCTCAATGAAGTCAACTCAATGCCAGAAAAATAATCGTCTGAGCAAAAAATCTTCAGGTGACATGTTACTTCTGCGCAACTTATGAGTTATTTATCACCTAAACTTATTGGTATATAGAATCATAGAATCATTTAGGTTGGAATCATAGAATCATTAAGATCATCAAGTCCAATTGCAAACCTAACACTGCTAAGTTCACCACTAAACCATGTCCCTCAGCGCCACATCTAGCCATATTTTAAATACCTCCAGAGATAGTGACTCAACCACTTCCCTGGGCAGCCTGTTCCAGTGCTTGATAACCCTTTCAGTGAAGAAGTTGTTCCTAATACCCAACCTAAACCTCCCCTCATGTAACTTGAGGCTGATTTCTCTTGTACTATTACTTCTTACCCGGGAAAAGAGAACAACACATACCCTCTTTCACCAACAAAAAAGCTAAGAAGTCGTGTTGCATAATTTTAGTGAACACTTTGGTTGGAAATATTATGTCTATGTTTTAAATAATGTCAGAATAAGTCTACAATTCTAAAGTAACAAGTAAATGGGATATGCGGCTAATTTATGTTTGTCTTAATTGTGCTTCCTACACAATCTAAGTATAACTTGTTTCTGTGCACAACACTAACTGTACTTCAGCAGATGAGAATTCCCATTGATTTAAGTTGGTAAGAAAAAAGATCTATAATTTGCTAGAGTTACAGCACTCAACTTACTGATAATGATTTTCTTCTCAGTTCAGGAGACAAACGGGTTATTTGTCTACTGAGAAAGTTCTGCAAGACAACAATATCCACTTTTCACCAAAATATTAATTAAGTGTCTAGTATCTAACTATTTCCACAACATAATCAATGGATTATTTCCCAGTGCTTCATAATGTGTGTGATTTATAGCCATCTAAAGTCTTGCTTACTTTTCTTTGAGATTAAATTCATACATGTCGTGATAGATCCAGTTGCTATTGGGAACCAAAACATTTCTCCAGTATTTAAAATAAATAAAATAATATACCCTCTCTACATTCTTTTTTTTTTTTTTTCAGACTGTTCAGACTGTTTGGGAGAAACTCTTTAGCAAAATATTCTATTTTATCTCGTAAAAATTTATGCATTTTTTTTCTGATCATTTTCTTCCCTCCAAGATGAAACAGAAATGCAAAAGTATGGTCCCATTTCCAGGCTGTTGAGGAAACCTTTACCATTTACTCCTTTTCACTCTGCCATATAATGCTTGTATTGATTGTAAACTGCCTTCACATAGGTATGAAAGACTATTCCTATCTATACCATGTCTTTAAGCGTCTCTTCACTTCCCATTTAGTACTATTTTTTCTTATACTCTATAGTTTACTATTTGTTAGTCTGGTAACAGCCTTGATGATGCACCATCAATAAACAGTTAATATATCTAACTTTATATATTGCATTTCATTCCAAAACAAGTACTAAAGTTCATAATCTACTAACAAATGCAATTCAAGCATTAAAACACAATTATGCCTATGGCACAAAAATGATGAATATAATAAACATAACCCTCCCACTTGAAAAAAAAACACCAAAAAAACAGCAGTATTTTTTTTTAAGTTCTCCAAGCTTCTAAGACCTTGTTTTTGAAGGTGTGATATTTACAGCATCATAAAGTTAATTTTCTTTAGCATTCTTGTAGTTTTCTGATTATTAACACTGGCATTTTTCTTCTGAGTTTTAGACCTGACTCTTGCACTCTCTGAAATTTTCTGTTTTCCTTCTGTGTTTCTGTCATTTAACTACATGACTGTGATTTGCTTACTAATGCCTTCCAATTAGCAAAGCATTTACTGAGCTTTTATAGTCAATATCCTGTGATGGCAGAACCAGCTCCTGAAGAACAAAAAATTTAAGACCACAGCGCACTATTCAAGTAAGTCATGAGGACAGGTAAAATATATAATGACCAGCTAGCTTAACATTTTTTAATACATATTGAAAACAACTTTGTTGCAACTGGCAAGGGAGAACTAGGCAAAGTTTAATTCCATTAGAGTCGGCCAATATGAATGTAAAATAGGAATGTCTTGCGTAACTAAGTTGATACAATTCTTTGAAGATAATGCTGCTGTGATAGATAAGAGAGTGACGTGGACGGTATCCAAGAAGTATTTGATAAGGCTACATGTCAAAGATAATTAGTTATCGTAAGGAAACCTGAGACGGAATATAACAAATTTTACAGAAGTGGAAAGTGCATATTGCCATTAATACACAAAAATTTTTGTCTTGGTAACTGTAAACCATAAGACAAACATAAGCCTGTTAGTAGCACAGACGCCACACTGGATGCATGAGAACACGAGCACCAACCCATGGAAGTGAGTACAGTGATATTCTGCTACACGTAAAAGATAAGGGTACCTATTTCCCAAAACTTTAGTCAAGAAATGGATCCTTTTCTGGACCATTATTGTGAATAAAAGTGAATCAATCTTTTAATCTTTATGCCAGCGCCTCTAAGAAAAATAATGTATGTGGAGGTGTAACAATGAAGTTGTGTTTCCATTTTTTTTCAATTGGAGGTAAGAGATCACCTGACTACTGACATTTTTTATTTGGTTGTTTTTTTTTGGCTTGTTTGCCCCCTTTTGGAGAAGCTGAGATAAGACTAATTTAAGATTATTAGGAAACCATAACTAGCAGTGACATTTATTGGACTTTAGAATAATCTCTAAATGAAATTATATAAGTCTTTAAATGCCTTTGCATAAACTGTATAAAGCACTATGAAAACATACCAGGGTGACAATTCCTGCAGTGCAGTGAGAGAGATTAGATGGTTTAAGTGTTCTGTGAGCTGTGAGTGATGAGATTCCCAGCTGGTCTATCTCCTTTGAAATCAAGTCCCCCTAATCTCCAAAGCTCCACCACTGGTCAGCTCGTATCTTCATATTCTCAGCGTACACTTTCCTTCAAGACTGATGAATCTATCATTCTTTCAGAGTAAATATATGCATACATGCAATCCTGCAGGGTCAGCTCAGTATTCAGAAAGCGTCATCAACATTTTGTAATTATTGCTTAAATTGTTATACCACTGTTTAGGAATGATAACTTATAAAGATGCCATTTATTCATAAACATTATAAAACCTAAACATAGCCTTTGCGCTTTTGATGAATATTGAAAAGTTAATAGTTATTCTTCACTTAAGCTCCTATGACAAGTTTTTATATCTAACCTCTGAAATTGTTTCATAATGAGCTCTCAATAATGACAGACTCCACTGATTTACTGTCTAGAATATCCATTGACTGACTGAACTCATGATGCTGAAGCAATTGCTTTCCCAGTAGCATCTATGTTTATACAGCATATGCAGTAATACATCTTTGGCTTGATTTTATTTAAAACCTTATTCTGAATTCTTTTGCCTACTTTCCATATGTCTATATTTTTTCAAGAAATCTGGAAGCTTTGAACCTAAGTGCTTATTTTATCTACCGATCCTATTAATCACTCCTCTACTACATGCTTGCAATCTCTCTTAGATGAACTTGCTTTATGTCTATGGTAGACATCTTCTTTATTTGCCATTGTTTTTAAGAATATTTTACAATGATGTTATTTACATTGTTCCAGTCAAACGCTGATGAGATTGGAAGGAAAGATGACAAATGTCAGGATTAAAAGTGTTTACTAGCCATTATGTTCGAGTGGTCTTCTACTGCCATTTTTACACCAATACAGAGCAAAAATTCTAAAGAGCAGACCAGCAAGGACATGCCTCAACTGTTGAGAGAGGATGAAAAGAATGAACTCTTCATCTTATGCTTAATAGTATACTTCATACAGTTTTGCTAGGTTTGGCAGCTTTTACTGTTCTTTCAGGTTTCTGCCACATGACTGTTTTGGGGTTCTTACATTTGAAGCATCTGTTTTTTAGCAAAATATTCTAAAAAGCATCAGGAAAAAAAAACACCATCCATGCTCAAGCTTCTTACTCTCACAGATAATTCCTATTCTTTTCTGACTAGAAGGAGTCCTTTTGTTTCCACAGACATTTTCATCTAGCTACAGTCAACCTATAAAGGAACCAGTGGGAAATGTTTGCCTGAGAGAAAATTAGCTTTACAGTTTGGGAAAAATACAAAAGATATTAATGGGGGCCAGGAGAAGAAAAATGTTGTTTACTATTACAGACTTCAAACACATAGTGACAACCATGACTAAAAAATCTTTTAAAATACTCATAAAAAATCAGGAATAGAATATGGTGTTATTTTTAGTTTATCCTCTTAGCCCACCTATTTTACCAAAGTTCAAAAGTTTCAGTAAGGTGCAATTTACCCCAGAATGGACAAGAGATATTATAATTTATAGAAATAAGCCTTAGTATGATATACCCATCCTTGCCATCATGCCCTTGGGTCTTCAGCATGAGGTTTAGCATTTATTTTGGCAAAAGAAAATTTAACTTCCAGGCGTCTTGTATTTAATAGCATTCATAGTTGGAGTCAGTGCTTCCATATGAGTATTCAACAGCTTATAGGATGTAGCCATCATAAACTGTTGCTCAGAGATTCCATAGGACAGACAGACATAAAAATGTCTTCTCATACAAAAACATGCAATTCAAAGTTCTATTTTAGTAGATGTGTTCATATAATTAATTTCTGATAATCTGATCTATTTCAATCATTTTAGATGCTTGGCTTTGTAAAAGAGCTCAAAATACATTTTGCTGCCATTTTGCAGCATTGATATATATCAATATAGATACGAAAGAAACAATCTTTTAAGAATGAATGTGAATGAGTCAGAATACATCTGACATTAATACATGTACACCTGCAAAGATAAATACACAAAAATATCAAAAAAATTCCTCGTGATCTCATTCATATTATCCAAATAATTTATCAGTCAAATAAAGACATACGTGAAAAGGACTCTATTATACTCAGTGGCAGTAGCACAGTGACAGAAAAATTATGTTCAGGAAAACAGGATGAACACAATTATGAAGAATAACTTGTGCAGTGTAGTAAAATAGCTAAATTCAAGATCAAAAAAGACTCATGTCCCTAGGAATCAAGCTAAAACAATACTTGTAGAGGAAGCAAATGCCTCATCTTCCTTTACCTGTTTTATAAATAATTAATATATTAGAAAATAATAAATTTTATCATTTTTGGTAGTAGTGGCATTGTAACAACAGATAAATCTTAAAACCTTAAACCATTTTAGTTTCCAGAGATTTCTGCCTAATAATAGCCTTACATATTTTTGCGACTCTAAACTGCTGTCAAACAGAGCAGAACACTACCTTCCTTACACCTGAGATCAGGAGCGATAGCATTGCATGGGATTACAACCACATGAACAGATTTTTTTTTTTGTAGCTAAAATTGCACAACTCGTCCTCACCTCTCCGTTCAGAAAGTTTTGCAGAGTGACATAAGTATTTCTGTTAATGCAGTTATCAAGAATTTTGGTTTCTTACAGAATTTCAATTATTTCCACCTTCCCTTAAGCATTTCTACAAGATGGAAGCTGGAAGTATTTCCTCCCTCTACAGCCACTGGGGAGAGTTAGAGGCAAACCACTCTCACCGACAGTAACGGGAGACAACAGAAACAAGCTATTACCTCTGCCACCTTAAGTAAAGCTCTGATAGTTACTTGGAATAAATATTAGCTATTCTCTGTCTTCACCCCATTGTGTGAGCATGGGATTATCTTAAACTCTTCTTCAAATAATAAGAAATTATTAATCTGTTTAATAAAGGAGTTTCTTCTAGAGAGCAATCAAACCCACAGATATATGCCCTTTTATACCCGCAGATCACTGGATTATCATATAATGGCTGCAAGCCATCCACATATGTGAAGTATTATTCAGCACTACTCTGATGAAAACACTGGCAGCTGCTAAAATCCTCACCGCAATGAAAGAAAACATGCTGGATATTTATCCTTTGCACTATATATAGCTCTTTAAAATGACCTGAACTTGTGAGTTACAGTAATAAAACTGTTGGCTGTTTTTCATAATAGATGCTGGAGAAAGAGGTCATTGTTGAGAATAATAAATGTGATTCTGAATAGATCTCCCCAGTAAAACATGCATTAAGAATGGACACAGAGGACAGTCAAAATCTTCACTCATTTATAGGCAATAATATTGTGTAAATAACACACTGTGGTTGCCTTCTTGCTTTGCTCTAAATACCAGCCTGGATCATCATGGGGATAACTTTCTGAGTCCTGAGTCACACCTGAATGCTTTTGCCCTAGATCCTCATCTTCCATACTTACTTCCAAGAGAGAATGAGCACTTAACCCTTTTGCTGCAAGATATATTACTGACCAAAGCATATTAATATAGGCAATTACTACTACTCTAACAAAGGCACAGGAATAATACAACTCCTAAATTATTTTGAGACAAAGGAGAAATAACTGCTGTAGCCCCAAATTACACAGTATCTGATATTCAGTCTTGTAAGTTAGTAGGTTTAGAATGGCATTGAATTCAATTGAGTGACCTGGACCTATTGAATTTGTTCAGAGAACACTTTTTGAAAGTGAAGGATTTATTTGACCTCTCTTGGCAAAAGCACAGACAGGTAAGCAAATTATCAAGTTCAGATTTTTCCTCACATCTACTTTCTACTAACTCAAGTCTGCTCTTTTTTTGTTGTTGTTGTTTTTTAGAGACTATTGAACCAAATTTAAAGAACAGAGCAATGAGAATAATGATAATTTTACTTCTTATATATGCTTCCCCTGCTTGTTTCATAAGTAATAAAGTTTTCTACGGTTTACAACAATAACTGGCCCCCTCTTATACTCTTCTCCGTGGTATCAAATGAGAGGACAAGAGGCAATGGGCACAAATTGAAATACAGGAAATGCTACTTAAAAATTAGAAAAAACTTCACCACGAGGCTAGTCAAACACTGGGGTATGTTGCCCAAAAAGGTTGTGGAGTCCCCCTTCCTTGGAGATACACAAAACCTGACTGACGTGGACAGTGTCGTGGGCAACCCACTCAGGAGCCTGCTTCAAACAAGTGGGCTTTGACTGGAAAATCTTCAGGCACACCATTCAAACTCAACTATTTCTGTGATTTTATGGAATAATTCCACTTTAAAGCATTGGCTGAACATGTACTTCCAGCATAAAAGGTCAAATCATGATTGTGGCCCTGGCAGAGAATCAAACAGCTAGGAGCAAAAAGACACCTTTGACACTGGAGGTACAAGAAGTACAATATTTCTTGCCTGATAATCTTAGACTTTATGCCAAAGTTGGTGCTATCGTTGCATTCACAAGGCAGCTTTCTGGGGTAAATGTTGGCATTGAAATAAACTTTCCCAGTCTAGGCAATTTCTTTAAATAAAGATAGTAATAATATAGCAAGCTTATATCCACCACCTATTTTCTTTAAAGATGGTTATTAACTGAAGACTCAGTCTACCTTCCTTTCTTGGATAATCCTTCTCTTATTGAAGGTCTCTCTGGAGCAAGGTAATTGGCCAGTATTTGAAATAACTCAGTTTTGTACACAGAGTTTAGAGGTCACTGCATGGTCAGAAAGGTATTTCAGTACTGCTTTATTATTCCATTTATAGAAGCCTAAAATAATAGTACATAAGCTGTTTTTCCATCAAAATATTTTTCTCCTGCTTCACTGCACATTTTAGGGCAGTTTGTGGTTTCTTCTAGCCTACCTGAGCACGCTTATCTACACTGAAGGGAAAGGAAGATATCGCAAAAGTTAACTCCTTCCTTATTCCAGGCAACCAGTGCTGCTTCACCAATTCAAACCAAGAGTAGATTCCTTCTTCTATCCATATCCAATCATGGGTCATCTTAAGAGAATTAAGAAGCAGAACTTCTTTCAGATTCATTCCTTTATTGTCCATTAGTTCAGCTTACAGTGCCAATCACTTTCCTGCCCATATAGAGCTCACAAGAGCACTGGATGTCAGGAAAATTCCCTTTCCTTACATTTTGAATGGCCATAGAAGTCAGGATAGATGTTTGTCATTAGTCACTTAAGTGACTTACTTAGGTGAGTTAGAGTGTCCCAAACACATAAAATAACAATACATTTCCCCAAAATCTGGAAGTCAACGTACACTTAAATGTTTAACCCATCTTAGATATATGAAAGCTATTATTTAAAATACTTGTTATTTCATCTGCTGAGAAATTTGGCAAAGTTCATCTCAAATTTTGGGCTAAGACTTCTTACTTGACCTCAGAAACACTTATTCTGTAAAAATAAAAGTCATTAGCAGCTTTCTAAGAGGTAGTAAGCAGTTTTCAGTACTTCTTGCTTCCCCTTCTACTCTAACTTTACAGTCTTTCATGTAAAAAGAAAAATTCCTACAGCCAGAAAGCAAAGCAGACCCAACAGTGGAACATGTTGTGCCTGAGCGCAGCCAGAACAGGGACTTGTGAGATTTGCACTGAACAACACCTCTGAATATGCAAGGACAAAAAAAAATCTAGTGGAGAATGGACACTTCTGATGCAATTTTTATACAGTAATATTTAAATAATGTCTTCAGAAATGAAAATGAACATATTAAAGGGACCTATCTGTGTTCACAGCAGTGATGAAAATCAAGGGGGATGAAGTTCACATTGGGAACTTTGTGGGTTCCTCACAGCTTCTGTGACTACAGACTTGCACTCACACAGCGTCCTTGACCAGAAAGGCATTACTGGGGAAAGGGGAAGGGCAGCCTCGGGAGAGTGATGTGTCCCCCGGAGGGATATATATGTGGAGGATTTTATTTTTTTTTTGCTGGAGCACTTCAGACAGAAGAAGATGGTAAGAAATGATGCTTTGCCTTCTCTGATCTACTCAGCCTTTAAACCTTTCTTCCTTGGGTGAAGTCTTATCTACTATACCTTCTGCATGGCAGAGGCAGGGAGCAAATACTGGAGCCATCATTTGTCAATCTGGATCACATTCTAAGAGGACGTGGATTTGCCTTCAGTTGTTTTCTCCACCATTGTAGGCATTTAGTGACTGTGGAGGAATACAGACTGTGTAGAAAATGAAAACATTCGGCATCTAGGGATGCTCAATGTAAGTGACAGGTCACACATAGTGAGAGGGAGAAGATGCACTGCTGGCATGACCTGGGAGAAGGGAAAGGGACAGAGTTTGGCGAAGATAGATATCATGTGGTGAGAAAGCCTTTAGTATTGCCAGTTAACAGCTGACCAGTTGGCAAAACTCACGAGAGAGTCCTTAAATTGCTGACAACGTTTTGTTTCCATTCAATCTGATCCAGCTGCAGCCGGGTGAACGCTGTAGTGAACAGAGTGTTGAAGCGTTACTAAGACTTGCCCCGTGTAAGTCAGAGAGGCATTGCCTGTCTGGAGAGGGCAGTCAGAGGATATAGCAAGGCTTAGGGCAACATATGACAGAAGAGCACATTTGTTTGTTACTCCAGTTTGCTTTAGTTGGCTAGATTCACTCTGCATGTTTGGATAAACCTCAAATAAGCAGTATCTGGGGTGGCTTTTCTTCCTGAAGTGCTTCCTGAAGTGCAGCCTGAATTTCTTGACGGCACTCTACGTCTTACATCTGTTGTGAAGTGAAGCTGATGCAACACACCTGGTAAATGATATATTAATACTAAGACATTGATTTGTATGGGCTGCTGCTAGCTTCCAAATACACTTTTTACATATGGAGTTTTCAGCAACCTGGGCTGTGCTCCTACTTCTCTACTGTTGCATTATCAATAAGCAAAGGCAACTGACTTTAAGAAAATGCCCCATACAGATAACTCTTTCTATTGCTATATAGAACCTCTTTTAAGGAGGTATTATTTTCTTTTAGTCCCATACTAAACTGTATCAACTTAAAAGAGATCCTTTACTGTTCAAAACGTCCATGGAAGGGAGATAACAAGAACTGGTACCAGGAAGAATATCATTATGATTAATTTCTTGGTTGGATAATTTTGTCTGGTGATGGAGTTGTGATTAAATAGCCACATTAATTATTTATATAAGACTGTTTAAAATATAGGTCATGGTTTCCAAATGTCTGAGGAAAATGCTTTCCATTAATCCATACAGAACAAAATAAAGACCGCTAGAGTAATCAGCTGTCTGGTCTGTCCTTAAACACCAGCTACTTTCTAACTTGCCCTTTATTTCTGTTCAGTCACCTCAAGGCTGAAAATTGTACAGGAGCCTTGGGCTGCCCCATTCCCATTCACCTTCATAGGTCTCCAGGGCCTTTTGGATGTCTAAAAAAATTCTGACATCAGAGTATCTGACTAACGTGGTGGCACCCTGGCTACCCTCGGGGGTCCACAGCTGCAGCTGCTGCCTGCCTGCCTGCCTCCCTCCAGGGCTCTCTCCTTACTCCTCGCTCTTCAGCTGCCAGCCAGCTCTCTGCGTCTACTCCTCACAGCTCCTGTGAGCCATCTCCATCTTCTAGCTCTCCTCAGTCCTACAGTTGCATCCACTAAGCAATTGCAGTTACCTCTCTCCCAAGTTCCCTCTCCTACAAAAGATAAAAGATTGCGCTTCTTAATATCTAGCTTCATGCACAGTTCAGAACATTTCTGAAAGCCGTGTTGAGCTCTGGTCTCTATAGCAGGCAGGACCAGTCCTCATCCTATGGCATCTGGTAGGAGTTTCTGGTTTAATTCACTGGCTTCAGTGTCAGTTAGAGCAGAATTAGGCCATTTGATACTAAATTCTCAGGATGTGCCCGAATAAAAATAGTACTAATACTGTGGAATTCAAGCTCTTCATCCATAATATATTCATCTTGAAGTGCACAGCTGCCGTGCATGTATTTATGTAACTGCTATCTGTAGAAATATTTTAGCATTCAGTTAAATTCTGAAAAAAATATTTAGAAAAGTTAAGGAAGGCTAAGTGGTGAAAGCAAGCAAGGAGAGATAGTCATTAGACATACGTGTCTTCAGAAGGCAGCGAAACACTAACATTTTCATCTAAATCACTGAAGAAATACAGCACAGCTAGAAAATGTACAGAGGAACAAGGATGACCAGACATATGCAATAGAGGGGAATCTAAGCAGACCACAACTTTTCAGCCTATAATTAGACAGCTTAAGGTGGCAATGATAACCACCTCTGTGAGATGTACGATTCACTTTTCACAGTAAAAACACTTGAGGCAATCCGTAAAATCCTCAAACAGGAGGCTTAAAACAAAGACAATGTGATTAATTTATAGAACCCATTTCCATAACATGTTTTTTTTAAATCAATAACGTAAACAGCTTAAAAAAACAAGATTGGATAAATTCATGAACAATTGAAACATCAGACGCTTTTAAACACAGCATGACCTCCAGCCTGAGTGGAGCAGGAGCTGGATAAGGATCAGAGAGGAAGGCGGCAGCACTCCCCACAAAGCCCCTCTCCTGTATTGTTGTGCTCCACCATCAACTACTGAGAGCCCTGGTCTCTCCCATTATGGCAGCTGTCACACACTTGTCCTGCCCTGTTCCCAACCTCTGAAGATAAAACTGCTGCAGATAAACGTGGTCTATATATGCAGTAAGTACTGAGGGATGCAGGAACATCTCTGCCTCCCCACTCTGCCCAGCTGATGGAGCTATGCAGAACCCCCTTACACCTGTCTCTGCTTTTTCCAGATTTCTGTTCCCTTCCTTTCTAAACTCATCTATGGCAAAGTCTTTAGTATCACATGGTGTTACAACACAAGCAGAGTCATATTAATCAGCAATATTTTTATTCCGTTGCATCTCTGGCAGGCTCCTGGCAGTACAGCAGCAAACATCCCAGTAATAAAAGAGCTTCTAAGTGCACCAGACTTTACTATTCAGCTGCTGGCATGTGGTCTCTGATCAAAACTTAACTTATACAGCCCCTGTACAGGCAGCACACGAAGTAGCAATAACAGCAACACCACTAATAAACAATGTAAGACACTGCTCTGACTTCAATTTAAGAACACAGGTCAACTATCTTCCTAACTATACCAAAATCTATTACTTCAGAGGCTCTTTTCCTAAGATACACCAATACACTACTGAATTACAGTGAGGCAGGTAAGTAGGAGCCTGATGCACATTAAATCTCCATAAACAATTAACTTTCACAGCTGAGCTCGACAACAAAACACCCTCTCTGCTGCCATGGGATGTTTCTTCGCTTCATGTAGGTCATCAGTGAGGAAATAGACAGTTTTAACCAGCAACAGCAGAAAAGTACCAAAAGCCCAGCACAACACATTCCTTTGACAGGTCTTAATAAAAATCATGTTTATAGCAGAAGAAAGTGGGAGAAAAAAAATCAATTACCTCACTTTAATGTATTTTAAATGTTTTTAAAGTATACAGAATTTTACTGCTAAAAATACCCCAACAAAACATAAATTCAATGTAAAAAAATGCCTTAAACTTACCTCTTAGTTTACACTGATTTAATATATTTTTTCTTCTAATTTTCAACTTTCCTTGCATCTTGGGAATATAGTGGTTTTCTCCACCCGCTTCCTTCCTCTCACCTCCTCCCCCTCCAATCTGGCCTCCTTTCCTTCCTTGGAGGTTTTTAAGCTTTAATTTGAGAGTGTAAAGCTGAAAAATATTTGATACAATTTTTTTTTTTAATTAGAGAATTGAGCTCCTCACCATGGTTGAAGCATTTCTGGGAACAGCACCAAAAAAGCTGGAAGCTACTGCACTGAGTAGCCACAGCATTTCTCTTAAAATCATCACTCATTTATTTTTCCCAGTCAACTAATGTTTTAAGCATTTTACTTACAGACATGACTGCAGTTTAGGAGACTAAGGCTAGAAATGAGTCCGAGCCTCTTTGTTCAGTTTTGGAACGTGAAAACTAGATTCCCAAATTCCAGCGTGGGCCCATCTCCAGCTGGAATAGGAACAAGACTCACCAAGTGGGATCTGACAATGTACGAGCTGAGGCTCGAGTTAGTCACATTTTCAATGAGCTCAGAAGGGTATTGATGATTATATGTTCTAACTGGAGGAGGCAGTTGTCAGTCTGCCTGCAGCGTGCATGTCACCACGCTGGGGAAGGGGAAGTATTTTAGAGCCTGTGTGGGATTGGGCTTGATGAATGGAGCACTTGGGAAGTCTCCTCTCCTATAATTTTGATATTGTTGGGGGAAAAAAAAAAAAAAAAGAATAGGTTAGATCTAACAATTTAGGGACTTTGCAACACTTTTTTCACACTGAGGGGTGTTGAAGAGACTCGGCATTTCCATCTGCTAGTGAGTGGCAGCCTACAGCCTATTTTAGGTTTCCATCAATTGACACTAGGTTGTGCTTTACAGCCTCTAAGTATTTATTTTTTAATTCTTGACATAATATGGTAAGAGGTTGCTTTCGCCTAACAAATAACATTTTCCTGATATGATATCCAGTTTTTGGTGATGTTAAACAAGTCGTATTTTCTCTAAATGCCTACAGATATTTCAGGCATGCAGATTATAGTAGTCTTCCTCTCCATTCCTTGCTTGCTTGGTCATTACATTCTTTCCTCTTAAATCAGTCTACTTAACCACTGGTTTTTATTTGCTGTTGCTTGAACAACAGCAAATTGCTCCTACAATCCACCTATTTGTGTAAATCCCAGCAATTACTTGTCTGCTCTTTTACACTATCTACACATTCTTCCAAAGACAGTATTGCCCTTTTAGGTATTACACTGATCACAAACCAGACCTTTCTCAACCAGAAAAAAAAGAGTTTTAGTGTAATTTAGTGTGTATATTTCTGTATACTTAATATGTATTGGCCAAATAACATCAGTTTTGAATTAATTTATCCCAGATGTGTTAGCTTTTTTTTTCCACAATCTAAATATGATACATTAATAACTCCTCTTGCTCATGTTTCTAATCTCTAAGTATCTTCTATTTTCTGTTTCCTGCTGTTTACATCATCTGCTGACTTCATTAACATGCTGTTCACTTGCTTTCTTTAATACTATTAATGAAACTGTTAAATAAGGCTGAAACAGAGGCCAATCACTATAGTATAGTAGTATATTGGACATGTGGAATGTCTCATCAGCCAGGTCTTCTGCAGCGCCTAAAAGCCTGTCAAAATCTTTTAATTGGTTTCAATAAGTTATGGTTTGTAGAATTGACTGATGTTTAATTGTGGCATTACCAGAAAGCTGTTTGGGAAACCTTAGCATAGAAAAGCTGACTGCTTATGTATGTGTTCTTGTTAAAAACAATCCTACAGGAAAGTTTGCATTTGCTTCAGAACGGGTTTTAAACTATTTGATTTATTTCTCCTTTCTGTTTACCTGTTCATTCTCACTATTTCATACCACAGTTTACTCTTACAGGTTTGAGATATTTGAATTAACTTCATGCAATTGGTAAAACAATTAAGACGCTTAAAACCTGTGCAGAAGAGTACGTGATAACAATCAAATAATATTAAATAGAAGGTAGTATTATTTATTTAAATAGACACACATAGTGTGAAAATATATGAATGTACAACAGACACAAACATTTCCAAATACATTTCCAGCATAACTAAGGGAAGCACGAGAGGTGTTTCTCTGCTAAACATCAAGAACAGATAAACACAGAGAAGACCTATAAAAGACCTATTTAACTTAGTTACTGGTGACCTGCAAACAAACTAACTGAGAATAAATTAGGCTAGAAATGAGAAGGTATATAACAACCATCAGCAACGGGAGGCTTCAGATAAGTCTTCCAGCACGTGTAGCCAAGGCAACGAAACTGATGTCTTTAATACAAAGCTGGCTTGGTGCATGGAAGGAGTTGTCGAGTGGTTGCTGGAAAAGGCAGTGTACCCAGCCGTGATCTCAGACATGCCCATCCCTATCTTCCTTCCAGCTCTACAAGCACAACAGTGAATATCAATGAATCTTAAACCCTAACTTTGCCTTTGAAATTACTGACTGTTCTCAAGCACATTTTCTTTATCCTGAAAGTCTGAAATTAATACCGCTTGGGTTTGATGCACCTAAATTGCTTCATGAAATCTAAAATTAGGGTTGTGGAAGTATTATTCTGAATTAGAAAGTAAAATTTTAAGTGCCAAAATTCTGGCTTCTAAAACATTAATTATTGATAAATGCACAAGGGGGAAAGCTTCACAAGTATGGGCACTCCTGAAAAAAATGGACTTTAGCGCTGGCCAGGGTCTTTGCTGAAAAGCTCAAGTTCACTACTCCTGACATAAAGCAGGTATGTCGGGGTCTGCTGCCTTCCCAGTCTTATCAACACAGACCTGGAGAGAAAAGAAAGAATCTAGACTGCAAGAAAACAACCTTACCATTTGTTCTCCTTTCAGTGTCAAAAAGTATGGAAATCTCTCATGGGTTATAAAAGATGGAAAATATCTGAATCCAGGTCCCTGAATCTATTTTGGATCCATGCAGTGTCAGAGCTGACAGCAAAGGACAACTGGGCATTTTTGCACTCATAACATTTTGGGTATATAGGTCATTTCATTCTGTGGTTTTCATCTCAGAAAACACTTCCAGACATGCAAAAAATCCAGCAGATCCCTTTTTATACATTAAAAACTAGTCTCTGTTAAAAAGAGTATCAAAAGATTTGCTCATGGATATGTATGAGATTTCATGGAATGAAGTGTTCTTGGTCCTCCTTGGAGCATTCTCTAAGTTTTGAATTCATCAGTGGAAGAAGGAGCTTTGGTGAAAGGACCTATTTAACCTTTATAGTCTGTTATTTACATAGATTATTGAAAGAAAACTAACAGCCCTGTTACTCTAGGTATGATCTCTTTCTATGGCTGAATAGTTCTTGGCCTCTTGAAAGCACACGACTCATTGTTTTCATCAGCCTATGATCATAATGATACAAAGAAAAATCACAGTAATTATAGAGCAGTCTTCGTAAGAGCTATATTTAATAAGCTATGTTCATCTCTGTTCCAACTGCACTAGCTTCCGTCAAAAGCAAGGATATATTTAACCATTATGTGCTAGATTGCATAGCTACAATTATCCTTGTGAAATCAGTAATGCTCTGGTCCATTTAGAGGTTAAACCTTGCTGTCTGTCTGTTAACAAAAATACCAAATAGTTAAAATAAATTGAGAGTGCAACAAATGTTCGCAGAGTTCAAACAAAGCAGTCTTTCTGAAACCTCACCTAAAAAAAGGTTTAACTGTATTTTCTGCTTGTCAGTCTGACAACAAAAAGGGTAGCAAAAGGCAAACTTACATATATCTGTATGTATGCATGTATAAGCATATATGCAAACATTGGCTAGAAATACTAGTCAGCAGTGTATCATCAAAACTCTTTGTTTTTATTAGCTGCTGCGGCATTTAAGTACTACAATTCAACTTCAGAAGTCCATAAGAAGTTGAAAAAAATAAAAAAGGGAAGACAAAAATCTACTGTTTTTCTAAAGGGGACAACAATCAATGTACGAGACAGCAGAAGGAGACAGACAGCTGGGTAGCACAAAGAAAAAATGAGAAGAAAGTTGCTCAGCATACATCTTAGCACATAAGTACATAAACTGAGCACTAGACGTAATCTTTTGCCATCAGCAGGTGGTTTATGTAAACATTTATCAGTTATGAGGCCTCTGCGAATGCTATCTTGAATTGTTACTGGAAATTTATTTCAATATAACATAAACTAATAACAAAAATGTCTCAGGGCACCAGCATAGCCTGGTGCTATTTTACCTGTGGAATTTAACCAGGGAAAAATAATTCAGACAACCTTGCAGGAAGAAAAAGCTTGTTATTGACTTCAAAGGGTTCACTAACAACATACAACTTCCAGTCTGGCATCATTTCAGTCTCACTGATTCTTGATAACTAAAAATACTGTTTACTTCAGAATATATTTTTAATTAAAAAAAAAAAAAAAAAGGTAATTTCCATAGTTTCCTTCTTATGCTCTTTGCAAACATGTTGTGTTCTGCCACACAGGTATTTATTTTGCACTGTCCCGAAGAGGAAGCCTTGTGCACTCAGGGAGGAAGAATATGGTTTGGAGAATTAGATCTCCAGAACTGTGAATGCAATAATCCAGCATTTGGGGTGGGAAGGATAAGGGGGGGAATTTAACATAATAGTTATGAGGGGGACCAATCGGACCAAACAATAGCTCGGATAATATTAAGAGAATAAAATTCAAAGACCCTAACAATCTGCTTTGAGGGCATGTCAGAACTCTGCACGTCCTTCCTATTATTAAAAAAGCATGAAGTATCATAAAATCCTCCCATCTCATCTACTGCATATAAGATATCCATCTTCCCACCCTGCCATCCAATACAGCTCTGAATTATGGTCTTATAAGCCTCAAGATAAAATGTGCTGTTCTTTAAAGTAAAACTTTGAAAGCATACATTGTGCTTATAGGTTGGCTCACAGTCACAGGGGTCATGTGCGTCTGTGCATGTATATTTGAGTGTATGAGACAAGACTACAGAACCTATTGATTAATTTCTAATTAAAAGAGAAGAGATTGAAGCACTGGGAAAATTCTGAAGCAACCTTGTATTGTGATATGCAGAAGAATGCAAGCTGCAGTTCATTGGTGTCTCCATAGAAACAAGACATATTGGAGGGTGTAAGACATTGTCAGAGGACTAAAAAAATTCAGCTTCAGCAGAAAACAGAAAAGCACCTGAGGGATTTTTTTAACCAGGAAAACAAAATTAATTATTCATTTCCCATATAGGAAGCATCCGTTTTTTTGATGAGTTACTTAACATACATCAGGATTAATTTACAGACTAGCTAATCCTATGATTTTCTAATCCATAAAATCTGTAGAAAACGCATGGTTACATTTCTAAGTATAATGCCAAAGAGGAATATAAGTAGGCTCTCAATGAATAATTGAAAGCTCTATTCAATGTACTAGTAATTCTTGCTACCATTTTCACACTTGCTTTGGATGCAGTGCTTATGCATTCATATGAATATTGCCCCATATGCAGAACCCTGTCTTGGTGTGGGCAAAAGGTGTCCCCAGGAAAATTAAGAGGCAGTGGGGAGAGGTTGCTTCAATAAAACACTGCACTCTAAATGTGCTCAGCTTTCCTCCTACTTCAAATGAACAGAGACTCACAGTGTGCAGCTGCAATGACTATTTTTAAGAAGTTGAACCCCCACACAGGATGGATTAAAAAAGGCTCATCTTCTTATGCCAGACCTGAAGCTACAGGCAGAGGGTTTTTTTTTACGTGACCAAGAGACCTGTGCCAGCTGGTAGCTTCACAAGTTGGGTTGCAGCTTCCTGACAGACCTGGCTACAGTAGCCTCAAGGACAGCCCGCCAGCTGAACTGACCTCAGGCACCCCCAGCTCCTCTCCTACGGATATCCTTTATCCATGGAGCTTCCTGGCCTTATCCTGGTGGCATTGTGTGCCATGATGCCGTGGGGAAGTCCAACCCTTCCACAGCAACTAGCTGCTCCAAGGCTGCTTAGTCAGGAAGATGAGGATTAAGGAAATGGATGGAAACTATGAGACTTCCCAGAGGCAAACAAGAATTAAGGGCTCTAAAAGATACATCAGTGAGTGAGAAGGGAAGAAAAGGGTTAAGTTAAAGTGAAAAGAGTTATTTTGGATTTTTTTTTGCTGCGTATGTCACTCATAACCAAGTTGTATACACAGCACCCATGTTAGTAAAAATGTGCAGAGGACATACTGGAGACTAAGTATTATGAATCTTTTTTATCAGTTCTGATCATCAAAATTAATATACAGGCATTAGAACTGTGCCAGAGGATGCCGACTGGTTCTCTAGCTCTCTACAGACTTGTATCAATGTACATCTAAGAACAGAAATAATCCTTTAATTAATAAAGCATGGCATCTTCCAGCCAGTTGCCAAAATTGATACAAAACACACAAAAAAAAGAGAGTTTATGGGTCATTTGTCTCCAGCTGTGCTTTTTAGCATTTGTGAAAAGCTGGGAATTTGGAGCAGTACGAATGGATGGACACTCATTTACACTACAGGTTCTCCAACCTGTGCACCAGAGCCGAAAGCAGTGAACTTGCTTACAGTCACCTCTCTTTCACAGACAGGATTACAAATACATTGCTGCCTGCATAGGATCTCCAGAAAAAGTTAGAATTGATAAGTATGCATGCAAAAGAAAAATATTCTAAGAGATGCAGAAGATGGTGAGAAATAGTTTACATTGCTTATTTTTTCTAATGATGATAAGATTTTTTTTTTGCTCTTTTGAGGACTAATGCAATGGCCCTGTAATTGACTTTTGGGCTTTGAATAGTCACTGATACCACCCGATACCTTTGCTTTTATGTGCCATTCTTGCCCAAATAACCAGTCTTACTGATCTGACGGCCATTTCTCATGCAAGTAAAATTTACTCAAGGAGTAAAAGATACCAACAAAAGAATGTTTTCTGTAGGACATAATGCTATGCTGTTCCTTTAGGAAATCTCTTAAACTCTGTTACATCTAAAGGAAAAGACAAAAGAGCTGTGTGATCTCAAATATTCTAGCTTCACATCCTTCACTGTGATCACAACTTTATGCCTCCTGATTACTTATAGACATTGATACAAAATGAGGAAAGGATACAATCATTTGAAATCTCTCTTCCCTGTTCCTGTGACCCTTAGCCATTTCCCAAACAAGGCCATGAGTAAGGGAAATTGTTTGCATTTTTCACTAGTCATGCTACTTATAAATGAAAGTGAGACTGAAGGGATGCTAAAAAGTAACAGAGAGGAAGAGCGGACCACGCTCTCACCCACCATCAACAGTTGTTGATGCATACACCGTGATGATATATTACTGCAATTCCAGATTAAATTAGATGGAATAGTATTGACGCATCTTGGGAGAAAATTAGCTATAGCTTACCCAATAAAGCCTTTATTATCCATGAAGCATGTTTGACACTTATTTTTACTAAGTATGATACTTTATGGGAGGCTACCCAAACACTCTGACTAAATGCTTTATTCTATCAGTTTATCGGTGCGTTCTTTGATATTAGATCATATTGATATTAGATATGTGCATCAAATGCACATATCTGCATCATGCAGTGATGGAACTTCAGCGTGATTTGGACACTAGTAATACACACTGAGTTCCCAGTAATGACTTAAAGTGTCATGCTTACAGGCAGGTATGAAGACGACTTGCACACTGGACAAACCAGAAAAGACCCTTCCATACACTCTCACCAGTTCACCTACAAGGCAAGTCTATCCCCAGAAATAAATGGTTCAGGTGTTTGTAGCAAACATCAGCAATCCTAACAAGTTGCTCGGCCCCAGGGCTACGTTACGCATATTGCAGAGGGATCACAGCTGAATTTTCCTAATCTCGGTTCTAGGAACAGTGAGATAAAAGATTTCTGCCAGATCTTCTGTCCCTGCAGACGCACACAGACCCAAATTTTCCAGAGATTCAAATTATCTGGGTAGCCAAGACTGAGTCAACACAGGATATATATGGGTTTTAGCACAATTACTGGAGAAAACACATTGGCCGTGTTGGCTGTCATAGAATTTTGTCACACACAGTTAACAGATGTGGGGGAAAAAGTTGTAAATAACTTTTATGAAAAACTGAAGACTAGTGCAGCGTGTCCATCATTCAGGTCAGTGGTTATGACTGTAGGGTGAGACTGGTGAATAATGGGTTTAATTTCATGCTTTGTCAAAGGCTTCTTAAGAGACACGAGGGAAGTTACAGAGCCTCTGTTTAATTCTTAAAATAAGGATAATGATCTTTCCCCACTTCAGACATGTGCTTGGATGAAGACTGAAGCAGGCTGCTGTAGTGTGCAACAGGTTCACGTTAGTTTGTTCCTATATCTATGCACGTATGCATGTATACATACAGATACACACAAATACGTTTGTACATAGATTCTCAGCAACAGACGGACATCAAGGACCTCACACTGTGAGCTCAGATAAACATCCCAAGTTCAGGTGCTCTCCTAAAATTTGCGGGCAGCATGTCTTACTTAGAAGGAGAGATGCTTTTGTAAATATAAACATTATAAAGATAATGTATTTGTTAAATCTATCCTGGAAAACATAGTGCCGTATTCTTCCTTTAGTTATTTTACCACTTTGGCATATAACATATTGATTGTGAGCATATTTAAGAGAGTTTGTTTGGGTTTTTTTGCTTTTTGTATACTTAATCCAAGCTGCTTTGAACAACTTTACTACTTTCCTTAATTAAAATAAAATAAAGCAGAAAAGGGACACATTAATTTTCATGCCAGAGTTGCATTTAGCCCTAAGCACTTTGAGCAAGGCACAGCGATGCACAATATGTTGCACAGCAATTCTGCCTGAGTAAAGCTCCTGATACTAAAGAATAACCATGCATCCAAGAGACAGCCAGCCTCAGACGTAGACAGATTGACACAGCGTGGTGCAACATTTTTGTCCAGAGTCTGGAAATGTCTGCTTGTGAAACTTTGGCAAGAGTAAGTCTGCACCATGTGCATCTCCTTATAAGTTTAATTGTCTGTATACAAGCTATTAGCCTACCTTCAGGAGTTACTCTTCTTAACATTTTCCTCTTTCCTTTGTGGCATTCTGGCTAAATGAATACTCTTAAGTCAAATAAACGAGAAGCAATCCATTGTAATTTGAGGCTTTTGACCAAGTCTGAAGTCAGAGCTAGTTAATAAGATAAATAAATAAATGAATGTTTGGCTCTCAATCAGTACTGCTATTCCACAGGCTGAATTACCCAAAGGCAAAGATTCCTTTAATGTGGCTCAAAGCTCTCCGAAGCTAATGTGTTGATCTCCTGCCATCATTGCCCCATAGCGCAGACCTCCTTCTCTTGTCTTCATTATTATCACTTCACTGTAGTAAATAATGGACTTATACTTGATGAAAACAGATATAAAAAATCCCCATGTAATAAAAAGTTGCACTAAGAAATGTTGGTCAATCCTGCTGAAACTGCATGACAGATCTGCAGCAAAATCAGAGATTTCTTAGTAGAATTTGTATGCTGATTACCTAGTTAGTAGCACTAATCAAGACACCCGCAAAGGAAAGGCATTAACTGAAAACAGGCACAGTACATCTCACGTCTCCACCATGCAGTTCAGTGCCACAGCACAATGAATCACCATGAATAGTATGGTGATGGCTTCTTTAGAAGGCATGTCTATCTCTCTGCTAAAAAGGATGAGCACACCGTATTATGTCCTGTGTAAGTCTATTCAGATAGTTCAATTGCATAACAAACTGTACAGACTATAGTCTATACATATCACTTGCATGTGTTATCTACATTATTGTTGTCAGTATAGTCCCAAAACATCACAATCACATTTTGTCTTGGTGTCTAACTTTCTTTGTAATTATACAGTTTTCTTGGATATTTGCTTTGGGCTCCATTTTACAGAAATCATAATTTAAATAGGCATAACGTTCATTCTCATGTATTTGTGGGCTACATGGGGCTACTTATGGCTTCTGAGGACTTACAGAGGTGTCACTGCCAGCAGAAATCCAAAAAACATGCAACTGCATAGTTCTGCCATTGCAGTAATACCTCTTTGAAGACACGAACCATTTTGTTCTCTTTATGCGTGATTCTGCAGCAGGGGAAGGAACTCAGCATTGCTATCAAGTTGCGGTCAAAGGAATCTGGAAGATAACCTACACTAACACATTGCAGAGCAGCTCACATCCGAGGACATGGTCAAACTTCCACTTGCGAAGGAGGAGATGTGCTGCCTGCTGCTCCCTTCAAGGGAAGCTTTTGGAGGACAAGATGCTGTGTGCAGGGCTCTGGTAGCATTTCTCCTCAATCTGGAAGATGTTCCCTGTGAGCAGCTGGGACTGGTCCCCTCTCTAGCAGTAAGGAAGGACCCTCCTCCCCTCTTTGTGGGCTGAGGAGAGGACCCAGAGCCACAGGGGCTGCTCTGGTGCCCACCTGCTCTGATTTCCACTGCGTTGGGTGCTGTACAACCTCTTGCGGTCTGGACCACATCAAAGATAGACACAAAGAAAAGGCGTGAATACTATTGCTTCTACAAATATCTTTTTCCTCATATTGAAATGTTTTAGAAATAGTTGATCCACACTGTCAAACTTGAGGATTTTTCTCTAAAAAAACCTACAGGAGAATAATGCTTAAAAGAGAATTTTTATAAACTGAAACACTATGGAATTTATCAAAATATAGCTATTTTGGAATACTTCACTAAAAACTGGGTTTCCCCACCTGGAATTTTTCTATGACACTTTTTAAAAATCAGTGCAACAAAATCTCCGAAGACATCAAAGTAAAAGAGATAAGGCTTTAAACAGAAGAAATTCAGGACAACTTTGACATTTCGGATCAGGGTTTCATTTTTCATCCCGGTCGGCCCTCCCCTCCTTCCCTCTCATGAGGAAAAGGCAGGACGCAACGGCAGAAAAAGCTTACATTACTGAATTTTCTATTTGGTTTGCCTACACACCATCCGTGCTACCTCAGGCTCTTTAAAACTTCTGCTCCATGCTGGGATAATCAGATATATTAAGAACTTTTATTTGAAACGTCTCTAAAGAAAAAAAAAGCTGTGTGCAGGGTGCGTGTGCCCAGGCACCGGCAGCGGGGCCTGTGGGGTGGCCTCTGTGAGGAGACATGGCCAGTTCCAGCCAACCCACCACAGGGCAGGCCTGAGCCCCGCAGCCACGGCGGGGGCACCTCGGGGAAAGTGAATTTTAGAAAGGGCAAAAAATGCTGCATAAAACTGAAGAGTGAGGGGGGAAAAAAAAAAAATTAAAAGGTGAGAGCAACAGCCCTTCCAGCACCAAAGTGAGAGGAGGAAGGAGGGGGAGGAGGTGCTCCCCTGCAGCCCATGGAGAGGATCGACATGAAGCACAGAGTCACACGGGGTTGGAAGGGACCTCTGGAGATCGTCTAGTCCAGCTCCCCCACCAAAGCAGGTCCACCCAGAGCAGGTTGCACAGGAACGTGTCCAGGCGGGTTTGGAATGTCTCCAGAGAAGGAGAGTCCACCACCTCTCTGGGCAGCCTGTTCCAGAGCTCTGCCACCCTCAAAGTGAAGAAGTTCCTCCTCATGTTTAGATAGAACTTCTTATATTCAACATACTCTTGCCCTATCCCTGGGCACCACTGAAAAAAAGACTGGCCCCATCCTCTTGACATCCACCCTTTAAGTATTTATAAGCATTGATCAGCCCCCCCCCTCAGCCTTCTCTTCTCCAGACTAAAAAGACCCAAGTCCCTCAGCCTCTCCTCGTAAAGGAGATGCTCCAGGCCCCTAATCATCTTTGTAGCCCTCTGTTGTACCCTCCCCAGCAGTTGCCTGTCCTTCTTGAACTGGGGAGCCCAGAACTGGACACAGTGCTCCAGATGCGGCCTTGCCAGGGCAGGTCCATCCACGCTGCAGCCTGTGAAGACCCCACGCAGAAGTGAGTTTATCCTGAAGGACCGCAGGCCATGTAAGGACCCATGGAGGCAGGGGAGACGCATGAGGAGGAAGGAACAGCAGAGAGGAGGTGTCATGGGCTGACCACAACCCCCTTTTCCGCATCTCTCTGCACCACCTGGGGTGGGGGAGGCAGAGGAGTTGGGTAAGGAGGAGTGAAGCTGAGCTTGGAACAGAGGAGGAGGCCAGGGGGAAGGTGTTGGTTTTTATTTGTCTTTGTTTTTCACTATCCAAACCTATTTTTAATTGGCAATAAATTAAATTAATTTTTCCCAAGTTGAGTCGGTTTTGCCCATGATGGCAACTGCTTAGTGACGTCCCTGTCTTCATCTCATCCCACGAGCTTCTTCACCTTATTTTCTACCGTGTCCTGCTGAGGAGAGGGAGTGCAAGAGAGCGGTTGGGTGGGCGTCCAGCAGCTGGCCAAGGTCAACCCACCACAAGCACTGAGATTTGAAATATACATTGGTCTAGAAATTAAGTACAGCATCACATCAGAGATTTTGTTAATTAAATAAAAAGCACTGCTTTAAGTCATCAATACAAAAACACATCACAATTGTAGAGGCTTGTAATTATACCTAAGAACTACGGAAGAGGTTAACAGCTGAATGCTCATCTGCCTTTTGTAACAGTATTTCAAAAAATTGTTAAGTAGCTCTGTGGAAAATACACTGCTCCTTGTTATTTCTGTAGACTGAAAACAGTGAAGCCCTTCCCCTGATCGAGGTTGTCTAGTGAGCTTTTGGAAGCAGCGTAGAGAAACGGTTTCCAACATTCTGCTTGGACAACTAAATTTGGTATTGGAAGAGGCAGAGTTAACCCCTGTAGTACATCACTGGCAAGTGAAAGAAGAACACTATGAGCAGAGTAGGTGGGGAATGGGCCATTTTGTGTGAGTAAACAATCTAGCCCACCCTAACACAGAGAGAAATCAAACCCACTCTCCAGACTAAGCCTTAGTTACAGCAATATAAACTTGGAATAATTTAGACTAATGCCTTAGTGATTCAAAAGATAATCCGCTTTATATAAATGCTAAATCACTAACCCCTCCACCAAACCAGCTCTCAGGTTTTACAAGACAATGATATATAAACATGGTTTTATTAATCTACATGAATCAATATCATCTTCCTGAAAATAAGGATCTTTCAGCTCTCGATTCAGATTTATGCTTACTTCTTGGGCAAAGAGCTTACTTTCTTTTCCTCCCTCAACAGCATATGTTACTCATATCTTATTACCACAATACATCTATCCAATATCTTTTATTCTTGCCATATACTACGCTCTTTTCTTCATTTAATGTTGCCATTATGGGTGCAACACCACTTTTATTTTATTCTTGTTATAACAGAGAGAAAAGAAAGCTATAAAAAAGTCTCCAGAAAAATTCTCGAGCTAATGCAAGATTGTTATAATTCTGATTTGTCCAGGTGTCTGTTGATGCATAAAGTGAAGAAAACCAAGAGCTTTAGAGCATATATTTTAAAACGTTCCACGAGTATTCTCATTAATATTATATCTAACCTGTTTCTGAATTTACAAAGAACCACTAGTAGATTCTCCTGGCTTCTTAATTTACCCCCTAACCCCATGAACACGATTTTTAAGAGAGGTTTTTCGGAAGTCAGTAAGGGCCAAGGCTGTAGCTGTAGGCAGCAATGTGTTGAGCAGAAAAGAACCATGTTTATGTCTTTTAGATGGACATCAGGGTACTCTTATATCAGGTTTTGCCTACTAGTAATACCCCATTGGGGTATTTACTGAGAGGATCTATAAGCTTTTGCTAAGAAGCAAATGAAAATCACACAATCATTTTGAAACCAACATATAGAATACTCAGGGAGATGTCTGAATCTATTGATTTTGTAGGTCTAGGCAAGGTTTGGTAAATCGCTACTTCCCTTCACTTGGGCATATCTTTATTTTATTCCTCTCATATTCTATACAGCTTCTCCATAAGAATGTCCTTCATTTGAGAGAACAGCTGCTAGCACAGTAATCACAGTGTCCCCTTCTGCGTCGGAAACAGTAGCTAGGAATCCTGTTCTCAACTGTTATTTTTCTGTTCATGACACATCACAGCTGCATGGATAAGACCACTTAAATTTAAGCATGAAAACATGAATTCAAAATGTTTTTTTTTGAGGAAACTCTGTTATCCAAAATCTAATATTATTTTAATCTGTTCACAGATTTCAATGCATCAGAAGAAATTTCAAGCACACCAGCTTTGTCTGAATTCCCTTGGAGCAGGGGCGCAGGTGCCATACTCACGTGACCAGGAGCTATGCAGACCCCCAGCCTGCAATTCCATGGACAACTCATCTTTTCATAGCCAACTGACTACCCCAAATTGGATTCTTAATGATACACTACCTGGAAATTCAAGTGCAGCCTCTTTTATTTCCAATGTAACCCATTTGAAGACAGACAGTTAAACTTACTTGTTATGACCACTTAACATGAGTGAAAATTCTAGAAAGCAAAAAATATATTATTTCATCCTTGGAGGACAGGAAAAAAGTCTTCATATTGTATTCAGGAAACTGGCAGTGCTAAAGAAAGAAAATTATAATGGTTGATCTCTCGATATCTAACTGCTAATAGAATTTGGAACTGAAATCAGTAAAACAGAAATTGTGCTATTAAATTAGCATTATAGAAATGCTCCTTTGAAATACATTTTTAAATATTTGAGTTGATTTCCAGGTCTCTGTGCTACTTGTGGATATGGCTTCTCTTCCATTCTCATGTGCAATGCAGCAGGGCACACCCGGCGCCTTTCAGGCTAGCTGGTTTTCTTAGTGCTTCAAAACTAAAATTCAAGTGAGTGTGTAGAATTGTTAAAGAGTTGCATTTCCAATTACTTCTTTGTGATGGTCTTAAACCAAATCTCATCAGTGGCAGTGCCTTCCATATATTTTCAATATCTAAAAAAAAAAAAAATCATTACTTTTGGGAATCTAATGCAAATCCACATTCTTTATTAAGTTGTTTTAAGTTTGCCCTTGCTTGGCTACTGGTATAATTTTAGGTTTTAAATCTACAGAAATGGACAAGATGGTTGAAGAGATGGTTGAAGAAGAGATCTGAAAGTAAACATTAGCGGCCAGGTTCCCTAGGTGCCTTCACTGATTTTTCTATGCAGAGTCTCTTTCACTGGACTTCTTCAGAGTCCCAGCAAATTGACAGAAGAGAATCAATGGAAATGCCTGTCCTACTGTGAGTGTAATTTCCCCTTCCTCAGCACAGAAAGAAACATTTATGGACACCATAAGATGTAATTTCTATCAATTTATGTTGATAGTGCTTCCCAAATATATCAAGTGGGCAACTCCTGCCCTTTTATCTCAAAGAATAAAAGCCTTCTGCTACCTGGTAAAGTATTATCATCCCTACTTTACAGAGGAATGACTTGCAAAGAAACTGCGTGACTTCTTAACAACTAAAAATGTTTTCAGTAGTCACGTCTCTACCCTCCACCATGGTGTCTGACAAACTCGTCCTGCTCCTTTATAATCAGGAATAATGCATATATCCCAGATTTTTTCCCCCAAATATCCAGGCAGTAATTTATCATTCTATTATCTGCTGCTCATGGCATGAGCATAGAAGTAAAATAAAAATACCTGAATCAGAGGGATTAATCTGGCAAAAAGCCAGCCAGACTCTTTTGTTACTTTTCTGAAAAATCACGCATTGGTCCCAGAGGGGACTGACTTGTGAAGATCAGAATAAACAGTGTCATTGCATGGAACAGGGAAGACTGAAGTATTTGTGAACTGGTTAAATTGCAGACCTGCCTGAGAGTTTGGGGAAGACTGTTAATTATTGGTGTATAAAATGAGAGTGGAAATTTTAAATTTACTGATCGATGGTCTTACTCACTTCAGAATCCCCTCACTATACAATGATTATTTGTCCAAAACCCACCCTTTTCTGATTTGGTTATTTAAAATGTAAACAGCTACTGAAAGGGCTGATCTGAGAACTGCGTACCCGCCTTTAAAAGAGTTAGGACCAGAATTCAAGCTCATCGCTAGAGCTCCCATGTCAGGCTTGGACACACTTTGCTGAATATGCTCAGTGTGTGGCCACAGAGCGGGGCAATGAGCTGAGGGAGGGAAGGCAGCGGGCGGTTTTTAGCATCCTCCTTGGCTTTTGTGGCCCGTGCTATCTGGCAGTATCTCAGAGGAGGCACACGCTGCTCTTTCTGCCTCTCTAACTCAAAAGTGTGTGTATGTGCACGCACACAACAAGTGCCTGGCTCTGCTCACAGCATTTCTATATGAAACCAGCTACAAGAGACGTGAGATCCTAGAAGAACAGGAGAAATCAGAACTGAATCTCAAAATCATATTATTATGAATATATATCTGGTTTTGCCTACTGAAGCACAGATGTATCCATAAACCCCCATGCTCAGATCAGACTCTGAGGGGTTGAAAACAAAGCAGTTAGTGCCTAGACAGCTTTGTCCTATCTGGGAATATCACAAGAATGGTAAGAAGCAGGCACTCACCGCACAACAGGCACATGAGGGATCCATCAAAGTAGTACTACAACTAGCTTCAAGGGAGAAGGCACAAAAGGCTAAGATGACATGCACAGTCCCAGAAAAAAGTAGTTTCCTATGTTAGAAAGCTTTTCCCTTTTCCCACAGGGCCTTATCCCAGAGCCTGCTAAAACCAGGGGGAAGCTCATACTCATTTTCATCCAGAGTATACCCAAACTGTCACTACTACCCCTTGCTTTATAAGGCAGTGTTGCATTCTAAGACACAGTGCTAATATTGACAGGAATATAGCAAGAACTGTGCAAATTGTTTTTGATGAACCTCCACAAAGGTCTGAACTGCACCATAATCTATAGGATTTTAGAGCATGGCCGTGGAACTGCCTTCCCATGGAGCCCAAACAGGAAGCCTGAAGAACACCCACAAGACTGCACAATGTTACTACATCCTATTGCTGAAAAGTGTCCTAAGCCATACAACTTTTCTACCACTTATTACGTAAAAAAAAAAAAAAAAAAAAAAAGAAAAAATTTAAGTAGGTTTACTAGGATTGTTAGCTCACCATCCCAAATTTGGATTTTTATCTGTTTCATCATCATTGCTAATCAATTTTGACAGCTGCACTGTGGACACAAAGGACAGGGGTTCACCTTTACATCCTGCTATAAAAACAATGCCTTACTCAGACAACGCTTAGTTCCATGAAGTCCTCATCCTTTGTTTGCTTTATAGGTGCTGCCAGAGTGGAGATTATACTGGTACCTGAGCCATCCTGTTATGCAGTAATATTGAAGAGAAACAGTAATTCAAAATTGGTTGCAAAAATCTTGCAGATACTTCTCCCCTCACAAGAGGTTATTAATTTGTTAATAATTTGATCTATTTTAGGAATCCAACATTTAAATCAGCTAAACTTATCAAGCTTGTTAATACTTCTTTGTCTGTAGAGATGTTCTAAGAGGCTCTTGCTGGAATTTAGTTTTGCTCAAAGTTCCACGTCTTTATCAACCTCAAAAGCCCCAAGCCGTGCTAATGAACACCTCATCCAGTGTGCTTTCAAGTGGGACTGTGAAACTGTACATTCAGAGAAAGTAGAACTACACATGCACACAGAGACAGAAAAGAATAATACAAAAAGGGCCCGTTCAGCTTGTCTCCGCATGTTTTTGAAAAAGCCAGTCTCATCAAAGCTGTGGCTTGGAGTGTGGCCACAGAAAGAGCCAAGTCAGCACAACCGGGTGCACTTCAGGCAGGCAGAGGGAAAGAACAAGTGTCTGTGGGCAGGATGTGAACCCCTTCAGATGAATCTGCTAAAGGAATAATGCCACAACTTCGGTTAAAATATGGGGGAGATAAATGCTTAGAAGGCAGTTCAGAGCAACAGCGCAAATTAATTGTTTAATTATAAGGTATAATTTAAGTTTTTACTAAGTCTATCAGGATGTATACAGACTACATATTTATAAGAAAAATACCATTGACTCTATATAATCAATAAAATCAAGAGTGCCTAGGAGATTCAGCTACTTAGCCTGCCAATCTTTATGACATTACAGTATTATTCCTCTTGGTTTAAGATGTTTTCTCCTTTCAGCTGCACAAATGGGAAGAAGCCAAATGATTGCACTGAGAAAACAGTGAGGCTGAATAGATACGAAATGCTGTCAAACACACTGAGTGAACAGAAAAAATATGCCTTTAATTTCTCTTAGTTCTTGCCTATTACTTCTACCAGCAGTTGGGCAGGGGGAAGGAAAATAAAACAGATGCGGGAATGATTTTCGCAATGACAATGCCCCGCTTAAAGAGATACTGATAAAATCTGTAACACTGAAAATTCATGAAGAAAACTGGAATTAAAAAAATCACCTCTGGAGAAATGCATAGAACAGCCCCCGAATTCTGTGCCCTCTCTTAGCCCTGCAGCTGATGTGAATGGTGAGGGATGTGAGGCTGGGGGGTGTTTAACCCAGGCCTTCTCTCTATAAGGAGAGAGCCAGCACAAAGAAGGGCTTTCTAAGAACAAGCACCTCCCATGAAAAGCTTGATTCCCTCAAAAAAAAAGACGACCTGAACCGGGCCCACGTCTCAAAGTGATGCCGAGCTCTCTGCACCCTCCAGCCCTGCAGCAAAATTCTTTTAGGGGATGAACTACCTCCGTTTGGGTTTCCTTGTCATCACGTGGAGGAGAAGCCACAGCAAGGGAGTTATGGTGGCTGTGTGCTGAATTAATGTCGTTAATCACCAACACCTGTTTTCCTTTTTGATCCTGAGCGTTCAAAGGTCTGGACTCCACCGGGGTCCTGGTAGCAGGGACACGGCGCTACAGAGAGGCACACGCTGCTCCCTGGCTGCACAGCCTTGAGGAGTCCTGCATGCTGGCTCCCTGAAGCCAGATGCTCATGATGCTCACCAGCTACCCCATCATCCGCTCTGTTTCGGGAACAGGTATCTGGACATGCCTGGTCTGCCCTTGCCCCTCCTCTCTCGGCAGGTAAAGCATACCTCTTCGTGAACTGTTGTGAGATTTCTCGCCTGCAGGAACGGTACCTGGATCTGACAAGTGAAAAAGCAGCCTAATATTTTCTGGCCTGGATTATTAAATGGTGGGTTGCCCTTATCATGATCCTGGTTAAGCCAGTAAGTGTTTTGCCATCAGCTTCAGCAGAAGCGTGTTCAAGCCCTAGATACCAAGGATTTGATGATGGCAGGTCACCTAGAAAATGAACTGAAATTTATAAAGGATGTTGCTGCTCTCGCATCAAGAGGCAGAAAGAGTGATAAGACCTGGGAGGACAGACAACACAGGAGTGTTTTCACAACATATTGCTATACAGATCAGTTAAAACTTGAACCCTGAAAGCAAAGAAGGTCTCTCTCAGAAATTGCAAGGACATGAATGATCCTTAAGAGATTCACTGCTTTGGATCTCTTTCTCGCTTTCTTTTGATGGGTAACAGTCACCTTTAAATCTTTGACTTTGATACTGCAAGTAATCATTGCTAGCAGAATGGTTGCAGTAACATTTATTAATTGCACACTCTTAAGATGTTAATGGTGACTCTGATGCAGTTTCGCTTTCCTTCAGTAACAGAAATCTATGAACTACTACATGGTTTCCTCTACATATCACTAAACGCTCTACTGTGCGGGTTGTCTGACAGTAACAGACTTGTTACCCTATTTGTACCTTGGTAACGTGCTGCTGAGAGGAATTAATAGCTTGCTAAGCAGAACTACTTTGCTGCTTTCTGTATGCTTTGCTGGCATCCACACTGTCCTGTATGATTTTCAGGATTTAACATCAATTTTGCAAGTGTGTCTGGCAAAGACAATTAATTTATATGACAGATATAATTCGTATTGGACCAATCCATGCAAATCTCTCATTGTTGCAGGTATGAATATTTTATATTACACAATGAGAAACTAAAAGCAATTCATTTTGCTTCAGCCATGGGCTCTCCAGTCAGGGCTGTGAGCTTTCATACATACTCTAGCCCTTTGCACTGACCTTGGGCAGGGTTTTTGAAGTGTCTATAAAAAGAAAAAATGTATTGCCTGTGGTATTCAAAGAAAATGAAGCTGGCATTCACAGACCCTGTGCTATACTGAACTCTTATCAGTGAAAAGAGCTTCCTTTTAAAATGAGTGTAAAAAGCCAGCTCTTTTCCTTACTGCTCTAGAATAATTCGTTAGGATTTTCTTTTTGATAGCAATTATGAAACAGGGAGATGTGGCTCCTATATTCTTTCTTTCGTGTGCACATGTAACTCCCTTTACAGTCACATCAGAGACATCTATCTGGTCTCACTTATACTACACTCATGAAACTTGAATGTACAGAAGTCCAGTTATTTGTGATTTTCCCTGATGTACTCCAGCTCAAATTCAAGTCTTTCTCCTCAAAAACAGAACCAAATGATTAGCTATATAAACTCACTGCAATGAGAAAGCTAAGAGCATAAAATTAACTATCTAAGAATAAAAATTCCAAGCATACAGATCAAAAAGTTTTCAGAAAAATATGGCTGAGATTTCCAACGTATTGGTAAGAATACAATGCAAAAAATAATAAGGAAAAATTATGGAGCATAACTAATATGATGTAATCTATGTTACAGAGTTGTATGACTCCTGGATAAGTAATTTAAAAACTTATTAGATAGAGCAGAAGTGGAACATTGTATGCACTGTGCTATGGTTATTCCTTCTTTATGTTTGTTAAATTCATTTGAGAGCTGTAAATACTGTTTTAAACATACTGGATGGAATGTTTTTATTTATGTGCCCTTCAGCGTGCCTATTACTCCAATTACGTTGATTATATTTCCTATTAATTTTCAATTATTTTATTATTTTTTAGAAGCTGCTGTCAAATCAGCTTTCCTTCAGTGGGAAATTAGAAGAGAGATGCAAAACTGGTAGAAAATTATTAATGAAAATTATAATGCAAAATAAATTCAAATTTGTAGGGTGGACTACCAAAAGCAGTGACTACACAATCATTTCTTTATGCTTATTTTCTAAAAGGTGCACCCTGCAAACCACTCGATATTTGAAATTTGATCAGCTAAGGGACATAACAGTTGTATCCCTAAATTACAGAGCATGTAATTTGGCTTCTACATTCAGTATATGCCACTTTCCTTCCGCTGTTGCTTAACATTCATAAATGAAATCTGTGGGAATGTCTTCATTTTTCTAGATCACTTTAAGAGACATTTACAGTGAAATAACTTCCATGAAACATATTAAGCAGATCTAATTGTGCAATTATTAGAACAAAATAGCCTTTATTTTGTGGGATTTTTGCAAAAACAAGGGATAATGTCAGGCAGAGTGCTGCTGTTTAATATGCTCATGTGCTGAAGTACCTTCACCTGCCTTCTAGCATTATAAAATAACATGTTTCATTCAAAAAAGGATGTGAGTATTCACCAACTTTACTAAACACACAGATTTTAAACACTCAGCAAATTTTGTTTAACTGTTTTCATGTTTCAGAAAATACGTTTTAAAATGCACTGCACTGGGCACTACACGATCATGTTGATCACTTGTTGCTAAATAAAAAGGATGTGGGCTGTCTCAAATGACAAGGAAACATGACAGATATGGATCCGCGGACTAATTATGAGCCAATGCTAGAACTGATATTAATACATGCCTGTAGAATAATCACATTGGTACTACAGAAATCAAGCCTTCAAACTTCTCCACAGAGGGGAAAAAGTAACAGTAATTACAACTTGTGAATTGATGACAGCCAGCCTGTAGCTTTGCTCTTATTTCATACAGACCTCACTTTTTTTTCCTTTTTGGCTTTGTTCCTATATAAGCTTTGTAAGAATGAGCTATTTTACTTGAATATCAGAAACCTATACTGGCAAATATAAATTTGTTGATTTTTTTTTTTGATAAGTATATCCAAAACTAGAAGGACTAATACGCGGGGGGGAGCCACAAAAAGTCTACTGTTGAAAAGTTGAAGACATGGGAGGGAAAAAAATCCAAACCTACATGCAGAAAATACTTCCCATATCCAAACATTTCAAGCAATCTGAATGCTGTTCACTTGCTGCAAAGTTGCCAATTGTAAAAGCAGGATTGAATGAATCTTACTAAAGGAGACCCAGTAACCCAGTGATCCTCCAGACCTCTGCTTGAAGGTAGGTTTCTCTAAAAAATTCTTATCTCAAATCTTAACCCTTACTGTACAATTCATGTCAGCTATCTGAAAGGCTGGATACTATGTGTATGATCGCAGCACTTTTTTAAAGCTCTTTAAGGAATGTATCTGTTCAACAGCATTTTTGTTAGCAACGTGTCTATAATACAAAGGCTCCTAGCACTGTGCAGCAAATTATGTGGGGTTTTTTGCTCTTATCTCCTGTAGTGCACTCGATAAGGGGTACTACTGAATCTTCTTCTGCACGCTGCATTACAAAGAAAACTGTCTTTCTGTAAAGCATTTTCTCTCCACTGCTTTCACGTAAAATAAAGGCTCTTGTGACTGGATGCATCTGACTGTATTAATACTCAAATGAAAACTGAAACCTCCCACTTATCTAAAGTATAAATCCCTGAAAAGATTCTTGCCTTTCCAATTATGTTTGTTGTAATAAAGGTTAATACTGAACTGAACTTATCGTATTCTAGCATCACATGTTAAGTTCCAAATCGGGGTGTGTGATCTATTTTCTTTTCTATTGCTGAAATTAAGCAATAGGATAAAACGTTGGCAATATTATTAAAAATAACAAAGCAAAAGCATTTTACTTAAAGACAGTTCAAACCTATTGCTTTCACGAGGAGGAAGAAAAAACATGGTGCAAAGTACTGGGGGGAGGGAAGGGAAGAGCATCTGTTGAAAATTAACTACTTCATCCTTAACACATAATTTTCTACCTGATAAGATGGTGTTGTAGAAAGTATAGATAGAAGGCACAAGAGTAAGAAATGAGTCATGTTAGACTTACCGTATCAAAGACTATTGCTGTATTGCAGTCAGCATCCAAACACAGAGCATGAAGCTTCTCACAAATCAGAAAAAATATACCATCAATGAACAAATCAAATTCATTGTAAAAATAAAGGCCAGAGATTAGAGTATGTATCCAAGGGTCTGGTTAGTCACAGCTTTGACTAGCCTGCTACAGAGCTCTGCAAAACAAGTATACTGCAGCAGTGTGGCAAGCATAGGATTGCAATGCATGTCCCATATATTCAAGCATAATAGAAAACATGGTCTGGAGCTTATTCCATGTGGAAGTGGGGTTTGTTTTATGCAGGCAGAAAAAAGAGGGGTTTTTTTTCCCACATAATAGAATTAGAAAGGAAGATTTTTCTTGATTATTGTACACAATAATTCCCCAGGATATCAATTACATAAAGCAGGTGCCTCTGTCTCCTGTTTCCCAGATAAATGCCTGTAATCTCATTTCACAAATGATCCTATTTAGACAGGAGCCACCTATTGTGATGATATCATTTGCTCTAGTATCCATAAATGGGCAACTTCCTACCAAACGTCATGACCACTGACGACACAAATCTTTATAATATTGAGTGGGCAGGGTGGTTGATGGGGTCCCATCAATCTACAGCAGCTTCTGCTGATGTGATATAGCATGAATCCTGCATAATCATCTAAAAGGCTGAAAATGAAGAGAGGCATTAAACCTGTCTGGTGGAGCTCATTTAAAAAAAAAAAAATCACAAACACAAAACAAACCTAAAACTGGAAAGGGAAAAAAAATCCTAGATAGATAGTAAAGGCAAATAAAACACATAGCAGTGGCACCTTTTCAAATGCTTCCTGCACTCACAAGGATACTGGTAGGTACGAACAAAATCTCTCTCGGTTAAGAAGTGTAGCTGTCAGTTTCTTTTTAGCAAGCAATAAAGACTCTATATCCTCTTTTCTTGCAAATGCAAAATACACATTGACAGCAAAAAAGACCAGTGCTTCAATGATGTACAAATTAGCCCACTCTTACTGAATATTTTTAGAATTAGCAACTGCTTGTCACAGTAGCTTGGAATATGAACTCTGTAACAAAATATCCTTAGACTATTTGAAATCCAGTCTGCTAGAATGGTTTGCTTCATGCTCTAGCTGCATGGATTTCATTTCTCAGATCAGTGTTTTCTTAAGAAAAAACATTCCATTAAATATACATATTTGGGAAACATTATGATGCTCACAGTTAGCTGAAATTAGTTTCCATCTGCCTGCTTTAACACATAGAGATTTGAGTTAAAGGTGATAGAGGGTTCATTGCTTCCCACCCTTTCCCCTGGGGACTCGGTTGTGCCTAGAGGCTAAAGCAAATCGCTTAAGAACTTTGTATTTAATATTCCTCCTGGCAGAAGTTGGTAAGAACTTCAAAAGAAGGTCCCCAAGTTTGAAAAAAAAAAAAAAAAAAAAAAAAAAAAAAAAAAAAGACCTGAGGACATTTTTCAACAGGATCTCCATAAAACTTGGTTTACACAGTCCTGCTTTGAACAGACTGAGCTGCATCTAAAGAACTTCTCAATAGACAGACAGAAAGGCATAACATTAGGACCCACCCACATTAGTGTTTGGACAAAGTTCACCAGACCACCACCCAAGCTCTGGTTCTGAGATAGAAAACTTTAAATTTTTAAAGCACAAAAAACCCAGAGAATTTTATATACTTTTGTACTGATTTAGTTCCATCACAACAGAGTCCACTTCTCAAAATCCCCCCCCCTCCTGATGTAGACGTTCCTTGTTGTATCTTGCATTTACCTCACAGTCTCTCTGGGGCAGGGACCACCCTTTACTAAATTGCTGCATTACACATAGGGGGGTCCCCAAAGGCAAATGGTGCAAATGTTAATAATACAAGCACCTCTCTTAGAATTAATTACTACCTCAGTGACTCACTTCACATCTGGGTGAAAACGAAATTTGAGCCCAGCATCCACGGCTCCAAGACACAGCTATGCTGTCAAAGCAGAAAAGCCAACGGGTTTTCTAAAAGCACCCTAAAGAGAAGAACTCCTTCCTCAGAGATTGAAAACAACGAAGAAAACCATTTCAGTGCACTGAATAGCCCTTTAGACATAAGCAGGTGCTTTTCTTCTCCCTCCCTCCCTCCTCTGCTTGTCTTCAAGATAACACTAGCTGATCTCCCTAGATATGCTGTCTAGGCAAAGACAGAAGCATAGCTTTGACTCTGGGGATCATAACCCCTTCATTTCAGTACTGGGTGGAAGTAGAAAAGCATATACTCTGTCTGTCCAGATGGCATAAATATTTTCCATGTGTTTCCATGACAAAAGATAAAGATAACACAAGAAACAGTTAGAAAGTGGAAGCGTGTGTAAGTGTAACTGAGATTGATGGTCCAGAAGTTTCTCTCTTGGCTAGATAAAAGATGATGAAATGGGAATAAAAAAAAATAGGCAGAAAATAGCTAAAAAGAATATTCATCATTGCTCCATCAAATTCAGTCCTGCCTTGGGAAACACCAAACGTCAGATTTTCTTGGTAACGTACAAAGACTTTTAAGGCTGTTCCAGGACATAGTAGGAAAGCGTGCAGTTTCTTAAAACAATATCTTTCTAAGCATCTGAGCCAAAGAACGTCACCACTCTTCCTTAACGCAGTTTTGAGCTCACCAAGGACACAGTGCTGAGCCTAGAGCACAGTTTTCCCATGCAGAGGTGGATGTTAAACATGGTCCAGTGGAAGATGCCCTGAGAGTTCTTATCTTTGCTTAAAAGCTCCCAGGCTTTATAAGAGGTAGTGCTAAAGAGAATTGACCATCACTCCTAAACTGTTCCCATTTGTGTAGGGCTATACTGTGAGAAAATACCCTCAGCACATTACTGTCTCAGGAATGGCCTGAAGGATTATACTGAAAGGATGAGTCACTCCAGTAAAAGAAAGCTGTTGTATTTGGTCCAGGGGAGACTGTCACGAGTTGCAACATCTCACGTTAAGCAAGCAAACCGTGAACATCTGACAAAAATGCAGACAACACAACAGAATATTCTTACCCCTCTTAATGTCTTTGCTTTACATTTGAGATCATAAGAAAACCCTGATATCCTAACAAATAAGTGCAAGCATCCTTAGGCCACCTTTGAAATGCCTCTTAGTTTTCATTTTATGGGGCTTATTCTTTGTAGCATACTTGGAAACAATCTGTCCAGGCATTAGGGCCTTTCTATGAACCGGCACCTTCCTGGGCAAAGCCTGCAGACTGTATCTCTTCTTTAAAACGTCTAGATGTTCCACTAATTGGAATTGAAACCTAAGTCAAAAAACACAAGTGGATTATTGAAACTACATTATGAAAGGTTGGAGACAGAAAGATGCTCTAAAACACCTATTGGTATTTTAGTAGATAATCTCTTTAGAGACATAAGGAACTGCTTCTCTTAGCCAGGTCTACTTGTGTCTAAAAATCTCTTGAGGAGCTAAACTTAATTGACAGGACATATTGCACAGACGTTACTACAAGATGCATCACGTTGCTGTACTGAGGCAAAGATTCTTCCTTAAATCCCTCTGAGATTCATCACTATTGCTTTTCAACAAGACCAGGGAAAACTCCAAGGGGGGAATTTCAGCCTCATAAGGCCAAATGTAATTTGTCATAATATAATAATGATGATGAAGAATAATCTGCAGTTTTTAATTAGTTAACAAAATCCTATTACCCAATGAAAAGCTAGAAATATCTATTGCCAATATCATACCTGAATATATTCTTAAGAATAATAATCACCATAAATTATTACTTAATGGTAAAACAATCAGGAAAAAGCCCTGTTCATAAACTCATTTCTTTACCACCAGCTGCAATGCTGGGATCCCAAAGAAAACATGGATGTTCATTTTAATTTCACACTCCATTAGGAATACAGGTGTAAAAAAAAATCCACCAAATAAAAAGTGACATGTTCTGATGGGAAAACACATAATTTTCATTTCCATATCAATATTAAAATAATTGAGAGCAGAAATATTTAAAATTTTTAAGGGAAGCTTTGCTCTGTTTTTCAAAGCCTGGTTAGCCCAATTGTTGATTGACAGGGGACAACCATGGTTGCATTGAATGACCCTCCTAAATAAATCACCAGTTTTTGAGAAATTGGAAGAAATGGATAAAAAGTTCTGTCTGATGTAACTCTGCTTTTGAAACCGTGCATTTTACTGTCATTCTCTTTTCACTGGAACTTTCCACTGCTTTGAAAGGCAGCTGTGTTGAAACATTTATGGTTTGAAAGTTTGTGCAAAATACTGTTTAATATAAGCAGTACCCAAATATTCTCTTCTACCGTAGACCTTGACATTGTAGGATGCCTGGTAGAAAGAGCCAAAGATCAGAAGGTTGGCAGGCTTCACCCTGGTAGCCTATAAATCTAATTCTTAGAGCATTTCAAATAAGGATTCTCTACAAATTATAGCTATTGTGACAAAACATTCCCATTGGCAGACGAGTGATTTATGGAGATGGTTTTCTCCACTGAAGATTGAAGCTATAAAATGATCCTAACGTTGACCAGTAAATCTATGGTATGATCATAAACCTGTGATGTGAAAAAAGAGGGTTGTCGTAGGTTAGAATGTCAGAAATTCTTTATATTCTGATATTACCAAGGTGGAAGATGCATCTGTAAGCAGGGCAGTTTTGTGAACAATTCCTTGCTCATTTGGAGGCAACACTGCAAAAACTTCTGGCTACTCTTCAATGAAAGTGTTGTTGTCATTATTGTCATTCTCCAAAGAGAAAGACAGTCCTGAAAGACCATATACCAACAGTAACACAAAAAAAGAGTACCATTAATGCTTTCTTTTAAAGGCAATGAGATTGCTTCAAGAAGTTCACTATCTCCTTCTTAGCAACACCTCCATAAGGCTTAACTTAAAGGCTCTTAATAGCCCGGCCTTTCTTTCTTTCTTTCCAGAGCTTCCAAGCTTTTCTTTGCATTAGCATTTTCAGAATGTACCCAAGAACTTGGTATCTCAAAATGATTATTGGAAAAGAAAAATAAACACTGTGTGTAAGCTTACAGCAGTTAAGAAGCGTCTCAACTTTGCACTGTTAAATTTTAGCAAACTTTTTGACCGGGCCATTATTTTTACCAGATCTGCAAATATTTTTCTCAGGTAACACTGCCTCATAAATCCTGGTGTGACAATGTCAGATTAGACTTTCTGAGCCTTTCTTGTTTTGAGTAAGAATAGTTACCAGTGACTTGTGATAAGTGACAGGCTTTTATCTTTCTGTCTTTTTGTTTTCTGATGGATGTCCCGTGACAAGCACAGGTTTCTCGCGTGCAATCCTGTGTCCTTTGCCTTGACTTCCCCTTCTCCTTCCCAATTTACTAAATTCAAATAGAAGTAAAAGTGACATGATACAATCTTTTCCTATCTGATTTTGGATTTTACACATTCCTGGTGTCTTTGAAAGATGACTGGTAGACTTTGAGAAAACTGAAAATGCTGGCCAAAGACATCATTCTAGAAACCATGGGAAAAATATGACGAAGAGGAAGGCCTTGAAGATGACCAAAGGACGATCAGGTTCTGGCTAAATCTAACATCAAGAAATCTGTTCTCCTTTGACAAGCTGAAGAATCTAGCACATTTTCAATTAGTACAATTGGACTGGCAGTTTGTAAACATGATCAGAGAAAAACTCTGGGACATGGCTATGGGCTTATGACATGCTCACATCAGCTGTGTGCAAGGGAGGAAAACATTCATTTTCTCTTAAGCTAGAACCTCCATCTTTACATTTGACTTCAGTGACCATGAATGACAATAATGAAATGTGAGGATAGCAATGGCAAAAACTGGAATGCCTTGGTTTGAGGCTTCAGGTCCTAAATGCATGGCGTAAATGCTTGCTGTGTGCGCAAATTGTACACAGCACTGTAAATAACAAAGAATAGTTTGCTTTTATGTGTTAGAGAATTCAAACACAGGCAAAACATGTACTGCAAAATTCTTGCTACTGTTTATGCTCAGCCACAGGTACTAAGTAATAAGATATTGATAAGTACTGAAGGTACTAAGATCAAGCTTCTGGTTGAGCCTTACCCAGTCACAGTGTTTGAAGTGAAAAAAAAAAAAAAATCCCAGCTAAATGGTTACATCTAAATTCCTGGAAATAATGGTCAATAAGATTTCCTGTATGTACCTCTGTATTAAGTTTAATTATTTTTATACCTTAAAAAAAAAGCAAAATAATTAGAAAAAGGAATTTTCCACTTATAATACAAGACGAATGCCCGCTTGAAGAGGAAGGAAGACTCTGAGGTTTTAGCCCAGGGAGTAAGAAGACTATGACTTTATAAATTGGCTTCATCTAAGAAACCAAGGAGAATGCATCAGGGAAAAGCAAAAGCAGATAGACAAGATTTTGGGGAAAGGGGAAAAGTGATGTGCATCAGCAGCTGCAGACAGCTTGAGGGCTTTCCCAGGGGGTGGTGAGCCCAAAGGAGGCACCTCACACATGTGAGGCTCCAAGTCACAGCCAGGAGAAGTAGACCGCCTACAAGTTCTCATTAACATTTCTTCAATACTTGCTAACAATAAGAAGGTAGTGTTGATTGTTCGGTGTGTAAACAGAGTTCTGCTTCACATATCTATGCTTTTTACCTCCAGTATGCAAATGCAACTATCATACAAAATGTGTGCTGCGCTGCATCAGCTGGAGTTCAGATCTTTTCAAGTCAAAACACGTTGTGGGGTTTGACATCATGCTCAGGTCCTTGCTCTGCCTGATACACAGCAATCCAAGATGACAAACTTTGTTCTGAAGGTGAAACAAAGTCAGGTTCTGTCACCTCAAATGTTGCCATGAGACAAAACAGTTGTCTTCTGGCCATATCTCATCACAGGCACTGGCACTAATCCATTTCCAGGCATCACAGCTCATAAACTCAGAACTATTATGGACTCGATAAAGTCAATCAATACATTAGTTAAGTGAGATGGAATGATTTAGCTCTTACGGACAAAAAATATAGGGCTCAGTTTTTTTGTTGCCGTTTTTGAGCATCTCAGAATAACAAATCGCAAGAAAACTGAGTTCAGAGAGACACCCATGGCTTGGCACATTCATTTGAAATAGAATCAGGAAAACAAAGACTTTTTGTTTTGTTTAAAAAAATTGAGAGGTCTTCAAAGCAAGAATTGCTTCTTACTATCTGCTTTACAAAGCCCTCTTGAAAGGCTTTTCTTCCGAGACCCTACTTTATACTGAATATGTGCAACAGCTTGACAATTTACTGCTTTTGTCCACTATAAATTCAAAAAGACAAACTCTACAGTATCAGCATACCATCGGTGAGTTTTTCAAAGGTGGATGAACCTATAGTAGTTAAATGACTTCTTCCTAGTCATGAGCTAGATATTAAAGCATGGTACAGTGGTAATGGGAGGAAATGCCACAGCATGCATTAAAAATACATTTTGATGCAAATTCTCTTCAATCTTACATGATAATAAATAATAAAGGTAAACGGTTGCATGTATTCACACACATCAAAATAATCAATAATTTATGTTGACTTATCACAATCTTTACAAAGCCTACTTTATCGTTGACTGCCTTTTATTTTAGAAAATAATTGAATTGTATGTTTCTTTTTTTGGAGGAATATGTATTCACAACATGGGAGAGAGAAAATGCATTTTTGTAATGAAAGAAACCCCAGAATGTTTTCATGAAACCGTATACAATACTCAATATTCAATACCCAAATATACAAGAATTTCATAGAAGAGCAGTTAGATCTTCTACCTCCTCTACCAGCCTACATTTTCATTTCAGAGAACCCTGCCCTCATCCCAAAAGAAAGTTCCCAAGCTGACATGTACTACAACTTTTAATTAATTTCATTTTAGCTAGAATAAATCCAGAGGCTTCTAGCAAAAGCTATGGCAGTTAAAACGTGCTGTGAAAAGACTGTTTAGCATGACTACTGAAAATAGTGAAGTTATTTCTGACATGGCAAACAAAATAGTGAAATATTCTTCCTGTAGTTTACTTTATTAAGTTTCACGTTTCTTGCAGAAAGGTAATGTGTGCAAGACTAGCTATTAACAGCGGTAAGAAAGAAGTAAAATCCTCTAGCAATAGCTCAGAAAAGCTTATTACAGTACATCTGTCAACTGGCTCTTCTTTAAGTGGGGCTGAGGGCCACAGAATGACACGACAAAAACGCAGGTGTCACAGATAGATTATTTAACCCTACCAGCACACAAAGGAAAAGCATCAGCAATAACATTAATATTCACGGTGGCAACCTTCGATGCTTTCATAATTTAGATTTGACCTCAGTGAGAAACGTGGCAAAAGACTGCTGTTTTCCCGTGAGTCTCATCTTTTATGAAAAGACAATAACCCCCTGCATCAACCCTTCACCACGATCACCCAATAAGAACCTACAAATGTTCGATAAGTAGGATTTTGCAGACTAGAACTGAAGCACACTGGCACAGCTGATATGTGTAGAAGTCACTATGGTTACTGCCTACACTTGCTTTGCCTCCAATAAAATCTTTCATTTCCATAAGCATTAAAATTCACCAAATGCACCAAAATTATTCAGACAAAAAAAAAAAAATCTCTTTGGTTTATGAGCCTTTTAGCTGCATTGTTTTCATCTTTTTAAGCTTAGACTCTTAGCCGAGGCATATTATTGCACATCTGTGTATAAGGACAATTATTGCAGTAGAAAACTTGCAGTGGAAATGCTTCATTAGACCCCAGCGTCAGCAGCGTGTGCGAAACAGCTCCCTGCTCTTGGCCAGTGCAAAGCCGAAACCCAGAAAACGCTGTGCTGGATGCCAGACGAGAAGCACTAGCTTGGGATTTAGCAAGCCAAATTCAGATGAAATACACTTAGTAAGTCTTCACACTTCTAAGAAAATTAAAAGTTGGTCTTCCCTGATTACATTCCCTTTCTGTTATAAGAAATAGCTATAACTAATTTTTTTTTTTCTTTATCTTACAGTAGTCAGCATGACTCTTCCTTTCAGTATTCTTACATAAATGTCAAACTGGCTAGACCTTCTATTATTTCCTGAATTCACTGTCATTTAGCATACCATAAAACTGTGTCCAATGGCTGGGTCCTCAACAGTCACTAAAAAACATTTCTTACTTTTATGTTGTTACTGAAGGTAGCTTTCTACTTAAGTTCCTCCCAGCATGCTGGGCGATTTTGCTCCCTGCTGTTGTCTGTTATTTTCAAAACCTTCCTGAGCCACCATCATTGCTCCTCCTACGTATGAGTAACCTATTCTTCCTCTGTTCACCTCAGTATCTCCTTGCAGCTAATTGCCTTTAGTCACCTGGCGACATACCTGACAGAGGCAGATCAACGCAGTCTTTATCAGTTCTGCTGTTTTCCTTCATTTTCCCTGTATCCGATTTTGCTGATTATCCCTTTAGGTGAAAGTTCTTAATATTACTCTTCATACCTTCAACGAGGTCCTTTGAGAAGGTTTCACTGAGAACCTTTTCCCTGTTTTTCAGGAAGGGCAGGGCACCCACCGGGAACAGGACATGCAGGTAGAATACTTGAAACCTTCAGCAGGAATTACATGGAACTGTAGCTGTAGTTTGTAAAGAGGCTTATTTCTGCCTCTGAAGCAGGATATACAGTCCCCTTGACACCCAATTGCACATAATCTCTCGTAGCGTTGCCAGCCCCAAGTTCTTAAACAACACCCCCAAAAGTCACAAACAGACCTTTCCCAGAATCATAAACACCTTTTAAAAAGACAGATATGTAAATTTCACTTGATTTAAGTTTTTAGTTGGTAGATCATATTCCCATCAGATTTGCAACCTGTAAGAACTAAGAACACTGTCTGTCACATTTTTACTTTCTTAACCCATTGAAAAGCAAAGCTTTTCCTGTAATCCCTCATTTTCACATTGTCAATGCATTACACATCACACAAAACAATATACAAGCAGTGGTCACTTTTTCATGGACAATTTCCATTTATAGCAGCTAGGTACATTAATAAGGGAAGAAAGTACTTCCTAGAACTTCAAGAGGCTTAGCTCTTGGTTTAAAATTGTTTAATCCACTACCTAAAATCTACAGTCTTTAAGGACAAACCTGTCACAAGGCAACTTCTTTATGCCTTCAACAGAGTGTGTATCTGGTGAGTATCTATGTAAGTCATAGAAAGTGGTATGAATGGTGTCAAACAAGTCACTGCTCGAAATTTTTCGGTATGAGAATATGAAAATGGTCTTCCTTCTGATGAAGTCTTACTAAATGCATATGTGTCCAGGTTTCAGCAAAAACAGAATAGCAGTTTAGTGGGAACCAGGTAACTGCAGGAAAAGAGTTCATCAAACGGCTGATATTTACTGGTAGAGTGCTACTCTGACTTTTAAGCTGTTTTCTGTTACTCTTGCCTACTTACTTGTGCTCCTGTCTTATTTCCTGGGAGAAATGCCAAAAAAATAAAGTGACCTCTGTATACTAACTATTAAGTATGTCACATCATGCTACTTAAAATATGTTACAAGCCGGTTGGCACAGAAACACACTTTCTTCTGTCTGGAAACACATATACCCAGTACAATGAAGATTCACAGCCCCAGCATCTCGGGAACCGAGCAGTCAGCCCTAAATATGGCTTTATATAGGGGTTCAGCTGCAGCATTGCAAGGTATGGCAGAGTATTGTAGCCCATAAACAAGGTAATTTCTAATGGGAAAATATTTAAGACCGATACAGACCTCATTTAGATTAAATTAATCCAAATTAGGGAACAAATGACCTGTAAAGCTACGCATTATGCTTTAGAAATCATTCCGAGTAAAGCTACAAGCGCATAAAAGACATGCCCCCACTTTACCTAAAGCGCGGAGAAATACAGTGCAGATTCGCAATCGCAGCAATTGAGTACACAGTATGAAGAAATCACAGCTATAAAAAAGCTATTACCGTACAGAATACAGCTGGCAGATTTAAGGAGACAATGAAGATACTAGGAAAATGGCAACTTCCGTGGGCCTGGAAGATGCTAAGAGACAAAGCGAGCTGCAAGGGGTTTATAAGAAGAGGGAGCAGAGAAAGCCTGCGAGAAAACAAGCATGGATGAAGGCAGGGATAAAAACCTTTGCTGTAACCAGGGAAACCTGCCCCACAGCCTGCTCTGCCATCCCCACATCTGGAAGACGGGCAGAGGAGAGTCTGTAATTGTTGCCCCCTGCCATGCCTGAGCCTGCTGGCCGCGGGGGGCTGCCCGACGCTCTTCATGGAGGAAGATTTCATCTGAAGTCTTCGTGCTTGTAGTCACCTCTGCCGTAACACAAGTGGATAGCTCCATCTAGAGGAGAAATATCCCCTCCGCTGTTAAAACGGCCTAATCGCGACCCTAATGTCCAGTATTTATCCACAGGCCAGCACGTCCTCTAAATAGCGGTCCAAGCGGGGATTTGCAGCGGGATCAGGGAGGCCAGCCTCAAGCCTCAGCCACCTCCCCACCCGCAAAGTCTCAGCAGCTGAAAATAAACCCAAGCTTTCCCCCAAAACTACCTCTCCGGTGGAATGGTCTCCGACACAGAGGCCAGAGCGGCTTTGCGGCGTCCATAGAACGCCACAGACCGAGGGCTACTCTCGTTCCGGGGAAGAGAACGGGTCCCAAAGGCAAATGCTTCGTGGACTCCTTACCGCTGGCGTCTCGTAAGAAACAGAGAGCCAAGATACTTCCCACTAATCTATATTACCACACATCAGTAACAAACGGAGATCAGTAGTTAATACAAAGTTTAAGAAATGTTTTTAAATGCTAAGATTATCAAAGAGGATGTTTATAATCCTTTCTATTGCAAAGGCTTTCTCTACTGAACCCAGAAGAAGCTACTCTTTTCTATCGATTGATTAATATCTCCAGCAGCATACTAATACTGTTAAAGAGCTTGACAACCCTGAGAGCACCAAATCACGCACTCTAAAAATGATATGCAAGTCTAACTTCATCCTCTCCATCGCTGTGATTTGGGCTCTGTGCCAAGCCATTCCCACAGAAGAGCTGCTCTTCTGAACTGATCAGGAATCCAAAAAAGCCTTAGAGTCAATGTCTCGCACTCCCTTTTCTCCCAGTCACAGACTAAAACGTATATCACAATGTAATTTTGAAAACTTAACTCCACTGTAGCTTATTGTGCTCCTGCAAGGGCTTATTCAAATAGGCAACTGATTATATCAATGTTATTCTTCCTGTTCACTTTTTTTCCAGGCTTGCGGGGTATGTATCACCAAATATACACTTTTTATAAATCAATGTATTTAGATTCAGACAAGCTGTGTATCTGAGCAACAGCACAGCAAGGAGAGACTGTTGTCTATGCCTTAAATTTTCTCAGATTACTCATTTATTATACAATAGTGTTCTAAATTTTACCCATCACTTCCTTCTGGTGTTAGTGAGGAAGAAAATTTTGACTCAAGTTTACCTTTTTCATAATGATGCATTCTGCAAGTTAGGTATAAGCAGTTAACATTAATCAATTGAAGATTAAGTTCTACGTTGGGTGGTTTTTTTTTTTTAACGGGCATAAATTTCATGAAGCATTGTTCTTTTTACAGGATTCATTGCTTAAAACAAAACTAGCAAACTACACAGTCATTTCTTCCCTGACTTCTTCCTACTTTAGGAATTATCCAGTTTTTTGCTATTCACAAAAAAATTAGTTGCAGTGATGAGTCATATTTTCATGGTAGCAAAGAATGTGAGATGTACGTCTATTTATGTAGCAAATGTAGAATAGCACATTCAAAGTTTTTTAATGTCTTTTCTAACAGAAGTACAACAGCATGGGTGAAGAGCAAGCTCAATGGTGACAAAGAAAGAGCCCAGTGGACTCTCACATATGTTTGCAAATACATCGCCATATTACTCAGTGGCACTGAATCTATATAAACACCTATAGTAAGAGTGGGGTATCAGTCAAATGAAAATGCCAGAGCTGACCTCCAAGCAACTCTACTGATTTGCAATCACTTATGCTCAAAGACATTCCCACCTTGCAAGCTCAGCTTCATCCCTTGGCTTCAGACCCAGAACCAACCAGTCCTCGAGCAAGGCCTGCCTCTTTGCAGTGTCCGGCACCAATTTAAATCAGTATCTCAAACACCAGGGAGCTAGGTGGCCACAGAAGCGGCACCATCAGTGTACCCCTGAAGCATACCCCCCAGTCACAGTTTTTACTTGGGTGGTCAAAAACTGACGAAGATAAAGGTGAGAGATGAACAGACTTCCATTATTTCAGTAAGTTTTTTGGAGGCAGTCTTTTTATGAAAACCTGAATTAATCTAATTGGATAAAAAAGAATAACAGCTTAGGTTAAGGTACAGTGCTCAGAAAGGTGAATAAAGTACAGAGGACAAGGCAGCATGCTCAGAAAGATGTAGAAGATGGTCTATTATGGTATATAGCGAAGGAAGCGATATAGAGTAGAGATCATTTACAAAAATTTAACATAGCCTTCAGTATGCGTCAGGAACACACAACACAAAATCCTACCCTTTCTGTGGTATTTGGAATGGTTTATCCCTTTCTCCCTTGAAAATGATACAATATACGAACAGTGACTTTTGGAAACTGGACCACAGAAGTATCCATGAGTCCAAATCCCAAAACTTCAAATGTCAAAATCGGAACAAGACTGAGACTATTTCAGTCATTGTAGATCAATGTTCCTGGTCTAAATTAGTCAGCTGCCTGTTATGCAAGATCATCCTCCCTGCTAGTCATTCTCACAGGGTATTTACAGAACACTACATAGGAATGGTGAGAATCTGAGTGAAGGTACTACCAGGAGGAGGCTACTTAAAAAAGATCATACCGCATGCATTTCCAGGCAGACATTTAAGTAGACATTTCTATAAAGTATTTGCTTTTTCACATTCCATCATATATATGCTCACATATGTATATACACACATGCACACATCGTGTTTGCATGTCATTGCAGGTAATGTGGGAAGGGAGGAATACATAAATATGGGTTTTTTAAAAAAAAATAATCTTTCTAGGGCATTAAATATTTCTGTTACTTCTGAATAGCACAGGCTTATTTGGAAATCGCTTTCAAAATGCAGCATTTGGAGAAAAGTATTTCACAAATCAAACTGGTTCTCTCAAAGCTTATTTTGCCATGATAACAGTTACTGGTGTGGGAGGAAGAGGGAAAAGACAAATCAGGGAAATTTGGCTTTATGTCATCTCAGTGGATTCAGATCTTTCCTTTTCTGGATGTTTGATTCAGGGTCCTGAACAATTTGTAAACCATTGCATTAAAGAGATCACAACAAAATGCACACGAGCAATTTCAACTCAACTATCTGCTGCTCTTCTATTCTTTTCTATCCTGCACTATCATTTCCTTACCCTCAGTGGCTTAGGGTTGAGAAAGTTTCATCTGTATGGTATAATTCTTGGCTGCTTAACTCTTGCTAAAAACTCCTTTTTGTAAAAAAAACATAAGGTGGACTGGCTCAAAAAAATCTCTCCAAATTGCCTTTTGCTTCTTGCATCATATGACAGCATTGCTCTGTGTGCAGAGTTATCTCAATTCCTCTTCCATCAATACACTCATAAAGAAGACACAGAAGATAAGGTGAGTAATATTCCAATTTGTCACCATTATTTTTACAGTATGCTTTAATTTTTCTTAAGTATAGTACATGAATTAGAAGAAGCTTGATTCATTTTATTTACACAGAATACAATCTGATCTGCACTGATTTATGGTCCATCTCATGTGCTAAGGCACAGGATAGGGAACTGGGATTCTCAAATCAACCCAAGAGTTAGGCTACTTTTGTTTGATAAATAGCAGCGTTTTTCAATAGCACTTGACCGAAAATGCAGGAGTTTCAGCAAAGCCCGCCAAACTCCGAATGGACTGTCTGATGATTTGGCACAACCTGAGATAATGCTGAAAGCAAGTACAGCCAAATTAGTACTTGCATTCAGTTAAAATGAAATGGACTGTAATATAAATAGATCAAAATTGGGCCCAGATCCCGCAATTCACTATGCAGGCAGACTGTCAAGTGCAGAATCAGCACTTTGGTGAGCAGAAATCTAATGAGGGAAAGCTTTAAAAAAAAAAAAAAAAATGCTAGAAGAAAAAGTACTGAAATCCTGGACACAACTAGAAATACTTGCTAAATACCACAGACATTAATAGACGACTTAAGAGTAATTACTTCCAGCCTGTAAATGATTCTCTTAATGTAGAGAAAAGAATCGCATGCAACAACGTGTCAAGCTGGTTTCGAAAAAGCTCTAAACTAAGCCTGATGAGCTACGTTTACCCAGAGCAAGGCAAGTGTTTTAATAAGTATTAACCAGTCCAAGAAGCAGTGCACTTCCCCAGCACAACGCCAAGTGACAGAGATTTTAGAAGAAGACTAAAGATGAGAGAGAAGGAGTGAAAGGTTAAACATACAAAGAAATAAAGGAGTCTTTAAATGCTGGGCTTTTTTTTTTTTTTTGTGAATCACAGCCTACAATGCAGTTCCTCTGCTTCATGTTTGCTCTGAATTAAAAAAAAAAGCAGCAGCAGTTTGGTATTCCTAAAGAAGCAATTTTATATAGAAATCTATTTACATTAACCCAATAGGTTGCATCATGTTATATAAATAAAACCTTATACTGTGAAACAAGGATCTGCTAGGAAAGTCAGAAATTCATTTGAAAGAGATGCTGTGAAAAATCTGCAAACCTGAACACCAAGGAGAAAAATGAAACAAAGGAAACAGAACAGGTTTCTAGACACTTTGCAGAGAAAAATATGCACAAATAATAAAGAAACAACAACAACAACAAAAAGCCTTACCATGATGTTTGCACAACTGTGTGTCTGTAGCCCATGCTATAAATGTGGATACCTTCTATTCCCATCATCTCAGCCCCTCTAGTGGCCAGTACCTGAAGATCTTGCCTTCAGGAGGGACAAGATCTATCAAGTATGTACCATTTGCTGCTGCTCCTGTATCTTGTCAGAGATTTTCTTCTTAATTGTGTAATTTTTTCTGGAGATATAACTTGTCACCTTTTATTAGCATTTTTGTCAGTGCTGCTGCTACGTGCATACATTTAATTGCTAAGCAACAAAGAGTAAGCTCTGCACAGCACATTCAATTACTGCATTCCCAGTGCCATGCATTGTTACTAGTGCACTTACATAATATGAAATAAAAAAAAAAAAAGGTAAAAATATTTATTTCTGTTTCCATAGCATCTAGAAGCCACAATCTGGAATCAGGCTCCATCATGCTAGCCACCAGGCAGAGAGCTAACAACTAAAGATGAGCACAAGTGAACCGATGTGAAGAGCAGAAAAGTTAAAAGTAGAGCTGAATTTAAGCATTTGCACGGATGAAGAGGCTAAATTCAAGGCTCAGAGGCAACTATCCACCTGCAGCTAGACAGTAGGGATTTTCAGACATTAGGGAACTGTCCCCATGGCTAAAATTCCTGAAATACTTGAGACATAACTGTGGTAGCCTTAAGATGCAAAGCAATAATACATTGCAAAAGCATATCAGTTTGGAAGAAGAGATGCATCTGCACTGTATTGAGAAATAATCTCTCTTCCCTTTTCTCTTTAAGGTGTAGAAAAGCCAGAGCAGACAGCATTTTCTCACAAAAATTACACTTTACTGTCTACTTTTCCTATCTAAATGTACATTTGTACCTGTAATTGAAGAGTGCTGCCTCCGAAATCTGAGCTTGGCATGAACATGGAGTATTTGAGTTTATCATAAAAGAGACTGCAATTCTATCTTTCATTTATTGAAGAACAAATATATTTATCAAAGACTTCTCTTTACTCCTGAAATGTAAAAGGACAGTAATCCATACTTGCTCTTGGCATGATTACTAGCCACTATACCCATCATAGTCGGCACTGCATTTCTAAATAGTTTTCTCTGCAATATTCATCAGGAAGAGAAGGTTAGAAAGTGATGCCGTTATTGTGTAGGTGTAAAAACTTGCACCATCACATACAACTATTTTTATTTCTGCAGTTAGATGGGAATTTCAGTATTGGACCTGACTCTCACTGTGTCCTTTTGATGTCTCCCAAGTAGCCCAAAGGGGACCCAAGCTGACTACAATGAACCAGTTGGGAAGACCTGATAGAATACCCCCAAACTTTATTTTAGCATATTATATGCCAAGAATTATAGAAGATATACTTTAATCATAGAAACACAGAATTGTTTATGTTGGAAAAGACCTTTGAAATCATTGAGTCCAACTATAAACCTAACACTGCTGAGTCTACCACTACATCATGTCCCTCAGCACCACATCTACACCACTTTTAAATACCTCCAGAGGTAATGATTCCTCCACTTCCCCTTATCTGAGCAGCCTGTTCCAATGTCGACAACCGTTCTGGTGAAGAAATTCTTCCTAACATCCAATCTGAACCTCCCCTGGCACAACTTGAGGATGTTTCCGCTTGTCCTATCACCTGTTACTTGGGAGAAGTGGTCGACCCCCACCTCTCTACAGCCTCCTTTCAGGTAGCTGTAGAGAACAATAAGGTCTCCCCTCAGCCTCCTTTTCTCTAGGCCAAAAAAACCCAGTTCCCTCAGCTGCTTCACATAAGACTTGTGCTCTGGACTCCTCATCAGCTTCATTGCCCTTCTCTGGACCTTCTCCAGCACCTCAGTGTCTCTCCTGTAGTGAGGAGCCCAAAACCGGACACAGTATTTGAGATGGGGCCTCACCAGTGCCAAGCACAAAGGGATGATCCTTCCCTAGTCCTGGTGGCCACACTATTTCTATACAAGCCAGGAAGTCTTCCTGGCCACCGGGCACACTTCTGGCTCATATTCAGCTGGATGTCAATCAACACCCCCAGGTCCTTTTCTGCCAGGCAGCTCCAGCCACTTTCCCCAAGCCTGTAGTGCTGCCTGGGGTTGTTGTGACCCAAGTGCAGGACCTGGCACTTGGCCTTGTTGAACCTCACACCACTGGCCTCATCCCATCAATTCAGCCTGTCCAGATCCCTCTAGAGAGCCTTCCTATCCTCCAGCAGGTCAACACTCCCACCCAACTTGGTGTCATCTGCATACTGATTAAGGTTACGCTCTGTCCCCTTGTCCAGGCTGTTGATAAAGATCATTTCAGTACAGAACTGAGACAGAGATTTGTGAGATAAATACTGAAGAAAATGACAGACTTCCCAGCTACTAGAAGGAGCTCAGTAAGTTTCTTATGATTCAGAGCCCTACAGCTCCTTGGACTAACGTTTCCACAAAAGGTAGCACAGAAAACAAGTCTCGCATCACTGGCTTTTAAGATAGAAACCTTTAAAACCCACCGAATGAGGTAAATTAATGGCATATTACATTATACTTTGTGTGCTGATAACAATAAGAACTTAATCTTTTTCCTACCATTTAACTTCCTAGCATTCAAAAACTACTAAATTAATAGGTATGCTTCTACATTTGATAACACATAGCTCATTTCTGAATTCTCACATTGAACATTAATGGTTTCTCCTGCTTAGCACAAGACAGCAGGATTACCTTATTTGATGGGATTTTCCATAAGCATCGGTCCCTTTCCTCCAGTGCAGTTGACACACTGGAGGGAAGGGATGCCATCCAGAGGGACCTGGACAGGCTGGAAAGGTGGGCTCATGCAAATCGCATGAAGTTCAACCAAGTCAAGTGCAGGGTCCTGCACCCAGGACGTGGCAATCCCAGGCACAAATACAGGTTGGGCAGAGAATGGCTGGAAAGCAGCCCTGAGGAGGAGGACTTGGGGGTGTTGGTGGATGAGATGCTCAATAAGAGCCAGCAGTGTGCACTGGCAGCCCAGAGAGCCAACTGCATCCTGGGCTGCATCAAAAGAACTGTGGTCAGCAAGTCTCAGGAGGTGATTCTACCCCTGTTCTCTGCACTCGTGAGTCCTGTGTCCAGCTTTGGAGTCCTCAACACAGGAAGGACATGGACCTGTTGGAACATGTCCAGCGGAGGGCCATGAAGATGATCAGAGGGATGGAGCACCTCTCCTATGAAGACAGTCTGAGAGAGCTGGGGTTGTTCAGCCTGGAGAAGAGAGGGCTCCAGGGAGACCTCATTGCAGCTTTTTAATATCTGAAGGGAGCCTACAGAAGAGCTGGAGAGGGACTGTTTATGAGGAAGTGTAGTGACAGAACAAGAGGCAACGGTTTTAAATTGGAGGAGGGGAGATTTAGATTACATATTAGATAGAAATTCTTTACAGTGAGGGTGGTAAGACACTGGAACACGTTGCCCAGGGAAGCTGTGGATGCCCCATCCGTGGAGGGGTTCAAGGCCAGGCTGGATGGGGCTTTGAGCAACCTGCTCTAGTAAGAGGTGTCCCTGCCCATGGCAGGGGGGTTGGAACTATATCTTTAAGGTCCCTTCCAACCCAAACCATTCTATGATAATTGTCCTTACATCCAAAATGACTTGTAGTCATAACTTGTTTGGCTTTCAGGAGTTCAAGAGGAACGCATACGGGTTAAGCGTATGTAAGCACACAGGCCCTTAGTAACAAAGCTTGCCCTTAATAACATGCTTTGACTTTTGGTCAGCCCTGAACTGGTCAGAGAGTTGGACTAGGTGATCATTGTAGGTCCCTTCCAATTGAAATAGTCTTCTACTCTATTCTTTCTATGAACTCGTTCATAGCAGCCACAGAGCCCTGGACAGGCAGGGTGGTGCCCTGGTCCAGCTGGGGATCTGCAGCAGCAACACAAGAGCCCTGGGCTAACAGGATTCAGGAAGGCAACTTGTTTTCCCCTATAGAGCCTCATTACAGAGCATGCCTACTAAAAATAATAATGAAAGGGAAACTAAGCCTGCACTTCCCAGGCTCTTAGTGCTCTTCTATCAAAAAGAGCACTGACAGCAGCAGCGGCCTTCGCTCCTTCTTCCCACATCATGAGGTTAATGGGGCCACCCTTCTAAATGAGGTGGCAAGACAAGCCTTACTGGGCTCAGAAAGATATTTTTCTTAAAAGAATCAAACTCAATAGATTTCTCTTGGAATAGATTTCAATGGCTTTTTCAGGGACTACATTCATCTTACAGAGACGACCAGCAATAAGATAATTTCTAGGCAGTACTAAGCTAAACGTGTATATATGTATTTCTAACTCAAAACAACTTCAAAGATGCATCACAAAACTGAGTCCAAGCCAAATTAGAATTGTGGATTAAACAGATATTTTCAAAAGGGGTGTGTGTGTGTGCGTAAAAGGCTCAAAGATATTTTTCAGTTCAGGAAACAAAACTCACATTTTGGTTGTTTTTTTCCTTTGCAGACAGATCATTCAAAGGAAGCCAAAACCACCCATTCGCTGAGATCAGGCATATGGAGCACTCGATGGGGTTCTTCCCCAATTGCAGTGCTTTAGGCACACTTAACATCAACTGCTTCCACATTTGTTCCTGAACTATTATTTTCTAACAATTTATTTTTCTATATCCACCATTTTTTAAATTTGAGGTATGCCTTTAAACCAAGCTGTTAACATATGTAACTAGCATGCCCTTTTTGTCACAGCAGTGTGGGGAGAGAACGTTATCCTTTATCCAGGCTGAAAGTACTCACAGTCCAGATGACAACCAAGTAAGAAGCAGAACAGTAGCTGTGAATTTTATTGTTTTAATATTATTAATTTAAGCCTTCTATAAAACTATTTGTTAGGGATGGGCATGAGGGAGAGGAACATTATAGGAATTTCTGAAATTTAGTACCTCAGAGCAATGAAGAGTAGAACACACATCTTCAAGTACTAGTCTTCAAATCAATGCTTCTTGCTTGTAAGGTAGAGGCACAGAATGTTTTATTGGCATTATTTCGGAAATGGCTAAATGCAGCTCAAATGACAAAACTTTCTGAATTTGTACATAGCTTAAGCTTTGAACCTGCTAGAATCTGGTAGAATTTACACATGACAGAAAAAGGGATCACCAGCTCCTGAAATAGTGAGGTGTAGTCAAACTCTATTATACTCTAAATTTTGCTGTCATAACAGTAGATGAAAAATCCTTCCCAAATCCAAACATTTCAGTCAGTCAAAAGTGGATCAATGGGGGATGGGAGGATGTCCCACACAATCAGCATCAACTGTATGAGGGTAAGGGGGCACCAGTAAAATTCTAGGACTAACTCAAATCTTAGAGTAAAATCTCTCTGCATAGAGGCAACAAATATTTGAGGAAATCTTACCATTCTGTAGAAAGCACTTTGTGACATAAGTCCGTGAAAGAGGTCTTTGTCTGCTAGCTCCATGTGCTTATGACCACAAGAACAAAATATCAGAAATATAAATTTTCAGTGGTCTTTATTAAAACACATGTATTTGCATATTCAGGACAAAACTGAAAGGCTGTCATCTGCATTTCCCAGAGGAAAAAAAGGGAAGAGGCAGGAATTAAGACTGTTTTGAACGGAGAACTTTACTCTCCATAGCTGTTGCCATCTACCAGCTCTTATGCCCATGCCACTAACTTTATGATATTTGTTAAGTTTGCTCATGTCTTGATTTAGTCCAAATCAGTTCTGCAGTAGATAAAAGACAGAAGACCTTTTGGATAAAAATAGCAAATAGAAACTTTCAGATATTGAAGATTAGACTGATTTTCTTCAGGAAAAGGCTGAAGAAAGCCTTCACTCATTTTCTAAAATAATGAAGGTATTGGATGAGGTATGCTTTGCATTCTTGACTACAATAAATGTGGGAACAGCTTTTTACAGTAGGTTCTATGTGAAAAAGAAAACTGTGATATTCTACCAGCATGCCAAAAAAGTGTATTTGAAGTAGCATTGTATTATATACAATATAAAATTAAGTGCAGCAGAATTATGCAGTATGCTGTCCCTGTCCCTCAACAGCACTGATAAACACCAAGTGTTTTCACAAATGGAATAATAGCATCCATTATGTTGTCTCAGAATACATATGCTTCATAATTAACATTATTAGAAGAGGAAAACTCTGATCTGTAAAAGCAGTGCAGTTAACTGACATTCATAATACCTACCATACAGTCCATTAACCTCAGCAATTTTAAGTAGCATCATAGTCATCCATGGCATTTCAGATTTCTCACAGCTTCAAATCTGTGGGCAGCTTCACACACTTTTTGCAAAGTTCCTCATGAGTAGGACATCTGTAAAATTCCCTCCAGACCTTTCTTCAATTCATCTCTTGTTATGCACTCAGTAATTCACATCTCCGAATTATCTGAAAGGTGCCTTCCAACCTAGGCAATTCTAATTCTATGAATAAGGATAAATGTACATCCTTAAAATCATGCTCAACTGAATATAATATCTTCTGTAAAAGCTTATTGATAAGTTTAGGTGCTGTAAAATACTAAAAGCATACTGTTCCTTAATTTTACCTTTTTTCCCATTTCAGTGTGAGTTTTTGATGAGCAGCATTCCCAGCTGAGTCTCAGTGAGGAGTCAAAATCAGATATTAATCTTCTGGCTTTTACCTACTAATCCATCATTTAACATGGGTGTCTTCAAAGGTTTTAGCAACTTCATTATTTAGGTGAAAAAAATGTATATATTTTATAGTTGTATGAAACGGTGCAACACTGACTGATGTGTTGCTTAGAGACAACAGCTCAAAGCAGGATCCTAAAACATTCAAGAAATTACAGTATTGTGTGAGTATCAGTGGCTAGTATTTTCGTGTTCTGGTTTCATATTTTGTGAAAGTGATTTTCAATCCAGAAGACAGTGCAGGTCTCTTCTGGTAAATAGCCACCGAAAACAATCTCTTTTAGTTTTTAATGTCCACTTAGTTGCTTTTGAGTTTGGCCTCTCTCCTAAGGTTCGTTTTGCTGAAAATTTTTGTTATTCAGTAACTGTCAAAGAAAGAGTATACTGCTTCAATGACAAATTTTCTTCCTGGATGTGTACTTGGGAAAAACATAAAAGGTAGAACTGGGATGCTAAATTTTGGCATGGTGTTTTTTGTTGATTTCCTTAATTCACAGAGGTAAGAAATCGGTGCATCTTTGTTAATTCTGATCTCATGAAACTAGTATACTTTTCCTGCAAGGAACTGATTCAGATTTCATCAACAAAATTGAAGCAGAACTACTATGACAATAACACCACATCTGAGCTGGTTTAGGATTTTGAGTCTAAAGTCAGACTGCAAATACCTGGGTTTTTAAGGACCTCTTGTGCTTGTATGCTCAGAAACAGGGAGAAAAAAAAAAGTCTGGATTATGACCTGAACACAAGAAGGGAAAGACAGTTGCTTTGGACCTTGGTTGTACTATGCAATTAAATTTTCTCAACTAAAAACTAAATTTGCAATAGCTTATTTCTATCAGGGTAGTTATAATTTACCAACTCCTAGCAAACACAGCAGTCAGGGCTTAGCGTGCATCATTACAGTTATGCTAAGCCAAACCCCGCTACACCAGTGAGAAACACATCTTGGTCTGGCAGCTTTCCTATTTTATCTACTGGCCCTAGTTTGTGCACACTTTTTGACAGGGTGATGCCTTCAGTCTCCAGGGATTTCTGGAAAAGGGCTCCCTAGAAGCCACTAGGGCAGAGCCCACCAAGCCCCCCAGCTGCAGCACCACCCTCTGCTCTCTGCAGCTCCCACAGGCACCCCAGCTCCGCTCCCACAGCCCACGGGGATGCTCTGAGTCACAACTCGTATCGTAAAACCTCCATCTGCAAGAGGGTTCTTTCTTTGCAAGCAATACGAGATGATACTCTGATTAGGGGAAAGAAGAAAAAAAAAGCCAAAATGTCTGAGGAACGATGCTGTAGCTAATGTCCTGCACCCCCAGTCAGGTGCATGATTGATTTAAAACTGTAAAAGCAGGGCTTTTGCAGGTGGGAACACTATTTCATATGTTTGACATTCAAGAGATGACACCTAAGAAAAATAATCTAAAGAGAAATTATTTTTTTATTTTTTGCATATTCCAGTAATGTCTATAAGTCACCTTTTTTCCCCCCCAAAGAGAACTGTAAAATAACTAAACACTAAGAATATGTTTGATAAAACAGAGTATGCAAATTCATAAGATACACTTTCTAAAGGTCATTTTCTGTAATGTTACACTGATCACCGCCTGATTAAATTGCCTACTGCTCCAAATTTAATGAGAGACTGAAAATTCTCAATGGTAATTGGGACAGACGATGTCTTTAAAGAGAGAAAGTGAGTGGGTAGCTAGTTGAAGCACAGAAGAATGCTTATTAGTGTGGAGGTGGAAGACGTCCTTACTGAGAAAAACAATTAAAGACTATTTTATTTGGAAAACATTGAATTTTTATTTGTGCTATTTCACTGTGGTTCTGGATACAGTATCAATTCCATAATGGGTGAAAACAAAACAAAACAAAGACAGAAAATCCATCAACCAATAAGCCAGCACACTCTCTCCTACCTACAATTGCATACTGTATGGTAAATTTAATGATTTCACATTTGTCTGTATAAAACATCTGCAAGTACTGTCAGGAACCCTAAGTGATTTGTGTCTTGCTCTCTTTCTTACAAGTAAAAATTTTCTTACTCCAAACAAAGTCATTCTCAAGAAATCCAAGTACACAGAAAGAAAAAAGACAAAGACAGTAACAACTGTTTGCACATTAACAAACCACTACATTAGAAAATAAGAAATTATTTCAGCTTAATTAGCACAAGACCCATAAAGACATTAGGTATTACTTATGTTCTTGCAATATGATTATCAAAAAGTTTTACTGCAGATTGAAATGGCACTAAAGTAAACTGCTATTAAGTATGTGGCTCAGATGTGAATTAGAAACACAATGATAAAGGGACAGTTTTTATTAAAATGACTGCGTTTTTTAAATCCCAATGAGACTTTTTTCCCCTAGAAGAGAGAATCTGACAGTCTATTTCAAATAAGTATCATTTAAAGGAAATCCGATGAACTGCATTATATAAAAGATCTAGTGAGGCAATTGCAATATACCTTCTGAGTTCATAATCAACAGAATTAATATCATTTTTATGTCCTTACCCCTGCAACTCAGTCTTGATGTCTATATTTTACCCTGACTGCAAAATGCATAGACTGGCTTATTTGAAGTTAAAATATCATAAAAAGCAAAATTTTTAGTTTACATATTAAAAAAAGTAAGCGCGTAAGACCCTGTTTTAAAAATGCCATTGAAAAATGGTAATTCAGTGTTTCTGAATTAAAGGAAAAAGCTATCATAAGGGAAATCTTTAAGTCTGTTCTAATACTGTGAAATTACTAGTCCAGCAATCAGGAGCTGTGTTGGGTCTGGATCCTCAGGTCACAGCCTGGAGGACTGTACAGGTGCCCTAGCAGAAAAACACTCTTTCAGAAGCTGTATTTGCTGTTCCTTGGCGTTTCTGTGCCAGAAGCATGTCAAAATACAGAAGAATTGTGGTTCAGGACTGGGGTTAAAATCTGACCACGGTTTGTTGCTCAGTTGAAAGACTGACTTGTTTTCTAAGTTCCCAATTTTCTTTTATTTCAGAGCAGGTATTTTATTTAGAGCCATATCTGGCTGGGTGAAAAGGACAGACATCAACTGCTTATTCAACCGTCTGGTATAAAATGTTTAACAAGGCACTGGGAGAGCAGCAGAATGTGCAAAACAAACAGCAAGCTCGAGCTATAAGCAGCAGCAGAGATTGAAGCATGAACAACCACAAGCACGAGAAACCTGGCCTCTCTTCCAAGCAGCCAGGAGAAAAATTGACTTCAGTAAGATGTTATTTCCTCTTTCAAGAGAAAGCAAAGGCAGGTTCAATTCCCACCAGGTCTATTATTATTTACAATGGAGGCAAACATCACTCCTGGTGTCCTGCTCAAGGAGAACAGGAGGAGGAGGAGAGCTCCAACAACTTTCAGCAGCAGAAAGACCTAACTCACAGCACCATCACTTTTGGGATGGGTGCAATGGAAAGGGATGTCATTGCTAATTATGGCTCATTAGTGCTATTGCATTGTAAGTTATCATAAACAATCAGACCAAAAAAAATTAAAGATGACAGGCACAGTAGTACTTTCACACTGTCTGCAGAAGAGGTTCAGGCTGGAAAGCACTTTCTTGTTTTGAAAATATTCTGGCTTTTCTTCCTCTGAAGAGACTGAAAACCTTTTGTTTATACCATGAATCAAAATAACCTCCATCTAGCCCAATGGTATTAGTCTGCCTCTGCAGGTTTGGAGTGGATACCCCTGTCTCTGCTAAGAGTTCTTCTCTGCTCTCAGACTGAGCATTTGTAAGGCTTTTGTTTGCAAACGAACAAGGAAGAAATCTTTGAAAATCCCTCTGCTCACAGGAAAGCTCCCCTTGCACCAGCTCTTCCCCCCTACCTCTAAGTTCCTGCAATAGGTACCAAGGACACAGCAGAACAAGATCTCCGCACAGGTCAGAGATTCTAGTTGGCTTAAGTTGATTACCCATCAATAATTGAAGTCAATAGTTCAGCTCTTCTAACTTCAGGAAGGGTCACGTAGCACTTAGTCTGTTGTCAACTTCATGTGCCCACAACTGGAGGTCAAGAAGAGGGGTGGCACCAGCCCAGGGTTTCTTTTGATGCTTGGAACATGTTGTAACCTCCTTCCAAAATGGAAGCACACTACATCAAATATCCTTCTACCTCTCACCATATGCCCTTACCAGGTGGGGTTTTTTGGACCTGTTTGAATGTGGTGATGTCTATGGGGAGGTGTCCCTGCCCATGGCAGGGAAGTTGGAACTAGATGATCTTTAAGGTCCCTTCCAACCTAGGACATTCTATGACTATGTAATTATGACTGAACTCCATTCTGATGTGGAGAAAGTTTGGAAAGGTTCCTCCTCCCTCGCCCTTAAGCGAGGACAGTGAAGAGCAACCATGGCAGAGCTTGCTTTTTCTCTTTGAGTCTCCCCTCACTTTTCAGTCTTTGAGGAAATATAAGAACCTAACAACATTTCTGCTCTAATTGAGCTTCCAAGCCTATGCTTAGCAAATGGTTTATAATTCAGGAAGGAGGGGGGGGGGAGAAAAAGAAGATACAGAAAGAAGAAATGTAAAAGCCAGCTTAAATGCTCAAGTCATAATATTTCTAGGACTGTTTTCATAATGCCCAGATTCCAGTGGCATTATAAGATCCCCATTCAGTGATCAACTGTGAAAAGTGCTGCCTCAGAGAAAGGCAATCCTTGACAGAATACAGAGAGGAGAGATGCAGGTAAAAGCAAGACAGTTATAATTATGAAACTACAGTGGTTATTTATTTCACCTCTAAAAAGAAAGAGTGAATAATAAAATAGGCTATCTGAACTCTGTTCTATAAGCCTGGTTCTTTTATACACTGAAGACTACATTACTGAAGAACTAAATGAACACATAACATTTACATTCAACTTGTAGTTCCTATGTCACAAAGCTTAAGAATACCAAGTAGATAAATCCAAGCAAATCTAACTTCATATTTCATGATAGAGAGATTCAGGAATAATAAAGCATAACAACTTAATAGTGGAAAGGAAAAGAAAAAATAAATCTCTGCATCATACTGGGTTTCATTTTATTTTCTGAGACATACATATTGCCATTAATTCTGCAGACTATATACTAAGACAAGGACATTTAGTCATGAAATCACTGTCAGTGAACTGATAACTGTCAAGAATCTGTTCATCACAACACTTGTTTCTTCTTGATTCACTTTAACAAAACTGAATATTAATGCACAACAAAAATAGTACTCTTTGCATGCAAAACTTATGTGTTTTACTGAAAACACCCCCACTTCCTCCTACCAAACAGCTGTGTAAATAGTATATTCTAAAAAAGTTCTTTAATGCTAGAGCACAGAGGAATGACTGAGGTAAAAGGAAGTCTTTTTGTCAAATGTCTTGTTTAGTGAAGGCACTTGAATGTATTTTTATTTTATTTACCAATTATAAAGCTGCTTTCATATTATGTAACGTATTCTAGGCCAGAATTAATCTACAATAAAGCTAAGATCTGAATGAATTTTTAAAGAATTATCGGCACTTTCTACACCATCTATTGGTGAAGTAGAAAAAGTCAACAAAATAGGTCTTACTAGGAAAAAAAGCATTGTGGATAGATATGAAAACTTGTTCTTAATCAACTATTTGTTTGTGATGTGAACAGAGACATGTTGAGAAGTGCACTTTGGGTCCAAAGTAGGAACAGGAAATCTCAAAATAGGTATATGAGCCAAGAACAATAGTTCTCTGCATTTAACTTGTGGCTAATTAGTGCACCTAATGAAGTATGTTATATCTTGCTACGTACAAAAGCATGGTCTGAAATGTAAGGCTTTTGATAGTTCTGTTACCGAGAAAATTTATATGATGGTGATACCTCTTGTGAGGATGTCTTAAATTTAAATCTACAAGCTCATGCTCATGTCTTGATTCATTTTAGCCTGTAGGGAGTTTGTACAAAATAACATTAGTTAATTCAGGGTAGTTTGAATGCCACAAAGGGTAGTTCTGGGCCGATTTATTTCAGGACAGGTTTTTCAACCAGTGCAAACTGCAACTGTTTAGAGACATACTGAAGAGCTTCCAGCCTGGAAGGACATGCAGTGACCAGGTGTGCAGAACCACTATCAGGTTTTTTTATACTGTAGGAAGTTAATGCATGGTAACCAGCGGTATTTTCACAACTCTTATCTTTTTTTCTTAATAAAGTATTCTTGGTGATCAACAGTTTTCTTTGGATTGTGCACTGGAGCCTTGTCTTGATTTTTTTTTTTCCACTGCTGCTAACGTACAACAGAGATAAGTGGCTGCTAGCATAATGACAGAGCTAAGTGACTTCTGTTTGGACCACCAGGCTGAACTCAGCCTTCAGCAACACTGATGACCCAAAACTTGGTCATTCAACACAGGCAGTAGTAGTTAGGATCTCCTACCAAGCACTGCTCAAGACAGCACAGGAGGTAGGTCAAGAGCTTGTGCCTGACACTAAAAGACAGCACCAGCAAGAGGCATATACAAGGAGAGGGTAGAGGGAATCCATCACATCTTTTTAAGGAAAGGAGACAGCATACTCCCTATGGACTGGACACAAACCTGATACAGCTCTGTTGCTGGCCAGCAAACAGATGAAGTGCTGCACAGAACGCAAGGAGAAAGAAAGGAGAACCTGCTTGAGATACTTGTTCATCTGAGAATTGCATGGGCAAGTGGAAAACCTGAGATGAGAACTACTCCTAAAGCAAAGCTGTGGGTTTCTCCACACAGGCTTTCCACAAGCTGCACGGGAAGCACTGCTTAAATTAGTATACATGGAAGGGAATTTTGTCACGTTTCAGGACTAGAGTTTGCAAATATGACCATCAGATATCATAAAAGGGCACTTTCTTGCTTTCAGAAACAGCAATGTCAGAATAGACATTTTAGGTTAAAAATACAGACCATTGGCCTTTGGTGGGGGTAGGCAGAAGAAACTGAACTACAGCTAAACATGAGACTCCCAGAAACTAAAGTTGATTTAACAACCTGATTTTCAGGATGCTGAGTTCAGTCAGTTAGATATAATTTTCTTATGCTTGAGGTTCACTTTAACTGAGTATAGCTATGCTAATTATAACCTCACCGTACTCTTGCTCTCCATGGGGCTTCTACTTTGCATAGGGCCATATTTTAATTAAAGAGAATGTTTCCTTCTGTTTCCTCCGGTCCAACTGTGCATATGTATAACAAATGGGTGCAAAGGGGTAAAGCAGCTGCAGCTCTAATGTGATTGAAAATAAAACTTCAGCCTCTCTTGCTCACAGGCTTCCTCTATTTTTTTTTACTTCAAATTTCAAAGCACTAGAATTAATAATGTTTACTGCCTCTTTTTTTTCTAAAACCATGCTGTAATAACATTGAAACTTCTCTGGAAGTCTCCACAAAATACAGGTGAGAGATACTTACATTAATTGACAAAGCTAAAGTAAGGACAGGAAAATGTCTTCTTCCTCAGACTTCAAGAGTTCACTGAAAGAAATTTGCATTTCGTGTTTTCCGTACATGGATTGGGCTTTTGAGCATAGATCCAACAGGACAGATTAAATGTTAATTACTTCTATTCACCTTGCAATATTCAAAATACAAGGTGCTGTCATTAAGAATGTCTACAAGATCATAACTGGAATAAGCCTTTTTCCTTCTATTCCCAGGTACCAGAAAAATAGAGATACAAAGAAAAATATTCTTATGTTAACATTTAATTGAAAGATTCTGTACATTCAACAGAAATTTGAAAAACTTATTTTCTGTTTGCATCTTCATTCAAAATAATAACTTAATTAAATTTCTATAAATGGTAATCTATTTTTCTGTAAATTGCAATCAAGAGAAAACAGTTTATGCATTAAAAAAATTAAAATGTCATAGGGAAGTCCCTCCTGCACACAGAGGTCTCTTCCCCTAGCTCTACAGTTTTGCATTTCAAGTCAAAAATATTAGTCATGTGAGATCGGGTATACTCTGTATCAAAAAGATCAGCACTGAGCTGCTCAGTGATCATACAGAAAGTTCAACTAACCCAGATGTCACTGGCCTGGGTGACACGATTATCATCTTCTCCCTCACAGCAACAAATCCACCAGTGGAAAAATTGCTGCCTCCTCAAATCCCCAAAATTGTCTGTCTTCTTGCAATGTTGCCATTTTCCTTAGAATATAGACATAGCTAGACACCGCCCCATGGTAAAATGCATTTTTGCGCTTTAACCAAGCTCATTTAACAGAAGCCGAGGGACTGGGAACCTCTGGGGGACACACAACAGTGACCACTGAGGTACAAAATTCCCCTGCCTTGGCAGGGCAATAGCAGGATCTAACCTTGCTCTCCCCCAGTCCTGCTAGACCATCCTTAGCTATTCTCGTGGATGGTGCCTGTGCATTACTACTGTCATTCTAACATCTAAGCAAAATTTTTCTAAGTGAGAGCAGGCTGTAAGTCACTGTAACTATTTTTCCCCAGAATAGAAGATGTGGGTGATTCAGCATCCGTGCCCTTTTCAAATCCCGAGTTCCCACCGGTTCCAGCAGAGGCAGTATCCCTGTGCCAAGATGGCACTGCAGAGTGTCTGCTGCGAGCGATCAAGTACTATGGAGAAAGATGAAAGCACCTGAACAACTTCTGCTAAGAACACACAAAAAGCAGTTGAGCCAAGAAAAGGGCCAAAGTTCAGTACAGAAAATATGGCATTACCAAAGTTACTAATTGAAAAAGACCAGTAGAATAATACAGCCTCTATTCTCAAAAACAGTAGGTCACTAGCAGCTTCATTTGCCTTTTTATTGGGGTAAACATGAGGACCTCAGATGTGTGTGTGACCACTGCCAAGAATAATTTGGGGCATATGCATATCTTGTTTATATTTTTCTTCAGAGAACTAAATGCCCATTTATGAACAACACCCATTATTATTGTTGTGTATATGATTACCAACAGGTTGTGACCGTTCTTCCAGGCACTAGGTTTTCTACACAGATGTAGAATTTATCAATCAACCTTTCTAGTGCAATGTGGGCACCAAGGCAAGAATGCCTATCATTTACTGTCTTGATCCAAATCTTTGAAGCCATACCTCTGCTCTGGTTGACTTGGATCACTAGTAAGACAGCTCTCTCTCTCAAAAAAAAAAGTATACTTTTACTAAGAACAGCCAAACTAAGAAACCGGGTTCAAATTTTTTCTGGTTTCCAGGGAATACCAGTATTGATTCCAATGGGAAGTTCAGAGGTGGAGACTCAGACTTCCTCAGCAGGAGCAAACAAGGAGTGGGGAGGCTGAAGAGGAGAGACAGAGGCTAAGGAAGTGAATAGTACTGAGATGCAGAACCAGAACTGGGACAGATTGGAAATGAGACAGAAGGGATAGTCCTGACCATCACCAGGTATTTCAGATACTTAGCAGTACTCTTCTGGTATCCCAGCAAGAACCTCTGAATCCAGCTCATTCCTATTCAGTCCTGGGTCACATGCTATAAACAACCTACCCCAATATTGCCTGTTCTGGTCATAAAGACCTGTGCCACATCAACACCAATAAATAAAATTCACCAAAGAATACTCTCTTACTGTGAGGCCAACAACAGTACAGCCTGTCCAAACAACTCTCTTGTCAACTGTCTCCTTCAAAATAGGGTAGCTATATGCAAAAAAATGCTGATGGGTCTTGTCCTTCGCCTCAGCCACCACCTGTCTGTGCCTTGGACCTGCCCAAGACACAGATAGCTTTGTCCCCAAGCAAAAAAAGTAATAACAAAAATCCCTATGCTAACAATTTTACAATATGGAAAATAATGACATCTATGGATTGGAAACCGACAGTATCTCTGGATCTGTGGACAATATTAAGAACTGCACTGCATGGTTTCATTTACCAGTATAGATATAGCCTAGATCCTTATTTACAGTCTGGCTGAAAGCGTATTTGTCATTTCTAACTGAAAAGAATAAAAGGAAAGGAAGAACTGGGAAGGGAATAACAAAAAAAAAAAGAACTCAGAGAAGCAATCTGAAAAACAAATCAACACAAAAATCTATGTTAAAAATATACTAAGGCACTGGATCCTTGGAACAGGTGCATACTCTCAGATGAAGAGCTCATCTCAAACTGCTGTGAGAGACACAAATACCTACCTATGGCCCTTTAAAAACAAAAAAATCCTGAACTTTTGCAGTCCTGGATAGAAAGAAAATACTTCCCCTTTCAGTGTTATTTGCACTTAAATCTAGGAGAAAAAATAACTTTTGGAAATTTAGTGAGCAGCTATCAAAAAAAATATTAAATCTTTACTTTGCCAAAATTCTATCAATACCTCACACTGCACATCTTGGAATGCTGGAAGCTTGAACCTCACACAGTGCTGTCTAGAGCCAGGTCTGCCACCCCAACATTTGACCACTTGGTTCTTATACCTTGACAATAGCACCTGTAGCTGCACAACTGGGAATTCATGCCGCTTACAAGAGAGTTTCAGTCTAGATTGGTTCTTTGCTCCTCTTCACTGCGTGCTTGCAGAGATGTTTCCATGAGCTTAGCAGTAGAGGACAGTAGGATCCAGCCAGGTCAGGACCGGCTCTTCCACATCGGCATCAACAAGAATCACTCCTGGGACCACAGGGCAAGCACAAGCAGCCAGACCCCTCTCCACAGAGTCCTTGCAGAGAGGGCTGCATATATAACTATAGCCATGGGAGCCTAAGTTTGTGGTGCCATCACTGGTTAAGTTTGTTTAAGCATTAATAAGAGCAATCAGAAGTTCCGGAAGACCTTTGGGAGCTCCCACAGCACAAAGAAAAACAATATTTTGATCTTTCTCTTACTTAATTTCTCACTTTTGATTTTTAATATCACTGCTGAAATAGGATGGTATCACAGGCCAGAACTGGTACTATGGGAAATTAATTTATGACTGAAGAGTAATTAAAGATGTTTCCTGCTTTCAGCTACCCCCCAAAAAATGGATTTCATCTCCCAGTTGCCCTCCCCTTGCCGCACTGCTGGCATATGTACAAAGCTCAGGTTTGGCCCTATTCTCTAAGAGGGCAGTTTCTTACTATCTGTAGTGCCTCTGCAGCACAGTTCACAGATAATTACTGTCTCATCAGGTTTCCAAAATGTTCCCCATCCATCTTGCCCATTCTTTTCACCAGCTATTGTCAGGAGCTTTACATATTTGATTGCGTAATCTTCCTTAGCTTATTATTTGTTTTTATTATTATTGTACCATTATAATCTCATTATAGTCTATTCTAGTTTCAATTATTGTATTTATTTTTTTTCCTGAGTCACTGTAATTGCTTTTAGTTTTTAATAATGTTTAAAATTTCCACTCTCTGAAGCACGCATTATCATTCCCATTATGAAATTCAGTTAAGAGGTTGTCAACAATCTCGGTTTGCGCTAGTCTTGGATTGATCTTTTTGCAATGCATGATACATGGAGCCTGCCTTGCCAATGCCTCCAGCCTACAAAGGGAGATTCACTTTTAAACAACAGACTCATTAGCATATCAAAACTCATAGGAGAACTGGTCTTCGTATTTTTATGGAAGAGAAATACTGTATAAAATCCTTAAAGCCTAGGAGCATTATTAGCTTATTTTCCAATCCACCTAACTGTGGGAATTACTGGTTTTCTACTCCATGCGTTCTTGGTACAACTACAGTTTTATGACAAGATTCTGAACTTTTGTGACTGAGTGACCATTGAGCTTAGAAAACAATCACATCAATTAAGTGTAATAAAGTAACTCCCCTCTGAAAGAAAATAAGATGTTGTCGTCATTTCCCAATTATTTCTCTCAAATGTGAGATTAAGTGTATATGCACCAAAGAAAAATTAAGTAAATAAGATCTAGAGACCAATCCTGAAATATTTTCCTACATAGGAATCCTGTAACCTGTTAATAACCCACTTAAAAATCAGAATAGCTTTATTTGCTTGCATGGATTGTCCCCAAGAAATATTTGTAGAAACATTTATTCAAATTCTAATGATGCAGTTATTGTGTTAACAGAGATAACTTTGCTATTGCATCTGATTAAATTAATTTACATATTTCTGACTTACCAGGACTGGTGCTTTCCTAGAAATAGAACTAAATGCAACTCAAATTCATTGATATTGTAACATAGGTTGTGGGTTTTTTTTTTTAAAAAAAAAAACTTAATATCTCTAGCAGATAAGGAACTTACATAATAAAAATACTTTTGAAAAACAGGACTTCCTTTTTAAACAACTTTAGACCTGAATTCATCAACAATTCACCAGCATCCTGAGCTCTTCTTGACCTAGGAACATTATTTAAGGATGTGCACAAGGCCCACTGTAACAATGACAGAATTTGCTTAGGCAACAGGAAAAAAACTGCTCTGCTCAGGAAACACTTTTCAGTGCTTTGAGAAACATGCCTCAGCACTTAATCCCATGCAAGTCACATTCATCATACACATCATAAGCACATATTCGCATGTTTTTGAAATTTGACTCTGAATTCAGCAATTAGATGCTTTAGGACAGCACATGCATTTAACTGTGTGCAAAACTAGATTAGAAAATTTTGAGTATTTTGTGATACGGGATCACTGGAGGTAGAGGACATGGCTCTTGTGGATGGGTACACTTCTCCGCAAGGCACAGCTTGACATCCTGTTATTCCCTATTGCACTTAACATCCAGTTTCATTCAGAAGTACTGCTATGAAATTGCTCTTCAGCTTGTTCATCTGCATAACTAATGATCACTTTAGAAACCAAAAGATCCATCCATGATAATATCAAGATAAAAATTAAAAGCTCTGAAGCTACAGACAGCCAGGAAGAAGATAGCAATTTAAGTGTAATTTTCAGGAGAATATGCGGGCTACATTGTACAGGTAACGGTGTGATGAACAAAGCATTTTGGCCTGCTCCTGAATCCCTTAATTACCAGAAAAGCAACTCACATACAGTTCATTGTTTCACAAAGAGCTGGAAAGGATCATTAAATAATCCAGTTCTGTCTGCATTTCTCCCCAGACATCTACATTTTACAAACTCCAGTCAACATGGTTTTCTAAATCATAACCTTCTAAAGAGGCACACATCAGGTCTGCATAGTGGTCTTATTGGCAGCAGTATCTGCATCTTGGCCACTGAAACACCAATGCCCAACCATTTGCAGAAAAATTACACACACACAAAAAAAATGAAACTCTGTAGGTGGAATAACAAAGAGAGGGGAAAGGAAATTCAGTGTTTTTAAAATTTAGTGCTTACCTCACTACAGCTAATATCTAGTTTTATATTTAGCAAAACTGGCAAACAGCAATTACATTCTTAAAAGGCAATCAATGCATGCACCCAGCTACGCAAGTAAATAAGTAAAGCGGCACAGATGAAGATCTTTAGATTTACTTGAAGTGTATTAGTAAAGAACTTGAATGACAAGTACCCTGCAAATCCCCATAAACCAAAGTCAGAAAGGCTAAGGAGCCTGGTGTTCAGAAGGCTTATCATTTGGCTAGGTGTCACGGCATGTGTCCATGCATATTCTAGAAATACACCTCTGACTCGACAGGCCTGGCCTGAGCTGAATGGGTTAACCCAAAATTCCTCGTGTATGACAGGCATGAGACAAAATAGATCTGAGCAGGAGCTGTTTAGAGATGAGGAACTTGCCACAGGAAAAACGCATTCCACCACCCATTTCCATCACCATCCTCACTACAAAAAAAAATACTGCCTTATAAGCAGTCTGCCTTGTTCTACTTTTCTCAGATAAATTGAAGAATCTTGTGTTAGATGATGCTTTCATGCTGGAGTGATGCTCAATTGGTTCAACGAAAATACGCCTCTGTTTCTGAAAAGGCAAAGCCAAGGTCTAAGTCTAGCTGTGAGGCACTTTACCCAGATCTAAAGGGGGGGTTTCTCTTTTATGCCTGCCCAGCCATTTTTCCAAGATCACCAAGAAAACTAATGTACTACTATCAATTCCAGGAACACCATTTATAATGCTGAAACCCTCTTCCTGTTCACTCCTCCTCTATTTAAGTGCCATATCAGTAAGTTAACCCTTCCGCTCCCAGCATGACCTTAAAACAATGTGTTGTATCCTTTGCCCAGCATCACAGAAGGGAAAAAGCTGAAACTTCCAAGAACATAATCTTTGCTATTCTAGTATGGCGACCTTCTTTTCTTGGTCCCAATGGGCCATTTCATCTCCCCTAAACTAATTTTTTGGAAGGTGTCCAGCTGACTAGACACACGAGATTGATTTATACAACTGTCCACTACATTCATGGTGCTCCAATTGTTCATTTCAGAACTGTTTGCACAGCCATTTGAGAAAGCCCCGTTTCACTGCCATTTCAACGACCTTTAGAGATCTGCCTTTCAATCAGTGTCCAACCCATTAAATCCATGTTCTCCTATAATGGAGCGACAGTTTTAAAAATCATCTGCATCAAGTGGAACAGCTTACAATGCTCTATGCGCATTTGGCTGAAATGAACCAAAACCTTGAAGAAAATTTTTGTTGGCAAGATCTACTCTCATAAAAACACGTGAAAACCCATTACAGAGCCGAAACCTGTAGCTGCTTACTAACAAGAAGGATAAGACAGGACTCAGTTTTTATGTCAAATTAAATTAATTTGTTTCTGGAGTCATACTGACTTTGAATACTTGTATAGTACTGACACACTTGTAGGGTTCTCTCAGATATCCTTGAATTATTGTAGTATTAACAATGAACAAGAAAGTTTCCTCAAACAGCTGTTTCAGACCACTGGATGTAAATAACCTGACTCTACAGATATTAACATTATTCCTAGATACCTAGTCTGACTTGCATAATACAAGGCCTTCAACCTGAGATTTCAAATACAGCATAGAAATATTTATCGAAACCCTCTAATTTCTTTTATCAACAATACTGCAACTTTCTTCAATTACAATAGGTTTACTCCCCTGCTAAAATGTTTTTGTTCTTAATTTCTTTAAAATCCTCAGCTACGCTTTGTTCTGCCAATTACGTTTTTCACTAATGCCCTTCAGGGAACACACTTTTAAGTGCTTTGCTGTATCAGGTCCTCCTCAAGGAAGGAGTCAGGCATACAGAAACTTTCCTATCTGTGATGACAGAAAGCCCAGGAGCCAGTTCCATATAATTTTTATCTAAGCCATATTTGGAAATAATCTTTTTGCATTTGTTAACCAACCCAAGGTGATACTGAGCAAAGACAAACTCACTGAACTCAAATATTACATTAATAGATTCCCCAGAAGCATTAGTGAACATCCCAGACAGAAGATAAAGCTACTTTTGCTTTGCAAACCAATAGACAGACCTTTATTTCAATAAAGAAATTTAAAAAAAAAATGAAGTAAATGATTACAAAGACCCCAAGAAATTATAATTCAGCTATAGTTTCTACAGGTGCTTTCATTAAAAAAAAATCTAAGTAGTACACACAGGCTGAAAAAAGTTGATTAGGTTTTAATATTAAAGAAGTCTGTAAGAAAAAAAACTTAGATGAAAGGCAATTATGCAGCCTTTACTATATGCATATATGCCCTTTAATTAATTTGCATAAAATATTAACGCTCAAAATCATCATTGCAACATTGTGCCTAACTGGATTTGTATATTTTTGTATACAAGAGTGTCATTAAACTCCTACAGATTTACTTCTCAGTGTGTAATTTGAGTGTGAACATATTCAATTAAAAACACTTAAATAATGAAAACAAGGTTTATCACTGGGATGTTAGTTATTTTATAAAAATATGCCAATATGAAATGCAGAAATAGTCAAGGGTCACTGTAGTCATTCAACTAAATTTTTTACTATCATTTACTGCTGAACTTCCAGTATTATCTGTGCATCCCAAAGTCAGTAACTATAACACAAATGATGCTTTCATGTTAAAAATTCCAAGGCTGAAATTAATAAGAACAAGCTACATGTTTTTCTTGCCCTTCTGCAAAGATTGCTTCTAAATTAATTCAAGTGGAATGAACTAGATACCATGGATGAGGAGATATACAGAAACAGGACTTTTTTAAAATGCTCATTTTACCACAGATGGAGGGCTGGGGGAAAGAAAGAATAAGAAAAATGTGTTTGTTAACAAAGAAGTTATCATGCCCTAATTCCTACTTAACTGGAAGACAATCTGTAACTGAATATGTAACTGACTTCTTAAAACTCAGTTTTTAAAATTAGGACTTCCTTCTTACGCTTCACAGAACTTAAAAAGAATTAATTGGTTTGGGCTGCTGTTTTGGCCTATATAATTTGGTTTTCAACTAAAAGTTTTAAAGAGGTTTTATTTGGGTTAGAATGTAACTACAGGACAGTCTTGTGATCTATGAACTCTGATCACATTTCCTTACCTTTGAAAGGGGAAATTACAATGCATTCAGTTCACACTTGAAGAAAGGACTTTAAAGGATAAAGTAAGATTTAGACTTTTCCAAGAAAAAATGGTCAAGGTCCAAGAAACCATTTCAACTTTTTTTTCTTGGAAAAGAGAAATCTCAAATCAAGGGCACTAGTTTCCAAATACATTAAATACCATTACAAAACAGAGGTAATCATCTACTCACCATGTCTGTGGTGTGCTAAAGAATAATATTCAATTTAAAGTTACAATGGGGTACACTCAGTTTGAAATATTTGCAAACTATCTAACACTAAGACTATTCCAACATAGACCTACATTGCTCCAGAAAGTTGTGGAACCTGTCAGAGGCTGCACAACCATCAGGAATAGCCTCCAGGCAGGCTCGAATGGGGCTTACATTGGACAAGGAGAAGAGATTGTATAATCTGTTCAAATCCTCCTCCAGACCTAGAGGTCTTCTGTGTTTACTTGAATGAGTTAAAACAGAAACATAAACCAAAAATGTGTGGCCATCAAATCAGATAGATACAGCTACAATGAAAAAAGGTAGTTTTGTATTGGACTAAACAACTTATCTTTAGGCAGAACTCTTACATATATCGCATTCTCCAAGAAAAGTTGAAATTACCATAAAATTATTTTATTAAACTATATATAATTAGTCACCAATTCCATGAGAAATTGCGCATATAGACAGATTGTGTTATAAGTTAACAGTTACCATCCACAAAGAAGATACCAAATGTACAGAACATGCTAGTGAAGACAGAGAGATACTACTCAACATTACAGGACAGACTACATTATGGAGAAGCCTTATCATCTAGATACATCTAGAACTTAAGAAATGACAATCCAAGAAACTCAAAAAGGAAGAATATTTCTCAAAAACAAATCCTTGACAATAGTAATCAATTGTGTTAGAGAAGACATGCTGCTTGTGGGAGTCTGAAGAGCAACAGCACTGTGGTACAACAGCTGCCCTGCCTTCACCCTGGCTGGCCAGAGTGCAAATAGAAAAGACAGTGAAGTTAAACAAACTGATGCAAATTCCATGCTTAACTTGTTGTTGTTGTGAATGGGAAATAAAACCCAACAACCAAAGAATACAACAACAACAAAAAGCTTCCATCTTTGTTTCTGTTGCACAATGAGCTGATCATTGGTACTCCCATCCCATCTGACTCGTATGTCTTGAGAGACAGAATTCAAGAAGTAACGTGCTGGGCACACATGGCCAGTGCCCGAGAGGAACGTAACACCAAAAAATTTTACTCCAAGCTGAACCTCCCAGATTCTCCTAGAACGCTCAAGGTTAAGCCTTGACTAACATCAGATTCCTTGGGTGGGAAAAGAAATATTTATGGTACAGTGTTTATGACTTAGTCAAAAGATCCAACAGGAAGGCAACAAAATTCAAGTTAAATAACTACACAGTTTCGTAGGAAGCCATATGTCTTCTAAAATGCCAGCAAAGATGTCAGTGACAGCTAAGGATGTTCCGCAGTTTACTGTTGAGAGCAATTTGTCAATAACTTGCATGATGATACGCTAAAAGATTTTTTCAAGTAAATCAGCCAAGCACTGCACGATATCAAATAGCTAAGAATCTGCTAGACCAAAACCTACATTATTTAAATGTAAATATAGTGAATAACAACACAAAGTGTTTCTTACATGATTTAAAAAGATAAGAGAAAGAAAAATTCAGGTAAGTCAAAGAAAAAAACTAGAATATCCAAAAAAAGCAACAAAATTAGACAGACAATAATAGCCACATAAAATCCTACAGGGAACTGCAAAACATTAGACGTGGAAATCAGCAAAATATCTAATAAAGTGATAAAGTTGCCAAATAAAAAAAAAGGGATGAAAAGAACTACCAACAAGGGAGAAGACTGGAGTTATTGACTATGCTGAGTTATGAAAGGCCCTAAGGAAAAGGAAAACACAAAACAGAGAATATATCTGTGATGCTCTTGAGTTACAACTCAACAAAATAAAAATAATGAAACAGCATAGGATGTCTTCCACAAGGACTTAAACAATAGAGTTTCAAAAGAAGAAAGATGACTACATCCTCCCCAGACATGTTACTTGAGTAAACAAGTCAGAGACCAGGTCCAGAAGTAAACAATGAATGCAGCCCAGAAACTATTACTTGTAAACATTTCCAACAGAATAGTATCTTCATGGCTACAAGTTTGAAATTTTGAAAATATGCACGTTAAGGTCAAAATCTGCCTTTCACTATGAAGGAGAATTTCATACCAATTAAAAGGACAAGCAATCAAATCTATCTCAGAGTTTACCCTTTCTTGAATTTTAATACCAATAATCATAGAATGATTTGGGATGGAAGGGACCTTAGATCGAGTTCCAACCCCCTGCCATGGGCAGGGACACCTCCCACTAGAGCAGGTGCCCCATCCAGCCTGGCCTTGAACACTTCCAGGGATGGGGCATCCACAACTTCTCTGGGCAACCTGTTCCACTGGCTCACCACCCTCACCCTCCTAATATCTGATCTCAATCTCCCCTCTTTCAGTTTGAAACTGATAACCCTTGTCCTATTGCTACACTCCCTCATAAAGGGAAATGTGTGTGTGTGTGTGTGTAGTCCTACAATAGTTTGGGTTGGAAGGGATCTTCAAAGACCATCTAGTCCAACTCCCCTGCCATAGGCAGAGACATCTTTCACTAGATCTGGTTGCTTAAAGCCCATCCAACCCAACTTCCAATGATGGGACAACCACAACTTCTCTTCTTCCAGTGTCTCACCATTACCATTGTAAAAAATTTCTTTATGTCCATTCTAAACCTATCCTCTTTGTTTAAAACCATTGTCCCTTGCTCTCACTACAGGCCTTGGTGAAAAAAAGTTTGTGTCTTTCTTACAAGCCCCCTTTATATATTGAATGATGTACAATGCAATCTATTTTATTTCAAGTTAACACAAGGAAAGACAACCATACTGAAGACTTACAACCTGACCCTTATGAAAAAAAAAACAGCAAAATAAAATACTATTGTCTCCTTCAAAACCATCTTCTCTGCCTATGCAGAGGTGCCTTCATTAGCATCTTGAGTTCATAGTTATAAAGAAGCTTGTTTCAGCATAGGAGGCTGCCTCACAAAGCCAGTCTCTCTCTGAAATGGTAGAAAGTATCTGAAAAGTCCCTGTTAAATCTGATGACCTGCCTAAAGAAGCTATCTCCTTTGGATGATATCAAGACACTTGTGTTTGCACAGACAGAAGAAGATACCTTAAGCACTATCCAACAGCGTATATATTATTGGACATGAAAGCATTCTGTGCCTTTGAGGAGCACCATTCATCATCATTTTATCCAAAATTTAAGAAGTTTCCAAATCAGATTCTCATTCCCCGCAGCAACAAGATATTCAGAATACCACTAAAGAATCTGAAAAGAAAAACCTGCAAATTGGGGTTTTGGTGTCTCCAACCACCACAAGAAAACAAGGATTCGAGCAATGACTTGTATTTCTCTGGATCAACAGCTTTCTTTTATTAGCTCCTTCCCATTCCCATCAATTTCTCTAGAGCATTTTTCAAAGTGACCATCATTAAATAAAGTTATCAACTGGATTTGCTAAACACCTAACACAGCAGGTCTTGAATGAAATAAGCATCATAAATCACAAAAAAAGAGAAAAGTATCTTGCTTATGGTATGGTGGTTCTCTATAAGCTGCTGAAGTGTGTTTAACATTACAAACTGAAGCAAAGAATGACTGTCTCATTGCCATCCTGCAGCCCAGAGGAAGAGGTCAGAGCAAATTCCCGATAACCTGGGTGCCAGAAATCTCTTCACCACACCAAAACCAAACACACTTCCCCCATCCTAACTTGACTTTTTCACTCCTCATAAAACACTCCAGAAGCAACAGCATAGCCATACCATTCAATGGGCCACCTGAACAACGTATCCACAGTTTTAATCCTTGAAAATCTGACTACCCCTTTCAGCAGTGGTAAGCCATCCTGACACCGGTTTCACAGCAGGTAGGTTCATTTCTAAAACAGAAGGCAAGATGGGTAATGGTGCAGGAATTTCCTTGTCTCATCAGGGAGTACAAAGCCTGCCTCCTTGACTCAAGCTCCCTGGTTCAGCGCACGTGCCGACAAGACACAGGGTCCTCAGCGCTGCGGGGGACATGTGGTGTGCCCCCACCTGTGACCTGCCAGGCAGAGCAGGGGGGGATGGAAAGTCAGCCTCCTCACCTCCTTTACAGCACTTGGCAGTCTAGAACATAGAGTTCTCGATACTGCACAAAATACATCAAATTGTGCATTGTTCCAGAAGATGACACTCCACTTTGCGAGATATAATTTGTTCCATGAAAGTATATTCTTTATTCTTAGACAGCAGGCTATGCCTCTCCAGCTATGCCCTTGGAAGACTGTGTCACACAAGCACATTCAAAAGGATCACCGGCAAACAAAATTTTTTATTTTCTGCATTAGCTAGCAACAAGTGTACTTCTGTAGTTTAAGATTTTCTTATTTCTGAAGCACCTTATAAACATTATTATCAGCACTCACTGCTCCCCTCTGAGCTAAGCAAGTATTACCAGCAATAATGTACTAACCACTGGCACATACCACCCCACCACCGGGTTAGGAAAATGATTAAAGACCAAAGTAAAAGCCCTTAAAGCTAGAAGATAAGTCTTCAGTGAAAATGAATTAGATACTTTACTGTTCAGATGGTCAAATGCACAATACCTGTCACCAGACTAATTTGGACAGATACTAATAAAACAAATGTCCTGCTAAAGAGGAGGCTTATAATACAGTGCACTTGTTTACTGTGTCTTCTTACTATTACAGTTTCCATAGAAACAGGAAAGAGTTAGAAAATTTCAGTACTGGGCAACAAATTCTAATGATCTTTTAAAAAGAATCATTACAATATGTATTCAGTGCAAATAAAATACATCAGCAAGACTTAGGTATTTGAAACACGGATCACTAGTCCTAATGCAGAGGTGCTCATGACTCTACAGGACCTGTGTCTTCATGGCATCAAGAGAAAGGACACTTCCCTTAACACACACCAGTAACAGCCCACACTACGCTGGCCCTTCTTCTTCAGGCTTTTCAATTTCGTATCCCTTCCTCCAGCTGCCCTCCAAACAACCAGGAGAGCAAAAAGTACTCAAGCATTTTCAAACTATACTTCCCTTTCCCTGAAGCTTATGCGATATCTCATCCCTTACACTTATAATCACCTACAGCTTAACCATGATGTAATTTCTTATGCCTTGTGGGCTGATTTCTGTGACTCACAATTTCCAAATATATTTGTGAAGGTGGTTCAAGAATTAAACTTCTGTCAGCTGAAGCTTCCAGCATTGTTCTGCCCATGTTCAGTATGGAGGCTCCGGGCTCACAAGAAGTTTTAATGGTACAGTACAGAGGATAAGTCCTAGATTTATAAAGGACATTCAAGAAGGCATTATATAAGGTAAGAAAGACTGCAAATGCCCCCATGGCTTTCTGTCATGCCATCATTATTCTTTGGTAAGTTTAGGTTTCCTATATATACACACCACTGAAAATCTTCAGATGATTCATCCCCAGGGTTTGCTGTCAGATGAACACAGTTGTGAGCTATGCTTCTCGTAGTTTCTCTGGTACTGCACTCTTACCCCTCGCTTCTTCCCTGATTTTAAGCCATCTCCAGGTGAGACCTGGAGGACCCTGGGACAGCAGCCTTCACCAACTGCAAATTCACACTTCCTCACTTAAGCCTTTAACTACCTAAGTATAGCAAGCCAACATTTTAATAAAATTAATATAATCTACAAGTGGCAACATGCATCTTATCTCATAGGATTACTTTTACATAAGTATACTGAAATACCACCTTTCTTTATGCTGAAATATCTTCACCTTCTCCACCCTTTCCCTGCCCCAAAGATCTTTGCCCCAAGAAGGATAAGATAACAGGACAGTTTTTGCTGTTCCTAGGCTCTTCCTCTGCTTTTCCCTGCTTAGCAACATCCCTCCTCTTGGCTGCCAGTTTGGGAGAGGTTCTCTAGAGATACAGCTGGTGTCTTACTCAGAGCAGAGTCATACCAAGACGACTAAACCACATGTGTGGAAGCATTTGCTATGGTTTAGTCTTAAGTGCAGAGGGTGCAGCGCTGCCTCTGGTAATATACTTCCACAATAAGCACCACTAACAGCTTTGGGGATCGTATGCATTATTGGTGCAGAAGTGTTTGATATTTCCCATCGTGACAGAAAGGAGAGAAGTGCTTAAATTACTGCCTGTTGTGCATGATTGTAGACATTAGCAGCTGTTATTTATAGTGCCTATTATGTTATAGCATCCCAAAAGACAGGAGAACCACGTCATACAGCATTACTACAAATAAATTCATTCTAGCACAGAAAAACCATTTTAAGGATAGAGAATATCACTGTAGTTTATCTTTAAATGGAAAGTATGAACAGCTCAGATGTTTTGATAACAAAATGTATGTTTTAATACTCCCACCCCACCAGCTAATACAAGAAGAAACAGGAAGGACAAGAAAAACTGTACATTAATAAAGGCAGCTGAAAGAAAAAAGGTACATCTGGAAGGAGCCTCCACCAGTACGTCAGTAGAAGTGGAATGTCCTTGTCTGGGAAATACACAGCTGGAAGAAAAGAGAGCTCTTCAGGTTTTAATTGTGGAGAGGCTTATATCTTACACCTTTGTAAGTCTCTTATTCAATCTTGAGTTAAATCCAATACCAAAATATGTGGCAGACTACTCCAAATTAAACAGCAAGTGTTAGAGCAGACAAACATTGTCCATGTGTCTTATGAAGTTAAAAGTTACCTAATGCTGTGAGCATCTTCGATACAGAATTCAATTCCACATACTCTCCCTAGTAAAAAGGGGTAGTGGTGGTGGTGAAGGAGAAAATAAGGCAAACAAGTTTCTTCAAATAGTGAATGGGAATTCTAGTCCTTATTTTCTCTAACTTAGATTTATTTATTTTTTTTGCAAGAAAACTTTTATGACAAAATCCACTATTCCCAAAAACTGCTGGTCACTTTCGATGCTGTTGCCACTGCTTACTCCTCTCAGGACTGGGAGTCTTCCCAGATGAATGACATATTTTTAGGACCTTTAAAAGGCGAGGGAATAGTTTCTTTTGGGCCACAATCAAATTCCTCCAACAGTAATGAAATATCAATGAAATACCTGAAATATCAGTCTACTGTACCCACGTGAAAGCAATGAATCCAAGACTCCTTCCAGCATTATGGCTATATTCCCCTGAGACCTATATGAATTCCCTTTGCTCCTCATCACTGACTGGTAGTTGTTCTAGAAAACAGAACTAACATTTTACCTTACTCGTTGTATAAGCAGAAATGTCTATCTTTCAATTTCTCTGCTCACTTACACGCTCTTTAACTCTACCCACACACTGCACTGTTGGCCAAGTTGTACATTTTGGCAGTGGACTTCAAAATTGCGTTCCTCTGCAGGAGAGTGCCTGTGTATAGTACACACACACACCCCCTCAGCCCATGTGACCGGGCAACCGTTACACAAATAGGCGAAAGCACTAAAAATAAAAATCCCGAACTCTGGCATATAGAAATCAGTCATTGTACATACTGCTTTCATTTAGCAATACTTAGTCACATTACTAACGTGACCAGTCACCAGAGCTGCCTGCAGTTTCCTCTCTTCCCTTGGGAGCCAAGCTGTATTCACCAGGAATGCTTTACAAAACATTTCAGAAATAAAGGTCAAGTAAGCTCTCTTGCAAGAGATGCTTTTTTCTGGAGAGAATTTTCTTCCTACACACCTTCAGCCACCAGGGCTCTTACAGTGTTAGACAAAGACTGCAAACACACGTACTTCCTTACATTTCTAACTCAGCGAAGCTTAATTCTGGAGGCAGAGTTCTTCTTCAACCTCTGCTCCCCCAACTCCCCCAAATGAGGGCAAGACTCTTGTGAAAGTGCTATTTTACAGCTAATACTTTATAGCCAGTCCCGAGAGCACAGGGGCCAGTCAGCACTCACCTTTCAGGGGAAAACATTTTATTGATCTTGGAACATTTAATGTGACATCTAAACAACAATGAAATCTTTTTTTGTTTGTGTGGGGTTTTTTTTTTTTTGGTTGGTTGGTTTTTGTTTTGTTGTTGTTGTTTTTTTTTTTTTTTAAGACTATATAGGTTTGGGTGAAGTACATCCGTGACTTCTCATACCAGTAATAAGTGAAAAACATCTCTCAAGAAGAGCCTTGAGATCCAAAAAGGGCTTCATCCTGTGCTGGCAGCCAGCCTGGTCACCATGCAGAGGCTGAAGCCCCAGCACACTCTGCTGTGACCATGCTTTTTACTCCATAAGCAGAACGGCACTGAGGCCTGCACCAGCTGGAGTCTTAAAACAGTTTTATGCTCACACATGTCCAGAGTCTCCCAGCCTGTCCAATTATTTTAGGTAGACTAATATGTACTAATTAAGTCTATACCTGGAAGTCTTGATACTGAAGTTTGAGAACCTACCTTATCTTGAGATAATGGATGTGACTCCTTTGAAGTTTATATACTGCCTGTATTTTTGCACCACATAGAAGACAAGATTTCAGTGGATTAAGCTGCACAGTCCTAGGTAGATACAAATCCAATAAGAAAAGGCAGTCTTCTGGCTGGTTTGAGACTGAGAATCCATAGTTCCTTATTCTAGCTAGATATCTAGCAGTATTAAGAAGTCTAATATGACCCAAAGAATGCAAACTGAATTTAGAGGGTAATTTTTTCCTACAGCCTGCAGATTTCCTCCTAACATCACTGCAAGCTACCTACTTTTCAGTACCAGTTGTGCCTTATCCAGATTCTGAAACCCTGGGAAAAGTGGAATCAATGCCCTGGCCCCTTAGGGCTACGCTCCCTGTGGTGCTGATCTTCTGTAATGATTATTAGATTACAAATGAGAAAAGCTAGAGAAAACCACTGATAAAAAACAGAGTTTGTGTGATAGGTTTACGTTCACCTTGTAGGCTCTGGTGAGGGGAAGACAATCAGGAAATCATGAAGTGAAAATGCACCCACTCAGGAATAATAGGAATATTGAAATAAAAGATTTTGGTACCTTTACGCAAACCTCCTTGTTTTTAACTACTTAAATTACATCCATTCCTACCATAGAACCATTTGGGTTGGAAGGGACCTTAAAGATCATCAAGTTCCAATCCCCCTGCCATGGGCAGGGACACCTCCCACTAGAGCAGGATGCTCAAAACCCCCTCCAGCTTGGCCTTGAACACCTCCAGGGATGGGGCATCCATGACTTCCCTGGGCAACCTTTTCCAGTGTCTCAGCACCCTCACAGTAAAGAATTTCTTTCTAGTTCCTAATCTAAATCTCCCCTCTTCCAATTTAAAACCATTGCCCCTTGTCCTTTCACTACACACCCTGACAAAGAGTCCCTCCCAAGCTCTTCTGTAGATCCCTTCAGATATTGAAAGGCCATTATAAGGTCTCCCCAGAGACCTTTCTAGAATTGAACTACTACTAAAGAAAACAAGTAACCAAAAGAAGTTCTTATTTTTCAAGTCTATAGCCAGCATTAACACACTCACCCAAGTCAACCAAGTCTTCTGGAAGAAGAAAGGTCACAGACTAAAGTATACAAAAGTTTCTGTAATGTAGAAATAAGACATGAGACATTTGCTAGTCAAAGATAATGCCATATTTAGGAAATTGTCATACGTCACATGAGGGAACTGCTACACCCTGCCTTCTCCTCTAAACAAACCTGGGGGTGAGAAAAGGTTCATATTTCAAGGTGCCCATCATCTATACAAGTTAATGAGTTTAAGCTGTAACAAGGTAATGCATCAGGAAAAGTCTTCACTGGAAAGGTCAGGGAAGCTTTATAAAAGACCTGGAAAGGCCACAGAAGCATCTGTCTCGAAAGAGGCAAGTATAGCTCAGCCTCCTTTGGGCATGGCATAGGCCTGCTCCCTTCCTATTCCCAATTCCATGCTCATTTCACTGGTCCCTTCTGGCTGGAATAATGGGAATAGCAGCCAGTCCTAGCAAACCTGGACCTCCTCTTCCCAAGGATAGGCTAATATTAAGCTGTGGCTGGGGTTCAGCCACTGGGGAAGGGGCAGAAGAGCATAGAGAAGAATATGCTGCTTGCTCACCATACACCCATCCATACAGCATCTGATCCACAGCCCTGCTCATATCATACTGTCAGCAATGGAAAGGGAAGAAAGGAGAGCAGGAATCTCTAGGGAAACATGAGAGCCCTAAATTATGTTCTGAATGCATCAGGTGATACCCTTTGTTTCACTTTGAGTCCAGAGCATTTCAACTAGCTCTTCTCCAAACTGGATGTTTTCCTCCCCCGGGCTAGTGTGGAACTATTCAATTAATTACTGTGAATACTTTTCACAATGCAACCTATGCCTGACCAGAAGTTCTGTCACAGCTTATCACCTCTACCACTGGGTAGTGCCTCACACCCTCTCATCAGTTTAGCTTTGCACAGTCCAGTTCAATTCTCCCTTCTTCATCCTTTACTGGGGATCCTGTACACCTCTAAAGAGTTACAGTAACAGGTATTGCTCATAACAGGTCTAATAACAGATTTTATTTATTTTTTATGTTGCAAAAGTTGGCATGATACGCCTAGCCAACTCAAAGCCAAACAACCGTGATATCAAGGTACGAGAACTTCCGGATTAACCAGAAGATTAAGAAAATACTTACTCTTGCTTTATTTTCCCCCCTTCTAATTCCCATTTCCATGGAAACCAGGCTGGAAAGTACCAGCAGGCAGCCTGCAGCTGAACATCTGAATGAGAACGCTCATGTTGAGCTCAGCAAGCAGACAGCAGGTGAAGTCTGCAGGAACTGTCTAAAAATCTATAGCTACGTTTTGAAAGTAACAGGACAATCTCAGTTTAAGCAAAGAGCTTCCGAAGAGGATGATACATAAACGGAGAGAATATCCTTGCCTTGCACCAGCTGACAATCTTTCTCTTCTATAAAAGATAGGAATAAAATTTCTTTATCTCAAAGGCTCAAGAGAAAAATTCATCACAATTAATTACATATCTCAAAATGTTCAGATGGAAGATGATATGCTAGTGAATATGGCACAGTACTTTGGCTTCTGAACATTGCCCTGTAAGTCCTTCTGTGAAATCCAACTGGCTGCTGTACAGTTCATATATACGCATTGTGACCCCAGGCATTTGGACAGCTCTTCTTACAAACATCCAGTGTATTAGAAAAAAATGTAACTGGCAGTTAGTAACAGATTTGCTAGTTATAAAATCCATGGCATTTGAGCACAAATCCACACCTTTTGTTTTAAAAGCTACTAAAGCAACACAGTTGTAGATATAGTTAAGGCAGGGGGAGGAAAAGCAATGTTAACTTCTTTATTCAATTTAGTAAAGTTTAATGCAGCAATTCTTTTTAATACCGTCTTAGATTTTTCTCCTGTTCAATATTTGCTCTTCAAGCAACAGGAAGAAAAGCAAACAAGCGAAGGATGAAACATTACTGTCTCGGGCTATACTTTACCCAATGAAGAGATTGGTTATTATTAAACTCCTGCTTTTGTATCTAAAGCAATTACCACTCTCTCAAGCAGATATTATTCATTCTTTGCAGAGAGCAGAATATTGGTTACACTTTTTTTTTTCCAAAGTACTTTCAGCCAATACACTGGACAAAAAATGATTCTAACAAGGGATTTAACATCTTCTGCAAGTTCAGTATCAGCACACAAGAGCTGACCTCAAAATGGATGATGAAGAAACTTGAGACAGCATCATTTTTTTTTTTTAAAGTGTGTTTCTTAAAGTTTAAAAGAGCTATTTATCAGAATCAAGTCAGCCAGATAGGTACAGCAAAGAGCACCTACACCTATGTTCTTCACTATCAGAGAGGAAATGCAAGCTTAAAGCACCAAAGAACAGATCAACCCAAGAAGCTGTTATTGATTATTGATCCGTTCCTTCCTTTGTGATCTTCAGTGGAAAAATGAGCCCAAACTTGCAGTCCACAACGTATTAAACTCACATGTATGACAGAAAAGAATAGTACAGAAGCTGTTTGTGCAATTTCCTTGCATGACAGGAAACTAATAATTGCATATCAAGAGCCCAACAATGGCACACAAAGCACACAGCTACCAGCATCTCTGCAGCACAAGAGTGCCCATCTAACAGCTGCAACAATGGTAAAAATCTCACAGAGCACCTTCTGTTAATGAGTCCCATTGATAACTCACATTTTACTGCACTGAGTATATTTGTGCTCACCTTGAGGATCATTTACTGTGCTAGATCATGACACAGGGAGCTCTGGGATGAACAAAATCTAACTCCAAATAATTCACTTATCTGGTCCAAGACTGCTTAAACACAGCACACACAAAAGCATAAGGCTTCAGACATATTTCCTCTTTTTATTTACATGCAATTATCTAGAGCTAAACAACCCACATGAAGTGACTGAAAAGCTCTATTTCAAGCATCACTGGAAATAAAATTAAATTTTAAAAACACAAATTTAAATAAAAAGCAACCCACATCATAGAATATTGACTTCTCCATTTCAGAGCTGCACTCTTACCTCTCAAATTTATTTATTTTTAGAAATGCCAAAACATGTTGTATTTAATGGCTATCTTTGTTTCAAGGATCAAATCCGAGTGTACTGCTCATACTGTGTGAGAAACTCTTTAAACCAGTATCATAACCAAGACCCACACTAAGGGAGGGGGGAAGGACAGCCTCAGCATCTGCCAAAGGTTTACAGAAGTGACAAGGGGGGGGATTCTGGCTTGGCTGAAGAGCTCCCACTGGCAGGGGATGGATCATTGCTGGGAAATCTTTATAAAGAGAATTAGAGCTGGCTGTATGTGTACACAGAGGGCAGTGGATGTCCATCAAAAGGGGTGGGTTATTTCTCCCAGCTGGAGCTGGAGAAAGGCAGGGTTATAATTCAAGAAAATAAGCAAGCTGCTCCCCCCCAGGTCACAAGTACCTTCACACTGTTTCCCCTTATGATCTTGTTAGTAACACCTGTACAGAGCATGTAACTGCTTTTCTTCCAATTAACTTGATAACTGCTAATGCGTCCCAGTTGTTGCTGCTTGGTTAAGTTACAGGAGATGGAAAGAAACTGAGAAGGGACATCAATACAGCTCTTATAGTATGTTAGTGGCATATAACAAGGAAGTGCAGAATAAAGGTGTCTGGTCTGGCATCTTTTGCTTCCTGAGGCACAGGGTATGTGACAAATACAGGTTCTGGATACCAACTACCACAATAACAAACATACATTATGCCAGCACATAACCTACAAATTTTTTATTTAGTAATCAGAATATATTTATGATTAATGGAAAGCCACAAATAACACTGAAGAAAGGAAACATCACTGTCTATTAGAAAGGCTTAATGCAAGCAACCAACTTGCAGCATTCGGTGTTTTATCTAGAGACTGAGATTTTGTAAATGTTTAACATGTTTGAAAAATGAATCACTCTTTAACCTTTGAAAAGCCTAATCTTATTAAATACATGTCTTCTTCCAAACTGCATTGCTGTGGAACAGCTGAATTACTTTTTTTATCCTCCCTTTTGAAAGGCTCTGCAGGAGATGTTTTTATAACCAAGTTACAAGCACTGAAAATAAAAGCTCATGGCAGAAGTACTAACACTTCTAACTTTCCAGCATCACAAGGGGAAGGTGGTGGGTGCTCCCATCTACCCTTCTTTCCACGCACAGCTCTCTTCTCCAGTTTACAAATACAGCATATCAATACTGACAAAGTGCTGCCACTTCAAACTCATATGCAGTGTAGGGAGGGACAGTGGGAGGCACAATTTTCCCAGCAGCACTGCCTCTATGGTTCCTAAGGGCTCCTTTCTTTCTCCAGGGTGCAGCCCCCATGCTAACATCATCAAAGAGGCTGGTCATGGGGGCACTTTTGAACAAGAAGCCCAAGACACCCAAGCTGTCCCCTCTTGAACTGCTGAATGGATATAAACAACTGGGGAAACTACTACTGTGTCTCTCCCTTTCCCCTACCCTGCTGCCTACAGCATCTGTGTTCATCCCTAATCGTTTTGGAGGTCTCATTTTAAGCTTCTTTCCCCTCTTTTTTCTTCCATCCCTCCCCCTCAGTCCATCTCTCTATATCCCTCTCTCCTTTTTATTGGGAACACCTCTCAAGTCTGCATATTGCTAAATTCCTCCAAATGTCAGCAGCTGAACACAGACATAGACCTAAAGCACATAATCAGGGCATTTCTCTGGGCTCACTTAATGAGTATGGGGCTGGACAGATTATATACTATGTATACATTTGAATGCAAATAGCACATTACACTTTTACACTAATTTAATGAATGTCATCTTCTTAGTTTGGACTAGTTAATTCATACGTGATCAAACAAGAAAATGTTTCACCTGTCTCTAACCAACTCAAATTCAAATCCAATTCAAAAATTGAGTTGTTCTCTTCCTCCAGAAACGAGCTGAAAAATCCCCAGTATCCTGTCTGAACTCTTCTTCTCCTCCTTTCTGCCAAGTATTTAAACACCATAAACAGGGGAAATAGCAAAAATGGAACACAGACATCATTTACTTTGCACCTGCTGGAAACTCCCAACTATATAATAGGTAGGCATAAAAATATTTGTTGTAGCAGTCACACAGAAGCAATAGAAGTTACAGTTATTTTCATATCTAGGCATGCTCAAGTTGCACAGCGGTTGTTAGGTACCAAAACCTCATAGGATTCCTCCTCAAAAAGCTTAGTTCAAAATTTTCAAAACCAAATTTTACACTAGCAGGCTCCTCCTTTCTCTTAAGTCCAAATGAAAGCACTGTTGAAAGTGACTGGTAAATGGTTTTCTTGATATTGTATAAAAGTGTATTTCACCCTCTTTAGATAAATGGTCAGTGTTACTGCCCAACCCCAAGCCATCACTTCAGAGAACACTGGCTTTGATATCTACTTGACAGGCTTCTGTACAAGTCAAGAAGAGTTTGATCATTAAATGAATCTAGATCAAATTCTTACATTGGAAATAAATTTTAAAAAAATGTAATTGGTGCATGCTATTGGCACAGGAGCACACAGACTGGGCCGTGGTCATTATAGTGTTTCCTTAGCCCAGTTTCAGGAAAACTTGAAATAATTGTAAAGGCCAAAGTCTTTCTGCAATCTGTTCACTAATTATAAACTTTCAAATTCTTGCTAGAAGAGGTGTGTTATTAACTATCTTACTACGATGTACTGCTCCCATCTTCACAGATGAAAATGGAAATGAGATTTTAACTTTCATTCGAGCAGTTGCAGGTAACCAGAAGTCACACTGGAGTTCAACACAGGTGTCAAGCTCTCTGTGCAATTACCCTTAGTGCAAACCGTGCCTGAAACAAAAGTAATAGCAAGCCAAAGAGCAAACCAGTTTATTTTGGTGGTAGCTAATGGCAGAAGGGAGAATGAAGCCTGAAGAGCTGCAAGCATTCACATATGTTCTATTAATCAGATATCAAAAATAAGCTGTATTTTTCCTCTGAAATTAGTCTGCTAAATCAAACTCACAATTGCACATACAGTCACTTTCACCCAATTGATCAAATTATAAAAAGGATTTTAAAACTTATTTTAGAAGAATTTTTTTTCCTGTAATTAAAAAAATAAATCATCACTCTCTTCTCATCCATGTCATCATTCTCATCAACTTATTTGTTCTGGTCAAAAACCTATGACTTTAAGTGTCCTCCTGCACAGTAGTAAGGCATTATTAGAGAAACTCCTTCTGTCTACTCCTCTAGTCCCCGACAAATAAGCATAGAGCAGGAATTCTTCTGCAGTCAGAACCACATATAAGACTTGCCGCTTAACACCTTTGCAAATCAAGAGAACCAGGCTGCAGGCTCCAATATTATACCCCTTTTCTTGCCAAAACTGTAACTTTATAATTAACAAGAGACACTTCAGAAGTTCATACAAATACCTTTACAAGCAAGACCTGATATGATATTGCAGAGACCTGTCTCTACAAGAGGGTTAGCCCCAAAAAGCATATGGAATACACCAAATTTTCACTGAAATACCTCTTTTATGTTTGCATTTCTCCAAATCACATTACAACACTAACTCATTAGAAAAAAAGTTTACCTGTGTTCCTGTCAGGTAAAATACAGCAATGCTTCTGCAGTATGCCAGGCAGAACCTGTTGCAACAAAGAAAGAAACGTTAGTGTAGATATATATTTTAACATCATATGAAGAAGAGCCAATGATTGCTGGAGCACATATCTGATCAAGCTTTGTGCTCTCATACTGATACAAATTAGCTATCGTGCAATGCAAATGTGAACCCCGCTCATTAGCAATGGCACAGAGAAGAATCTTATAAAATTAGCTGCTTACTATCTGCCTCTAAAGATAGTTTCACCCTCTCCCATAGATACAATATTAAAAAGCTGAGTAAAAGAATGTGAAACCATAATTAACAAGCCCAACTTAAAAAGGCAGCATGTTACCAGTCAATGATGTTGCTGTTCCTGATTTTGTCCATGTGGCCCTGGGGTTACTAGAGCTACCTTCCCACAAATGGCTCAGGACCAAACCCCGAAGTTTCCCTCCTCGCACACCCGCTTCCAGCAGACAACGCAAAACCCTAGAAACTTGAGCAGGAAGCTCAAGGGAACAGGGACAGAGAGGATTCCAAACTCATGGCTCACCACATCCACCATGCTGAGACACCACTAGCAGGCAGCAAGAAACACTGGAGAAGCTTCCCCCCACCACCGGCCCTTCCCTATAAGCAGGACCTCGCCCTGCTTCACAGATTGGCACATTGAGATCACCTGGTTTGGTGCAGACAGAACAGGTGGAAGGTTTAGTGCTCTTATCACTCGAAGCACCCAAGACCTTATTTTAATCTGACTTTTAAATCTATAATTTCCACCCTCTACAATGTTATCAGCATTGATAAAACTGTGGCTTGAAGTTTAATAGCTTTTCCTTTGCTCTTTCTGAGAAAAAGCCCATTAAAAAACCATGCTCTGAGATGGCTTCTTTAAATTTTCTCTTGGACGTCAATATGCACCCTTTGAAGTCTGAAAATTAAAAAAAAAAAAAAAAAAAAAAAACAAACCCACCAAACAAGTTATTTTGCTGTTTGACAAAGGTTAATAGCTGGGGATAAAATAGCTAAGAGTCAGACACGTACTGCTCCTGCAGCTGTGCCGAACGTCCCCATCCCTCCCCGCGGGACTTTTCCAATACGTGCTCCAGTAACCCCAGGGGGACGAACACCTCAGCTCCGTGTGTCCTCCAGCACAACAAATTAAAGTCTGGAGAACCTTGCTGCACCATGCTTCTTCCTGAACGCGCACGTGCAGAGGCAGAGCCATTGCAATATTTTGCTCTTGTTGCCGTTATAAGCTGGGAAGTCAGCCTGTGGTCAGAACGCTGCCCCGGACACAAAGCAGCAGCGAGAACTGTCAAAGGCTAAGAACAGTTCCCCCATCAACTCCTCTGAACTCTACTGAAGGCAAAACATTTGAATGAAAGCTCTTACACAAAAACAAACAAACAAACAAATACAAAACCCCCAAAACACTTATTCTGGCATAATCCTAAAATTCAGCTCAGGGATAAAAGGGAAACAGAATTGTGTTTAAGCGGCAGATGTTAGGCACGGGACGGATTGAGTCAGATCCCCAGAGATATGTCTCACAGATCCCCCCGATGGCTTACCAAGAAACTGCTTTCCTGCAAATACAAATTATGGTCACATTTGGGACTTTATCTCATTACTGTATGTACATCTCCAAAACGTATTTGACTTGCTAAGTAGCTTATTTTACTCAAATGCCTTCTATTTCACTCTTTCACACACACGCGCACAGGGCTTTTTGTTCTGGGGTAGGTCTGTAACTGTCGGAGCTTCTGGAGGCTGCCAGACCAGTGGTTCCTCCGCTAGATGTGGCAAAGGACCTCACGGGTTACCTGCGGCCCCTCTTTAAATTCCACAAAATTTGAGGGAAGAAAGAATACCCATGTCAGGTTCACAGCCACCTGTTTCCAAGATGTGTGCTGGTCTTTTACTTCAGCCTGTTGCAACCCCACTTAAGCAGCTCCCACCACCCTGAAGTTGAGGTACGTGACCTGACGGTTCCTTGTCTACAGAAATACCTCACCAGGAGGCAAACCACCCCGGGGTATGTATGTGGGTATCTATCTCCTATCTCCCACTTCCAAACCCCTGTGTGCTCAGCTATATCAGCTAAGTACCATCCTTTCTCATCTCTTTTGGTCTACACGAGACCTTTCAATAAGTAAATGGCTTCCTTAAGCAGAAATCCATCTCCCTTGAAGTGGTCTCAAAACCAGCTGGGAGGACTATTTGAGGGAACAAAGTAGGACTTGAACCAAAGTTTCAGCTTGCCTTACGGCGATTCACAGGCAGCAGGCAGCTTGTATTTTAAGAACAATCAATAGCATGAATAACAATCTTCTGACAACCACGCTCGTCATTCTACAGCATTTCTTAAATTTTAAAATAAAAACCCCAATAATTCTTAGGAGTAGAACATCACGCGTACAAACTATAGCATTTTCCTTATGGCTACAGCTATAAATAACAGCACAGTCTTACAGGCATCAAAAGCACAAAAATTAGAAGCAGAGAACAAAGAAATCCTAAAATGAACAGAGACAGTCTCTCAAAGCAGTGTAACACAAAGGCTGAATTTTAAAAAAAACCCACTGTCTTACTCAAATATGAAGTAATATTTAGTTCCCAGTGAATCTGTCACATTTTCTTCCCCACATTCACAAACCATGGAGAAGCATTATGAATTTATTATGAGCACCAAATTAATCAAATTAAGACTGAAATTAAAAGAAGAGACCAAAAAAAGCGGGTCTGGAGTAGCAAGACAATTTCAATGGGAAAAAAAAAAAAAAAAAGCTCTAGAACATAATTTTTCCTTCCTGTTGATGTTGATAAGAGAATAGTGGTACTGAAAAGCACAAGCTGGAAGAACATTTATTTCTCCCTTCCCTTCGCTCTCTTAAGTGTTAAGTAGGCAAACAGCATGGCAGAGGCTAAAACAATGCTTCTTCTCCCCAGCCCTCGAACGTGTTTACCCTGCACAAAGCCAGCTTCTGGCTGGTAGGAGTTTGATATCAACCTCCCACTTACTTATCTACAGCATACAGATTTTTACACTGTACCCATCTCCATGGTATCCAAGAGCCTCTTCACACTGCTCTCCTCCCACTTTCTCCCCACTCTGTTTCTCTCCTCCCTAGGGAAAATGACAGGAGAATTCCTCAGCAAAACTGTCACCTTTCCCTCTACTTCTTTTCCCTGCTACTTTCCTTTCATTCATTTGCATGCTGTAATCCCCAGTTTATTCCTTAAAATGCCTTATGTCTCAGAGCTTTTTCTTCAAATTCTCAGATAACCCCTAGGTTTTTGTTTTTTTTTTTTTTATTGTTTGAAACTTTACCTACACAGGTGATTTGAGTGAGAATCTTCACCCAAAAGAGATCTGGAGTGATTTCTGCTGTAGAAATCAAAACATGGGAGTAACGGAAGGATTCACAAGCAGGGGAAAAAAAAACAAAACAAAACAGAGGGAATAGAATATTGTTTTAGAACATACTTCTTTTTCCTCAGCAAAAGAGAAACAGGTTTCAGTTATATTAAACTGATGATTTAACCTTCAGTTGCTTTACAAGCCGTCAGCTGGGAGCTAAGGCATTGCAATACTAAATTAAAACTGGACGCATAGATGCAGAAACGGAATAAATAATACAGCAGGTGGTATGTCCTTAACATCAAGGTGCTTCCCTAGCAGTAGCCAAATTAGCTCTGGCCCACAGAACACAGTCAGGCAGTCACATGTAGCGGGAACATAGTCTGTGCCCACGGTGCTGAGCTGAAACCTTCCTCAAATTTAGCGAAAAATTCTAATAGATGTTGGTGGTCACTGATAAAGACATACTTACATTTGTTTTCACTACAGCTTGCTGTGCTTGGAGATATATAAATATAGAGCTGCCATAATTAGCATTCAATTTTTTAGTTGTAGCTATATGTAATACAGGTGTGCACACAGCTTCTCGGAGCGGCACAGAGCAGTTACATAGCTGTTCACAATTTAGTAAAGCTCATATTTTTATATGTCTGCTTGGAATCATAAAAATAAAACATCTGAGTCCTCTGAGTTTTCAGCATGCAATACTTTTTTAGAGGGGCTTAACAGGAACTAGAATTAATTCCTACAAAATCATTTTAAGCTTGGAAAGTACTAACAATTTAAAAAAGAAAAACACCAAAACTTACGAGAAGTGGAAACATGTGAAGCAAAATAATTTCAGTATGGAAATGACTCTGTGAAATGGATATCTACTCACTTAAAAGGATCTGCTGCATGAAGATGTTCAGGCCTCTCTATGGTACCGAATGATAAAGATTCTGCTTTCTACTACACTTATAATTGGACTACTAAGATAGCAATAGAAAAGTGAGCTGGATACTATTTTCCCATGTCAATTTACATTTTTTTTCTGCTGAAAAGTAAGTCAACTGAAAATTAATGTTTCACAGGTCCGAAATTACAGAACACCCAGCTCAGGATTCTGAGTGCTCTATAGGCGAAATTCAAGGCAGACATTAACAAGGATTTACACCATGGTTTATAACTTGCCAGAAGGAAGGAACCTCAACTTGAATTTCAGGTTCCAGGCTGAGATACGGTATTTCTCTCTGTTTTTCAAATCCTAGAAATCCAGTGGACCTAAAGACCACAAAGTCAGAATACCCCCTTTTGGCCACACCAAGCACACAGGCCGTGCTCGTGGCCCTTGTGCTCAGGTACAACCTCTCCCAAGGACTGCCTCTGAGATAGCCCCCTATCTTCCTAACCCCCCTCCCCCAGAAAACTATTACAATGAGCATGTGAACGATTTTGATTGCAAGAATATGGTAATATTCATAAGAAAACGTGTTAAACGCATAGTGGGCCAATATGGATTGATTTTTAAAATTTTAGAGAAAACATTCCCAAATTTGAGCTGTACTTGTGCACCGATGGTTACAAAGAAATGGTCCTGGGTCAGAGTCATCCCATCAAGTGTGCCTTGCATCTTGTGTGGAAGCAGTACTGTACTGGAGAGAAGTGAGGTTAGATACTTTGGTGTGATCCAGTGAGTGAGTTCCCATCTTTTTGTCTTTCAAAGGTTGTGTCACTTCTTTTGGAAAGGTAGGCATCTGCTAGCCCTTGCTATCTGCACTGCTCCCTGCTAAGCACTGCTGCTTTCCTACCCTTCCTTCCAGCCTCACAGAAGGAATTTTAATAGTTTTCACTCTAAGGATCTTATTCATTTTATCACTGTATTTGCTTTTCCTTATATTTGTATCAGGGCTTTTGTTTTAGGGAAGATTTCTTTGTCAGATACTACAGAAAAGTTTTGAGATAACGTTTGTAAAAACACCAGAAATCCTGAATTTGCCCTTCTCTGAATGTCTTTCGTTGCCTCTTGTCATTACAGGGGCACGTTATATTTTGAATTTCCTTTTTATTATTGTTTCCTTCTATTTTGGACTTCATATCTGAGGATTTTAGATGTCTGTCCCAGAAACACTGTTAAAAGAAGGTCCTACCTCTCTGGAAGCAATTCCCTGCTGCTTCTTAAGGGGAAAGGAAGCACACACAGGATTTGGCTTTTCACAGCAGCCAACTACCTAACAGGTCTGCAAAGGTATCTGCCTTCAAACAGGGCGTGAAAAGTAGGCAAGGTTTCCCCTTCACAGGCTGTTGGGTGACATGAACCGTCATAAAATCAAAGGTTTATCATTCTAGCATTACCACATTTCTTCTTTCAGAACAGGCAGGCTTGTGCAGCCAGGTGCTGAAACGCTACATCCAGCTAGTGCCTTCAGCTTCCTAACAATATGCAGTTGGTTCAACCTACAAGAAGCTAAATCTGAACTTCAATCCACTCTCAGAAGCACAATTATATTTGGTTATGCTTTTTAAGGGGTATCTAGGGAGTGCGCCAACAAATATCTCTTATCATTTCAGTTCCTGTAAGAACTCAAAAGCAACCGAAGATTACCAGTGGGTCTCTTCTCTGTCTCATTTGAAGCTGCTATTGATACAACCCACACCAGCATCAGCAACAGTTCCGAGTTACTCATAAAATCTCTCCTTGAAGTACCTGGCTGCGGAGGAAGAGAGCAGCAGGACCAGAGGGACCTGCCCTCCCGGGGCTTACCCGGACCCGCACGTGTCCCTCCCACAGCAATGAGGACCCTGCTTATAATTATTTAAAAAAAAAATATTTTTTTTTTTTTCATATCTGGTACTGCTGAAAATAGTAGAGATTTTGCAAGACCTTTCAGTCATTCCCCACTAGCTGTCAGTTCCTCTGCCCTCCCAAGGAAACAACCTTTCACCACAGCTCCTGATGAGCTGCACCCCAATGCAAAGGCAGCCTCTGCCAGAACATCTCCCACCCACGGCGGTTCCAGAGAGAAGCCCGTCTTGTCAGTTTATTTCATTTTATTCTGATGAGATGGCCCAGACTTGTCCAATTTTGTTTCTTTGAGATTTTACTAGATTGTTGTTGTCCAATATCCAATTTCACGTCATATACACCGGTGAACCTTCACACTAATTCAATGTCAAAACAGAACTTCCTAATGATCCATCTGCTTTGTGGGGTTTTTAGTACAAGTATTTTCTTCTCTTATTATCCTCTACCTTAGTCCATCATTCCCAATTAGATATCAGGAACATATATAAAACATGAAGATTTTGTTGAAAGGGCAAGTTACACTGAAAACAGATAAATCATATTTACCATATATCATATACTTTGAAATTGTATCAATGTATTCATCATATCATATCTAATCACATTCTAATAGGTATATTGTCCTCTTTCTTTCTGAATAAAAGGAAATGTTGGGTTAAGGAAGATAAATCTCAGAAATATTCTGAAAACATTACAACACACACGCTAATATGTGTCCTTTCAGATTGTGTTCCATCTCAAAAAATGGAAATTTTCTAAACCCCTTTCCATAATTAAAGGGAGTATTGACACCAACAACAGAAGCAACATTCCTTCACCAGAGTTTTAAACTAAAAGTGACAGACATTTAAATAATGAGGAACTCACTGACTGCAAAATCTATTTTGTATACCTGAATCAAAACTAAATAAGAGGAACCAACCTTAGAAGAAAAGCTGCAGTGTTACAAGGACCCCGGATAGAACAGCTCAGCCTTATGCACTCTCTGGCTTCATTACTCCTTTTATCCAAGTCACCATGCCACGTTTGGCTGAAATAAGGGTTTATAGAATCATAGAATTGCCCAGGTTGGAAGGGACCTTTAAGATCATTGAGTCCAAACATCAACCTGACTCTGATAAAACCCACCACTAAACCATATATCTAAGCACTATGTCAACCCATCTTTTGAACACCTCCAGGGACAGTGCCTCAACCACTTCCCTGAGCAGCCCATTCCAAGACTTAATAACCCTTTCAGTGTAAAAATTCTTCCTAATCTCCAATTTGTACCTCCCCTGGGGCAACTTGAGGCCATTTCCTCTTGTCCTGTCACCAGTCACTTGGGAGAAGAGACCCTTTCAGGTGGTTGTAGAGAGCAATAAGGTCTCCCCTCAGACTCCTTTTCTCCAGGCTGAACAACCCAAGTTCCCTAAGCTGCTCCTCATAAGACTTACTTTCCAGACCCCTCACCAGCTTTGTTGCCCTTCTCTGGACCCGCTCCAGCACCTCAATATCCTTTTTGTGGTAGGGGGCCCAAAACTGGACACAGCACTCGAGGTGGGGTCTCACCAGTGCCGAGTAGAGGGGGACGATCACCTCCCGGGTCCTACTCACCACACTGTTCCTGATACAGGCCAGGATGCTGTTGGCCTTTGTGGCCACCTGGGCACACTGCTGGCTCATGTTCAGCCGACAGTCGACCAACACCTCCAGGTCCTTTTCTGCCAGGCAGCTCCAGCCACTCCGCCCCAAGCCTGTAGCGCTGCCTGGTGTTGCTGTGACCCAAGTGCAGGACCCGGCACTTGGCCTTGTTGAACCTCTTCCCATTGGTCTCGGCCCATTGATCCAGCCTGTCCAGATCCCTCTGTAGAGACTTCCTACCCTCCAGCAGGTCGACACTCCTGCCCAACTTGGTGTTGTCTGCGAACTAACTGAGGGTGTGCTCAATCCCCTCATCCAGATCATTGATGAAGATGTAAAGAAGAGAACAGGTCCCAAGCCCAAGCCCTGTGGGACACCACTGGTGACCGGACGCCAACTGGACTTGATTCCATTGACCCCCACTCTCTGGGCCTGGCCCTCCAGCCAGTTTTTAACCCAGTGGAGAGTACTGCCATGGACAGACAGTTTCTCCAGGAGCATACTGTGGGACACTGTATCGAAGGCGTTACTAAAGTCAAGGTAAACAACATCAACAGCCTTTCTCTCATCCAGCAAGTGGGTCACTTTGTCATAGAAGAAGATCAGGTTTGTCAAGCAGGACCTGCCTGTCATGAACCCGTGCTGTCTGGGCCTGATCACCTGGGTGTCCTCCATGTGCTGCATAATGGCACTCAGGATGGCCTGTTCCATCACCTTCCCAGGCACCGAGGTCAGACTGATAGGTCTGTAGTTCCCCAGATCATCCTTCTGACTCTTCCTGTGGATGGGAGTCACATTTGCTAGACATCAGTCAGTTGGGACCTCCCCAGTTTGGCAGAACTGCTGGTAAATGATGGAGAGTGGCTCCACAAGAACTTCCACCAGCTCCCTCAGCACCCTCGGGTGAATCCCATCTGGGCCCATAGACTTGTTTGTGTCTAGGTGCTGGAGCAGGTCCCTCACCACTTCCCTTTGGATTATGGGGGCTTCATTCTGCTCCCTGCCCTTATCTGCTGGCTCAGGGGTCTGGGTACTCAGGAAATAACCTACTCTACTACTAAAGACTGAGGCAAAGAAGGCATTAAGTACCTCAGCCTTCTCCTCATCCTTTGTCACTATGTTACCTCCCACATCCAACAAAGGATGGAGATTCTCCCGAGTCCTCCTCTTGTTGGTAATATATTTATAGAATAAATCATTGATCATTTTTTTGATGGCCCAGGAAAGAAAACATGATTACCATTATGACATATTTAATATTTATGTTAGTATGAATCTGCATCAACATGAACTAATTACAATTGTTCTATGATTAACAAGTGCTTATATACGTGAATCTTTTAAAAGTTGTCATCTAAAGTATAATCTCTCCACATAGCTTTCATAAGAATATAATATGCAGACTAAATAGAGTAACTAGGCAAACCTGTGGGGAAAAAAAACAACAATGTACTCTGAAAGTTAGCAGCACATCTAGATCTGAAGTGATCCAAAATAATACCTAAAGATGGTCTTTTCCCTATTTAATAGCACAGGAAAATAAGTGGTGGTAATAGCAACTGCCACAAAACCTATTTCTTTATGACCTCCTCTTCAGTATTTAGACTCTTTGAGGACAAAACATCAGCAACAACAAAAACTCCTTTATATCTTTCACTTTTCAGAAGAGTACACTCCTTACTGACAGATCAAGCCTTTGCTATAGTGATCCATATATTTGTAACCTCCAGGTCCAATTACCATAATTGGCTGCACTTCTTACAAGAGAATCCACAAATTATTTAAGGTGCCTCAGACCAAATACAGCATGATAACCACAGGTCTATTTGGAACACATCTATCTGTTGTTCAAATAATTGCAACATTGTACCACTGTCCAAACCTAGGCCTTCAAAAATCTGGAACAAGCAATGTCAAAGTTCTCTGAACCTGAGAGATGATGATGTTGCCTCTCCCAGGGTAACGCTGCTGGGAGGAAGAGACCAAGACTTTTCAGCTGATGCTTTTTCAAAAGCAAATGAATAGGAGGATAAACTTCAGGACAAAACCAATTGTATTTTCAACTTTCCTTCAGACAAAGTATTAATGACCAAATCATCAGATGTACAGTCATTGCACTACACATAAAGCAACCAACATAAAGAAATTCACTTGCTCTTGCAATTGGACATAAGAAACATATTTTGGTGTAAATCGGAAATCACAAACATCTTTTGTGCCTGTTACCACCATGAGCAGCAGTAGCATCTCCTACCTAGTGGCAATACCTAGATGTGAGATATCCTATCTCTGGTGGGAATTATGTGGATCACGGGTCAGAAATGGCTGCAGCAGGCACTAATACTTCAGAGGCTGGTCACAACTCTCCACAATTCTCTCTGATCTTTCTGCAAGAGCCCAAGCCTCATCTTGAGCTGAAGGAGGAATGGAGAGAGACAACCCTTGAAAGGAGGGCTGACAAAGACCCTCACAGTGGTGAAGTGTGGCAGCTAGTGATTTACAGGGGCTGAAAGGTGCCTGAGCATCATCCACAGGTCTCCAAAAGGAAGAATTGGGTAACAGAGATTGGGTATTCCCTTCTGTGGGGACAGAGGCACTTATCTGCTGACCAGACCAGCTGTCTCAGTTTGCTGCTTGTCTGTATCCCAGCTCCTGCCCATCTTACAGCAATTTCAGAGGCTCCCCCAGTCCCTGGGCTACACCCCTGAGCTTTGCAACTACAAGGATCAAGAAAGGGATCACTTAAGATATCCAGATATAGTAAGTCCGTAGGGCTGGCTGGAATGCAATCAAGGGATCCAAGGGCGATGACTGTGAGTCCTTGCTCTGTTGTACACATTTTTAGTATACTAGATTTAATGTACTAATACAGCCAAATATCACGCTGAGATACTACATGAAAATGCACCAGCTTTTCATGTTATAAACCAGTTCCTCCATCTTCCATCAAATGTATTTGTAACAGACATTTCTATTTCTACTAAAGAATCTTAAATATGAATAATGAGCACATTTACATACTCCTGCAAAACACAAAAGCCTTATAGAAGCATAGCAACTTTAGGGGTCGGCAAAAGACAGCTATTCCCTCAGAAGTTACGAAGAAGTCCCCCTAGGGCTGCAATTGTTTATTGAATTTATGACTAAACCATGGAGGGTGATTTGGCGCAAGAAGCTACTTATTAAAAAAATTATTATGATTTATTTATCTTTAAGCATCTGACTGTGTTTTGATCAAATAAAAATTCTAGAGTTTGCTATATAATTGAAGCAGAACAAACATCTTCGTTTTCATTTTCTAAAATATGAGATGTGGTAATAATAGTTCATTTTGTTCGCCTGCATTAAGTTATTTAGATAGAAAGTATGTATGTACCTTGTAATGCCTAGACTGTGAGGTCTCCTAGTTGGAGATCATGGTACTACAGCAGAAAGATAAATGCGAGAGAGCAGAACTCCCAGAGAGAAGGATGCCCTGGTATTATTCCTGTTACTGCAGTACCAAGAGGGTCCACACGGCAACTGCAGCACGGCTTGTGCAGATAAAAGTGAGTATAGAGCGTGGCTAGAGCAAATCACAGCGAATGTTTTCAGGCTAGGGAATTCTAAGCCCATGAGCAGATAGGTCCTGGCTACCTCCCCATGCTCATCACTTGCCAGAGCTGGCTGACAGACTGTCAGCACGCATGCACACACATGCACTGCAGATACCGCTCCTGCCATCCTTGCCGCAGAGATTTCTCATCTTCTCAGTTATTTCTCCTGAGCACAAGTCACAGTCCTCCTCACAGGTCAGCTTGGATCCTAGATGCCAAGCTGCTCTTTCCACAGGGCTCAGGGCTGAATCCCTGCTGGGCAGATGGGGATTCAGCAGACCTACAGGGAGGACAAAAAGTCCTCCAGTGAGGACACCAAACCCGGTGATAGAGAAGTGGAGGCGACTGGCCACTGGGGAAGGGGCTGGACCTGCACTGTGCCCCCAGTGATTCACTGGGGAGTACTTGACCCCGCAAAGTTTTGTTGGAGGAGAGATGAGATATGTCCTTGCTTCCATCCCACCCACACACTGCTGAACCAAGCCAGCTCACCTTGGTCCCCCAGTTTTAGTCTGGGTAAGTATTGTGGAATATGATTTCATTGTGGCTTATCACAAGAAGCCTTTTTAATGCACAATGTCAATAAATTATTTCAGTCAAAAACATAGATTATTCAGATAATAATAATATATACCAGGTAAATGTCAGGGAATCCCAAGTGTTATTTCTCCTTGCTGCTCTGGAATTCCATTTGTGTGTTCAGGGATCTTAAAGATTTTGATACCCGTTTTTGCACTTCAGAAACAGATCCATTAAACACGTAAAAGAGAGTAATAGTCCTTCCCTGCATCTTTGTTAGAAAGAAACTAATCTTCATTAAAAATTAAACTTTATGGTTTTGCACTAGGACTTGGCAACAAAACTCTCCCAGTGGTCTGCTTTATTCAACTGTGTAGGAGTCACAGATATACAAAGAAATTCAGTTCAAAAATTATGAGTAAAGCAAGAGAGGAAGTTTTAAGTATAAAAGTTACCAACAAACAAACAAAAAAAAGAAACATCCTAACTGTTCACCTGCATTTATGGTCCTGGTATCACAGACCTTTCTCACCGTCAAACAAAGAATAACTCACCATATCAGAAGTGGTGACTTGAACTAGAAAGGGGTCACCTACCTAACACTATAATTTGTTAGTAGCTTAACTATAACATATGGTTGCTTTTTAAAGCTATTTGTTACATCCAATTTCAAGTTTATTAGTAGATAAGAAATAGAAGTCACCTATATAAGTGGGGGAACCAAAGTCCCCATGTATTAGGACCAGAGTCTCTCTGTTAAAAAAAACTCTGGTATTGCACTTCAAAGGTAGCTTTATATGTTTGTCACTTTGGAGAAGCTGAGACTCTAGACGTAAGTAGCACTCTCCATCCTTGACGGGACAGTGCTATAGAGGTGAATTATTTGTATGTAATTTCATCCAGCCATTTCCCCCGGCCAGGTGAGAGATGCCTTGAAAACTGGGGACCAGGCATATTTTTTTTCCAAGGACTGCTTTGATGTTCGGTGTGAGTCAAGTCCATGTTGTCATCTTTTGGCCCAACACACAAACTGAAGCAGCAGCACGCTACATGCGTACACAAGAACTGGGACATTTCACTCCCGATGGAGAACTGCAAGTGACGGCGGAAAAACGGAGAAGGAAGGGTTATTTTTAGGCATACTTATTTCCTAGATTTAGGTTACACAAATCCTTCATGCAAAGAGAACAAACAGAGAAGGATGCCTGTGCCTTGTTCATGCCCTTGGCAACGTTTGATAGCACAGGGGGATATAGATTTCAGAACACAAAGCGACTGCCCACACCTCCCTCCCCAACGAGCAGGCATTCTTATGGAAATAATAGCTTTCTCTTTAAGACAGGAATTTGTCTTTATTACCTGTGTTTCATTCAATACTGAATGATATGATAGCTTATTGCAAGCTCCAGTCATCTGGGGACATTTTGCTGAAGGTGGGATAAAACAAGGATAGGTCTCAGTAAGCAGGCTATCATTGTTTCAATTCCAGTTGAACAGTTATGCTTCTGGGGATGATTGCAGTCGGTTTTTGAGAATACAAAGTGGGAAAAGCAGCAGGGCAGCTTTAATCTGCTTAATCTTTCATCGGCTTAGGGTCTATGTACCACTAGATGACCCAAAGATGCATACATAGAAAGGGTATTTTTGGTGCCTACAAAGGTGAAAAGATAGATGTAAAACACACACAAAGGTGCCTATTCCTCTGCAGCTGCTGCTCCTCCAGTGCTGTGGAAGGAACCAGGGGGAGCCTGAGGAATCCTCAAGAGTGTTACAGAGCCGGCAGACATCAGAGACCTGATATGTTCATGGAGATAGTCTTAAACTGAGCACTGGAGAGGAGAGCGCTGCCTCACCTCTTGAGAAACCGGGAATAGAGGCACAACTTATCTACAGTATGGGAGATCGAGCTGCAAGTCAGGCATCTGCCAAATAGAGATGCTAGACTCTTATCTTTTAACAGGCTGCCACGATCAGTTATTGTGAGATATCATTCATCTTCTCTGATGAAGAATTTCTTGATTTTGCACAATTAGCAGAATGTTACTCAGATCACAAAGAGCTCTATAATTTCGCGGTCAGAGGACTTGCCAAAAAAAGACCAAGTTCCTGCCTCTTTGTTAACACTCATTTAAATACTTTGTACGTTACAAAATTACTTTCACTGAGCCCAGCGAAATGTCCCCAGTGTTAGAGCACCAGAGAAGGTTACAGCAGCCTCCCAAGAACAAGGGAGACCAAAGGTAGACACCTCATTTGGAATTAACCAGAGAAGTATATGGACCCCTGCCAGCTGCATCCCAGAACAGCATGCTGTGTACTCCTCTAAAAAGAAACAATTACCCTTTTCTTCCGCTCTGTATGTTTTGGGGGTTTTATAAGGCTTGCAAGGGGCAACGGGGCTGCACAGAGTTAATTAGTTTTCTGACCTGGACAAATACTTTACAGTTCTTTTGTGATGCTTCTAGAGCTTTCGTTTGCCATCTGAGAAATACATACAAGAACTGGTGGAAGGGCAGGGGAACATTTTTTTTTGTTGGCAAATGAATATGTGGAATGACAGAGCTTTTATATATGTTGTTTTTTAACTACAAGCTAAAATAAATGTAGCTTTAGAGGGATTTTTTTTCACTTTTTTCCTTGCTGTCTTGGCTATCCAGTTGAAAATAGGTTGTTTTCAGCCTGTTTATTTTTAATTCTTCCTTTCATGTTGCTTTCAAGGAAATGTCACTTCCTGAGAACAAAAGGTTAAGTCACTCAATACAGAACTATATAATCAGTCTGCTTGACAAGCCTAGTCTGCTGAAAATATTAAAGAATGAGCACCTGACTAGTCAACAAGCCATCTCCATTGACATAAGTTCCTGTTTCAGCATTTTAATTATTCTCATGGGTCATCCCATCTTCAGAAACATCAAGACTGATGTTACCTCATCACCAGTAAACACCAGCAATTTGTTTTTTCCAAGGATTTAACTCTGCCTCTTCAAACCAGAATCTAGAATTAGCAATGAAGTTGCTCAAGCCTGTCCCAATAGCATCGTCCTCATAAACGATTAAGGGGATGTGTCACTCACTACTCAGATTGCTTACTCTAGCCAAAAAGCTATTCAGAATGTATTGTTTTGATACCAGTCAAGATTCCAAAGTGTAAGTGTCCTATTTATTTACACAAATATTCTGTGCAACTACTACAACATCCCACTGCATTTCAGACTGCCTTAGATTGGTTTTTATTATTCAAACACATAAAAAGCCATGAGGTAACTGCAGCTAGCTTGCTGTTTGGAGTGCTTGGAGTAAATGTTATGAGAAGTTGAATGTTTGTTGCAAGCAGTACAGATAGCAGAAAAACCAGTATGCAATCAAATGCAAGGAGTCTTTGGATGTTTCAAAGTATCACTATAGAACCTTGCAATTTTTAAATCCTTTTTTATTTTCCTGGGATTATTTTATACTATCTCATGGCAGTAATGGCAATTTATTTTGTTGAACTACCTCATTACACCACCAACAGGAGATACTGTGATCTATGAGCTAGAACAGAAACTTTATTGTTATGTGATGTAAAATGGAAATTTATATCAATGCAAATGTGGGGGGGAAAAAAGTGTTAAATAAAATAAACTACTACTTCAATACCTATGGGTATTTCTCATTGCCCCAGCTTTGGGAAAGGAAAGGTGACCTGCTATTTACTGTCCTTATTTTTTCATATCTAAAATAATGAGACCAGGAGAAATATCAAAAATATTTCTATGATCATACAAGGCAATACTTAATTTTTTCTTCATTGTGTGTGAAAATATGTTTGAAGGCCTTCCTCCTATTCACTTACATAAAAACAATAATTAATTCATGCTGCAGGCTATTCAAATTCATGGATATGACATTGTCTATTCTTGATCATAAAGAAAATAGCATGAATGCTGGTCCACTTTGCAGTGCTGGATTCCTCCCTGACGTGTACTGTGCGCTTGTCATCCTGCCTAACAACGAATTCGAACAATTGGAAATGGGAAGCAGACGCTCAGCATTCTCTGCTGGAAATCAGACATTTAAAAACATGGAAAACTGAAAGTCTGAATGGGGTGAAACAATGTAATAAGCTTTAGTTTAAGGTATTTGCACAATAATGTGCACAGAGTAAGATCCACACAAAAATGACATATAACTGGAGGAAGCGTGTAACAGAATAGTGTTAATTAGCCACAGAATAATACAATAAATATGCTGGAGGTCGTGCGTGTTTGCTCTTTGACTCAGCACAATCAAGTCCTGCTGGAGCACAGATGCTCTTTACAGTTTAGTATTTTGTTGTGATAAATTCCAATTCACAAGTCACTGACTGGAGCCCCAATTCAGCAGCCTGTCCACATCTAATCACATACTTAACTTTAAAGTATATACCTTAGCCTTTGTCGGGTTACTGGTAAATCTATTATTAAATTAATAAATATTTAAAATAGTAACTCTAGTAACATTTACCACATACATATTAGGGTCACAACTTCAATGTGTATGAATATTTCAGCTGAAAAATTTAACACACAAGTACGTAATGAAAAAAGTAAACAATTGTCCCCTTTTGCTACCGTTTCATAAAGATATATAGCTGTGATGCTGCCAGCAGCACCCATGCAGTTTATAAATCTGGCGTCCCCTGCCTCACACTGTAGGTGCCAGCCCGCTTCATGGTGGCTCTAAGCATGGTTTATTACATTTTTGAGACTTTTGGAGCATTTTGTTGAGAGAGATATCAGACTGGACAACAGAAGATTACAACTAATTGTCTACTGGCTGGCTTATGGAATGCATAGATAGGGCTTTGAGTACTGCTACTTTGAATACTTAACAAATTTCAACATGCCTTTGCAGAAGCAAATTAGGAGAATATACTGCTGTTTCTAATTATTAGTGCCCTCTCTATATATACAGACCAATATTATAAATTATGATCACCCTTTCATTTACAGGTACTTTGCTCATAGGAGTAAATGAAAGTTCTGACAGATTTGGTCAATATTTTTATGTTTTAGTGCCTAAGGGTAAAATTCATCCTTCAGGCACTGGTTTGAAAAAAGGGTAACACTCACTATGGCAGAAGCAGTGCCACGAGGATGCCTTGCAACTGTACCAACAGCAACAGCACTTCTGCTGATTCGGTTACGCTGGAGCAGGTGGGTTTGGAGTAAGAGGATATGCTTTGCCGGAGGTATAAAGTAAAACAGAAATATATAATGCATGTTCCCATAACTGTATTTGTAGGTTTTGGTCGAAACGATGTTAGCAAAATCTAGGCGTATGCACTTTCCCTGAATGTGTCTGAGGAGGGCTGAGAGGATGTAATTGGCTTATTTATAATTTTTAAATGAAAACTGGCTATAGTCATTATATTTTTTGATGCCCACTAATGAGATGAGAATTTGTCTCTACTCTGCAAAGAGCTACAACAACGTAGGAAATGCAGAATGAAAAATAAAACATGCAGCACCATTCCTGGGATCTGGGGGATAATCCTTTGCTCCCTGCTGCTTTGCCCAGCACCACAAGTGCAAAGAAGCAAAGCCCATAATGCTCAAATAATTCAGTGGTCAAAACTGGCTCTACTAAGTGATGCAAAACAATCATTACTGAAAAACAGCTAGACCAGAAAAATGACTATGGCTACAGTTCAAACTAACCCAGTAGTCTTCCACAGTATCAGTACATTGCCGATTACATGCGTTATAGTAACAGCTAGGAATAATAACCTATTGCTCTTCTAGTTTACACAAACAATTTCTAATTTACTATGGTGAAGGGTGGTCAACAGACTGGTGGCGTTGGTTTGAAGGAGGGATGATCAAGTAAACAAAAAGAGCACAGAAAATGTGAATGCACAGCCTAAAATCCCAGCATTTTTCATGCTTTCTGGTACTTCAGAAAAGCATTATCAGTTTGGGTTTTTTCCCAAACATGTAATTACCTTATATATTTCCATACACACCTTGACATTCTACATGGCATCCTAGATATGTTATTCAAGAAATCCTAAAAATAGTAGTGTAAATAGACAAAACAGTGACTCCTTAGACTTCCCACATTTTTTAACTGATTAGACAGCATTATGGCTTTCACAGCAGCAAATACTATAATTAAGTCTATCAATTTCATTACAACTTCACTGTTTTCACCTGCTCATTCTCCTTCTCCAGAATTACCCTTCCATAGCTGGTTTCATCCAAAATAGCATCTGAGATGCATGATTATAATTTGGGGCTTATTGTGAAGGCTTTTTTTGGAAAGTCCATAAAAAACCTGTTCATTCCTGTGAATTGAGTGTACGGGATAAATGAAAACGAAGAGGGGCTCACATGCAGCTTTGGGGATGGTCTGCCTTGGGAAGACTTTTGTGGTTCCTGTCCCCCACTACCATCATTGTCCTTGTCTCAGGAGTTACATCCACACTGGGGGTACCTCAGCACCAGACCATCAGCCAGAAGCTGCTGAGCGGCCCCTGCTTGCAGCACAGAGGACTTAAAAGAGATGGGATGGGGCAACACTGCTGCTAGCAGAAGAGGCTGTCCTGCTCTTTCCACCCGCTGCCCAGACACCTTCTCTTATGCACATTCGGCTGCTTATCCAGCCTGATGCTCAGCCCATCCAGTTCACTGAGCTGGCTGAAAACAAATCCAGATATAAATGAAAAAATAAGTCAGTTGATTTCTGCTGGCTTACTGAGCTAGAGCCTGGCATTAGAGAGAGCATGGGACCACGCAGCCAGGGACGAGGGGGAGGTGAGACAGAGCAGACCCACCTCGTTTTACATCAGCAAGACCAGCAGCTTAAGAGAGATGAGGTTGGTGTTCTCCTCTGACGTTCACCTCAAGTTGAACAAGCACCGATTTCCACAGTAAACCCTCTCGCTGGGTGTTTAAAGCTAAAATGAGACCTTTAGACAGGACAGAGCTGGAGCTGAGGGGACAGTAGCCCCGGTGGAAGGGTGAAGGCAATAAGCAGGCAGGGACTCCCTTGCTGGGCTGAACTACGGCATTCACAACCGTACTTCTCTTGAGCGAAAACTTAAAAGAACAAACACCAAAACTTAACAGAAAAGGAAAATAGTAACATAGCTACTTTGCAAGGATTGGAGACGAGAGCAGAGTCGGGAGAATTTCCAGCGGAAACTTTTAACTTAGTGCCATGAAAAGCAGGAACTGGATCCAGCGGCATCAAATACTCCTGGGAAGAAGTCACGTCGGAGTCCTTACACAGTCAGCGACACTTTGATGGGTACAAAGCTTGTCTCTCTGAGTCCTGATATAGCCAATAACAAGGTATTTTTAAAAATTCAAACTAGAGATCAAATTTCCAGGGAATTATCTTTGCCCGATACTAAAGCTAGCATTTTTCCTTAAAACATACCTGAATTCTTTCAAACCCCCAGGACAGTGAAACTACTCCGTGTGAATGCTTCTTTCACGTGAAAAACTCTCTTACGCTCTGTAAGCATAAAAGGAGCTCAGAAATTATGTCTGGCGAAGTGGATATCCCTTCTGAGACTGCCAAAAGAATTTATGTGCTGTTTATGAAATGTGGGTGACGTTATAAAACTGCCGTATCACTGAGAGCCTTTATCTGTGTGAAATCTGCTATTTCTGGTAGTGTTCCTGTCACTTATCTCCCAGGCCAGAGACAGTGAAGGATTATTACACGTAGAAGACATCCACATAGATGAGACAGTCGGGAAGCAGGCAGGCTCAGGACCAGGCACGAACTGGTAAAGCAGTTCCCTACCTCCTCCTTCTTCAGAGAGAACATTTGAGGCAGTGAAATTTCCCTGGATGGCTTCCAGATTTTGTTCAGTGACTATCTAAATAAAAACACACAAGGCAGTCCTGGAAGCAGGGATCAGAAACACGCGCCTCGGCTCCCGGCAGAGAGCCCTGAACAGGCAGCAAAATCTTCCTTATCTTCTCCTGGAGAGTAGCTGAATTTCAAAAGAAACGCAGTGCAGAGCTTTTCTTCTCTAAAATGACCCACAGCAGTTCCAAGACTTATTATGACTCATGTTTATCCCTCCAAGTGCTGAAAATTAGACTTCCTCAGCTGCCAGGGACGGAAGTTGCTCCATAATAAGCCAGGGCTTAGATATACCCTGTGAGTTCGGCTCCCAGAGACGGGCACCTGACTGAAGAACCTTTTGGGTCTGGACCCAAGAGTCAAAACTGCATTTCCCCGGCTGAACCGGGGGAAAAAATCGAAGATTTTTCCTAAGTCAGCTGCTCCAAAGCTGGTCTTGTTCTTGTACTGCACACAAAGATTATTTTTCTTTCAGCAGTTTGCTCTTGAATTTAATGCTAGATGTTGTAGCATATGGACTCATTTGCAGATAAATTCACAATATCTTACGAAATTCTGGCAATGAAATAACGTTCTGCTGTCTGTACTTTGGCCTCAAGAAATCTTCTTGTTCACTAAGTGTAAGTATTATAATGCTAAAATGAATACACTTGTTCTCTCGTTCTGTCATTATAGAGATTATCGTTATGACCTTACGCTAATGTGCTATTTTCCACATGTCCATTGATTTACAAGACTCCATCATGCCTTGAAACAAGCCGTTACATATAAGCCAGAAGCACTATAGCTCTCCATTCTCAGTCTAATCATGTACTGCTGCATCTCTGTTCTTTCCCAAGGCTTCTTTGTTTTCCAGAAACCCAGGGCTGTAGTTACAAAAACATAATGTACCTGGTGCCTATTTCTCTACAACGGCCCATGTAAGATGGCAGAGGACAGCAGAAATCATTAAAATCAGAAATGGACTTTTAAAAATCTTTTTTTCTTATATTAGTCAGATAGTTGGAAAAGGAAATGAGCAACAGTTCTTTAAAGCATCTTTAACAATTCTTTGTAGTTCCGATCTAGTCTGATCCAAAGCACTGCTGGCAGCTGCACTGTTAATGTGCATTATCCAGAGAGAAGAACAGAGCAGACCTCTCCTTTGCTACTCTTTTTTTTTTTTCCCCTTTTCTCTCAAAAATGCTATGAAGCTGTTACAGAAGTCACAATCCCATGCTCTAGATGGGAGAGCAAAGAGGAACACACGATGGCTCACTCTCTACTTACGTGTTTGGGTTTCTGTCCAACAAACAGTGACGGTCTGGCCTGAGTATTCAGTTGAAAGGACTGGGAAATGCTCCAAAAGCCCCCAGTTCAGATGTGCCCGAAGAAGCTCTTACAGCTATATTTACTTTTAGCATCCTTTGCAGTCCCTGCTGACACACCTCACACTGATTTCAAAGGGAAATTATACGAATCCATACTGACACTTTCAACAATGACACTTTCAACACACTGACCTTACGCTTTTATACATGTAGCATCTCTAGCCCCTCCATTCCAGCATATTGGCTAGGAGAAGGTACTTGGGTGACTTGTTTGTGAAAGAGGCTGCTACTTGAACTCAACTAATTACTCAGGCAAGTCATGTGGAAAAGCTGCTAAGATAAAACACAGAAAATAAATGAATAGGTGGATAGGATGCTGCTGTACAACAGCATTTGCAACTGCGATCAAGGAGCCTGGAGCAGGTAGGTACCTGTCTAGGCAGAGTAACAGGGGAATAAATGGTGATGCAAAGTGAAAAAAAAAAAAAAGCAGCTGATGTGGGACAGAGGGAGGGAAACCACTTTGGAGGTGTCCATAGTGCGAGTTGCTGTAGCTCGTTCAGAGCTAGCTCAGGTGGAGTGCTGCTTTGCTAGTGGTACGCGGAATACAGGGCTCCAGCGGTGCTTTGGCTCTAGCCACCACCCTGAGGGTAGCTCTGGAAGGGCAGCCAGCCTGCCCCTTCTCCCCATGACATAGTCAGAAGATAGGCTAAAGCATGGGGAATCCCTGACTTTAACACCCAAGAAGCTTGTCTATGACTGCTGCCACCTTAACGAGTGCTCAACCTGTGGAAATGTTAAGCTGCATGTCCTGGTGGTGATGGGCACTGGCACTGGGATGGCCACAACTTGCTCTAACACAAATACCAGAAACAGAAGGACAAACAAGTCTTTCAAAATGTTGTTATTGCCAAGTACAGATGAGCCTTGAAGTACCAGGGGTTAAAGAGAAGGTCTCGGGAGGTGAGTTCTAGCTACAATTACCTACAGGGACTATTGATGTCTCTGCTAAGGAAAAGTCAATGAGGTGGAGAGAAAAGTCCTGCTGGAGAACAGAGGAGAAAGAATATTCAGAAGCAGCTGAAGTCTCCACTGGCTATCCTTTAGGCTAAGAACAAATCTTCAGAATTTTCATTTTTGGCCAAAAAACCACGGTTGAAATTGTAATAATCTGTGACACAGGTAAGCCAGATGGTTCGAAAGATTCTACTGTCATGTTTCCTTATATCTATAGCAGTATGACTTAAACTGGCCTGCTTGTATTGGAACACTTTTAGATATAGGTATCACGAAGGCTTTTCCATTACTAGGACAGAATGCTTTGGGTTTTGTTACTGGCTGGGTATCCTGTGCTGCAAGATCTTTAGAATATCTGAGGACCTGCTTATAATTCCCATTTCTAAACAAAAGGTGAAAAAATCCACACCCTAGAGGGATGAAGCAAGAAGCCTGACTCAAAAACTGGCTTCAGTTCCTTTCCAAGGTAGGCTCAAGAAAGGTACTTCAAAGGTGATTATTAATCATTCTTTAAAATTCTTCAGTGGTCTATCTTCTAAAGAAAGCTGCATGGAAAATGTGAAGAGAAAGCTAGTTTTGACAACAAACACTGGCCTGGGATTAGGGGAATTGAATAAGGAAGATGTCTGTGTGAGCCACAGGATTCCAGTAGCCAGCAATGAGGAAGATGAAGTCTTCCATGGGATGTAAGCTGTTCATCTCGGGTTCTGTGTCTTTAACTAAGCTGCACCTGGTATTGCTTATAAGGAACGTGAGATAAGTTAAACATGGCATTTACTTTGCTTTCATGCAGGTTTCTATTACTTAGATTACTTGCTGTAATTGTGACTTTGTACAGCCATACTTTCTCCTAGACAAGAAACTCTTATGATCTGTAACGAGTAACGCCAAAAGGTTAACGGAGTTTGGAACTGACAGCTGCCTCACAGTCATATTTGAAGGGTTTTCTCAGAGCGGGCTTTGCCCTTTTGTGCTCCTGCAGTATTATCCAGGTGGGGTGCTGATGATGGAAGCAGCATCGGCAGCTTGGAGAAGTGGTGGGGAACACAAGAAAGGAAAAAGGTGGCTACGTATCCAGAAGCCTTCTGTCTGGTGCCTTCAAAACCTGAAACCCAGGCACCATCTGTCTGGTGCCCTCAAACCTAGAAACCCAGAAACCCTCTGCCTCATGACTTGGTGGGTCATGAGCAAGACAGCTTCTTCTGATGGCAGCAAAAGTCATTTCTTTCTTGAGAACCACAGGTGCAAGAGACTGGGAGCAAGCTGCAAGCTGCTTGGTACACAGTTAAATCCCACATCACCATCGGAAGGATGTCGTGGGGAGAGGGTGGTGCGACCTGTCCTGGCAGGTCACGGGTTGGTTCACACCTGATCTCGGGCTGGTTCACACCTGATCTCAGAGAATTCTTTGGGTACATTAAAGCACAAAGATACTTGTGTGATTTAACTGTTCGAGGACGGCAGCCCATCACTGCACAGAAACAGCTGCATTCACATGAAAGGCTAACGGAAGGTTTATTAAGAGCAGCACAGATTTTTCTGTGGCTTGATTTATTGCCCATATGAGTTAGTCTCCAAAATTCACGTTTCTTTTTCCTCCAAAAAGCTTCAGGGACATCATTACAAAACTGGAGCCTAACACTTGTTAGTGTGAAGGTTTTAAAATGTTTGAATTTAAATAAATATGGAAAATTGCTACCTCTATTCATCCTTTTTTTTTGGTATTCCTTATTTTCTGTGTCAAAATTTTCAGTCATTCAGTAAGATAACAGAGAGTATAATACAACACTGTCAACACTTGTGGTTTTATTTTACTTTCCCTGATTTCTTCTTGAGGATCCAGATCACTAATTCAGGAGATTGCAGAATAAACGTAACTTCCTCTGCTAAAAAGTGTTCTAATCCACATTTGCAAAGAAAAGCTTGAAAATGTAAAGCAAATGAAACCTAAGGCTCAGAAGCCAAGTGAAAAACAAACTGCAAAAGTATTTTTAATAGGAAAAAACCTGCATCATTTTTAAACAATCCCATGATTTTTTGAGGCTGATTCATGATTTTGTAATGTTTAAAGTTGGCAGTACTGATACCCTGTGATTTAGATGACTAATCACACACTGAAAAGCTAATAATCAAAGTAAGCAGTTTGTGAAGTACCCACAGACTAGAAAATACGTATCTCAACTACTCAGCAAAGGCTTGTGCATAAATTGACAACAAATAGAATCAGTTTATATAACTGCTTCACAAAGAGAGAAAAGAGCTAATCAGTTAATCAGTTATTTTATTTGTATCACATAATGCTACCAGCTGCAGCAGTAAGCGTGGAGAGTAGGGAAGAGAGAGAATAACAGGGTAGTGCTCCAGCGATGCATCCACAGGGAAGGGGGCAGCAGGGAGGGAGTTCAGCAGGAAAAACCAAGAGTGGAAACTGCCTTAGGGCAGGCTGCAGTTACCCTGCACGGCGCAGGAGGAAGTACCCTGGGGGAAGGAGGGACGCAAGCGCAAAATAAAGTTGGGAGAGAAGCGGTCAGCTGGCTACAAAGGGTTAAATCCGGCTGCGATGTGCAGTCCACGGATGCATAGGATGCATCCCATAGGATGACTATGGGAAGGAACACAGAGAAGGAAAGCAGCAGAGAAAAGGCCTTTTGAAGGCAGGTGGAGGCAACAGGGGTGGATGGTGGCTTCTCAGTGGGCTTTCTCATTTACCGCTTTGTCATGAGCAGTTCTCAGGCGGGCTCTTTCCAACCTTTTCTCTTACCTGATATTAAGCAGACGGCAGAAAGAGGTGTGTGTAGCAAGTGCTTGGCATCAGCTATGGTTCCTAACAAGAAGATGGATTCTTTTCTGAAACTCTGCTCATAGCAAAATGACGTTGATAGAAGATAAACCATCTACGTGTATTGATGCTGCTCAAGCAGCCTAGTTCCCTCAAAATAAAAATGGCAAGGAAGGATGATTTCTCATTTTCAGAAGCTAAAGAGGAATTGAAGAATTATAGAGAGTATGGTGGGCCTTCATTTATTGGCTTGCAAAGGCAGAAAACAAAACCATTTTGAAGAGAAACTACACATTTATCTGAATAAGTATTTTTGTAGCTACTTCATTGCAAAATATAATGAATACGTAGCATCGACCTCCAAGTTTGTATCCTCTTTGTATAAAATTTGTAACTTCTTTATATAAAATTTATATGCTCTTTATCTAAAATTAAATAGAGCTGTTAGTAGTTTCAGAAAATTCTCCCGCAAAGGCATATTTAATTACAAGTCTGCCAAATGGGAGTTTCATTTTCTTTTGAAGAACCTGATATAGACAGGATATTACATGAGTAGGATCTCCGATCTGATCCTGTAAGGAAGCTCCTACATCCCCGTGAAGAGAAAAAAAAAAGAAGCCACACACGGTTTGAAAATGAAGGTCAAATCAAAGCAAGTGAACCCAAGAAATTGGAGCGAATGGGGCAGAATGATCCGTCTGTGTTAGAGCTTTCTACAGCAGCTGTCACCGTGGTGTCTAAAGTGCTGCATAATTGGAGTGGATACCAAAATTTGAGGGGAGATTGCAGAGCAAACGGGAAAGACGGAGGGATGTATTTCACAGCTGTCAGCCAGAAAGGAAAGATATTCTGCTCCTTCTTCCAGATGGAGAGCAGCTCACATGTTGATGCAGTGAGTGAGGGGGTGACTGAAATCCATGGATTCATTCATCAGCTGCACCTACAACGCGGCTTTTTGATAAAAGCTGTAGTAATGCACCAAAAAAGGTGGTGGTGGTGGTTCACGTTCAGAGCCTGTCTGTTTGCTTCACCATTAGCTATGGGGCTCTAGACCATTCTCTGGTGACAGCTTTCTACCGCTGTTGACATCATTTCTTAATGAACTGCAAGATTTACTCAAAAATATACATACTGTTATAGGAAGGCGTGCAAGCACACAAATGAAAAGAATATTTAAACAAGTACGTTGGGAGGCACAACAGAAGAGTCAGTGATGAAAAGCCCTAACAATGTGTCACGTAGAAAAACCAGACAGCTCTGACGCACATGTTTTAGGTGGGCAGAAGTTGCAGTAAATATTCACGAAGAGCAACTCACCCTGCAATATCCTGCCAATGGACTGACGAAATAGCCAGTGCATTTTCGAGGGGTGCTTTTAACATCCAGAACATTTCAATGCATTTATTTTACTGAAACGAACCATTCATAATGTTCATGCGAAACACACAAAAATTAAAGTTAAGCCAATCTTCACTATTCTGTCTTGGCATTTAGACTTTGAGCAGCACGTCCTGCATATTCTACCTGCTCTTACTGTTGAGGCTGTTTTAATACGTGTTTATGTGATGCCGTGTAATATTGTTCCACCTCACTTCTCCCTAGGTGCCTGTAAACTAACATACTGATCTAATGGTAGACATTAAATATGACACTTTGGGGATCTGTCTATGGGAACTCATACATTTCTATTTTATTTCATGAACACTTTGCAAGCTTGTACCTTTGTTTATGTTTTTTATTGCCACCTTGCATCACCTGTTTTGTTTCAAGGAAAGGAGATGCTGATATATGAGGGGTGGTTTGCATGTACTTCTGTCTTGTATTTTGCCTAAGAAAAAAGTCTGATTAAAGTAATAATGCCTTTACCAGGAGCCTGACTGCCCCTAAGAGTCACAGTCCCTGAAGAATGAAACAGCAATCCAGAGTGGGCAGCCTGGAGGAAATAGGAAGGAATTGTGAGCAAGCTGTTGGGAGAACAGCCTCAGCACGACACTGGAGAGCAAGAGGAACTGCACCATGGAGCTCAGTCCTCAGCCTTGGTGCTTGTATCCTCAGGAGTCTTTGAGTGATCATGGAATCATTTAGGTTAGAAAAGACCTTCAATGCCATCGAGCCCAACTGTGAAGCTAACACTGCCAAGTCCACCACTAAACTACCTCCCTAAGCACCACATCTATACGTCTTTTAAATACCTCCAGGGATGGTTTGTCAACCACTACCCTGGTTGATACCAAGGGTCAGGCCAGGGCATCCAAGGATTTGGAGAGAAGTCAGGGAGACCTGGAAGACCAAGATCTTCTCAGTACTAGAGTGATGGGTATAAGGGGAGACCACGAAGGCAGTGGATGCCACCACTACAGTAAAAGTGCAGCAAGCTCTGGAGTCGTCCCGCAGAGGAGAGGCTCCCACTAATGCTCTGGGAGCACTAGTGATCCTTTATCCCAGCTAAACGCTCTGCCCTTACCACCATGAGCTTGCTGTAGCTCTGTATCTTTGTGTGACCAATTTCTTTCTTCCTTCCCTCTGAAACCGCAAAACGTGGATGCAAAATGCCAATAAAATCCAAAAAACTGGCAGTGCTTTATGCACAAACATGAATTCTTGTATTTCAGCCTGCACTACACCCGGCAAAAAAAGCTGCCTGGTGTTCATCAGCACCTCCTCCTTGTTTCACTCCCCATGCTCCCATCTCTGCATGCCATGCAGCCTCTCCGATGGCCACAGAAGCCTCCGTAAGCAGTAGAGTCCTTTGCTGAGGACCCACCAGCCTTCAAAACAGAAGCCAAAAAAAAAAAAAAGCCAAAGCACGGGCACCGGATAGGTGCCGTAGACACGGCGGATGGGATTCATATGATTCATATTCATGCTTTCCGTAGGCAACAGAAAGAAGCAGGCTCCCTGAGAGAGCGATCCAGATGGGTTTCTATGGCAGACAGATGAGCCACCTCCGAAAGCCTGTTCCCTCCACTGACTGCAGAGCCTGACTACGCAGGACCCACAGCAGTGCACTCTGTGGCTCAAAATAAACCAAAATTTTTTCACCAAAGTTAGATGAACTCTGGTTTTTAAATGTACGCTTCACGCCGGACTTCTATGCCTCCTGAATTTTGAAAATAAATTGCTTATTTCTGCTGGTTTAAATACTACAGTCACCTGCCAGTCAGTTTTGTATTTTGCTTCTTTTATATTACATGATGAAAGGCATGGAAGAGTTTTTATTATAATATTTATATTTATACATATATTTACACACATTTATTTAGCCTACACAGGCACACATGAATGTGAAATTTTTAAAAATTCCATTGCCAGTCTTCACTGACAAGTATAATTTTTTTTTAAAAAAAGCATTCCTATGAATATTTACATTTGAAAGCGTGCTACTAGAGATTTACAGTATGCTTTTAACACGCTGTATCTCAAATGCATATAATCTTATACATCCCATTATTGTTTTTTTCTATAGACTTCAGCATAATCCCTTCTATATTTTGCTGGGCTCTTCTGCAGCCTTTGAAACAGCCACCAATTTGCAGTGATTTCAAGGGACTTTGCATTGGACTTTGTATTATCCTATTAAGAGAGGTAGCCAGGTTTCCTTCTATTTTAAAATTCTCCCTAGGTTGGGAGCTAGAGTAGTAACACTGCCACTCTAAGAGATGCCATAGACCTCACCTGAGAGGCAAGGTGCACTTCTTGGACAGATGTGTTTAGAGAGAAACGTGCATATGTGGAAATACAAACTGTCATCATCATGAAAGTCACAGGTACCGTGTGGTTGGAAACAAAGAGCAGAGGATGTGATGGCTGCCCTCAGCCTGATTACCTGCTTCATCCTGCTGGGTTGTCCATTTCTACCTGGGCTGATGTTCATGTTGCAAGTTCTCCATGGAGAGCGGTGGCTGTATCCCCAAGTCCCACACCAAAGCTCATGTTAATTTAACATAATGTCCAGCCATAGCTTCTTGCTGTGCCTTTGCCTGCAGGGCAGGAAAGCACGCTCCTGTCATGACCCCTTCACTCTGCTGAAGTTCAGCCATCTGGGGACCTCTCCTCTTCCCCTTCCACAGAGGGACCCCCTGGGATGCCCCTCCAGCACCTCCACTTCTGCTGGGCAATGCCACCAGCAGACCACAGCGCCCTGGCCACAGCCCTGCCCGCTCGGGACAAGGCTCCATTGCAGCTTCTGCCCAACACTCCTCCCTCGTGTGCCTTCTTCTGTCCTTGTTCTCCCTTTGTTATATTGCACTTAGGTTAATTAAACCAAAATTTTAAACAGAAACTATTTAGAGAAGAATTCGTAGCACCTATGTGCCTTCCTCACGCTTTCCCAGCCGCGTTTTCATACAGACCACTGCCCAAAGTACAGAGCAGCTTTTGGTGGGCAACCAGTCTCAGCAGAGCCTCTCTAGAAAAGACACGGAATGCGACAGTTGTTTATTTCTACTAACACAGCTGTAGGTTTTAATCAAAGTTCCCTGTGATACCACACAAAGTACTTTGGAGAAATGGAATTCCACACAGCCGTTTCCATCAACGGATCTTTGATCCTGTCAAAGAAAGACAATGGACTCATTTGACAAGTCCTCCTTGCTATCAAACCACGCTGACTGGCGCCACTTATATTTGTTAACCTATCCTTTCTGCTGGCTCTTCCAAGCTAACTGCACTGGTATTATACTGGAATCTGGATTCATACAAGGAGGGATTTCTAGGTCCCATTTTCTCCCCTTTTTTGACATTTGAACTGCATTAGCACTTTTCCAAGTCTGTGAAATTTTCTTAGCTCCCCAGGATTCACAGTAAGTAGTTCAGAAGCCACCTGAGCTATTTTCTCCATTAACTCTTTGGGGAGGGGAGAAATGACCCCGAACTGACAACCTGGAAAAGCTCGGAAGAGTCCCATCACCCAAGGCTTTCACGGAGAGCTGTCTGCCTTTGGCTGAGACAAGACGGAGAGCTCGGCCACCTCCACCACAGGAAGGGAGGGAGAGCCGGGGCTGGAAAAACAGGGAGTGCCCTCAAGAGCCAAGGTGGTTCCCATTCCTGTCCACCTCTCCTTGACAAGGAAGGCCCACTTTCATTACCACTTTGCCATTTTCTTCTCTATAAAATTGCAAATTAGTGTAATTATTTTTTTCAAAGAGACCCAAGACTTTGCCACCGCAGCGTTGTTGCCTGCCTGCCCAGGTTGAGCAGGACGTGCACGCTTCCAGAGGGTTTCTCAAGGTGAAGAGCTGCTGTGAAGATACAACTGCTACTACACCTACTAAATAACCATAAGTTCAAGGGGAGAAAAATCAGAAAAAGCCTAACTAGAGCTCCAGTAGGAGAGAATAAGGAGAAAGAATTCAGATTTTATCATAACGACAGGGAGGAAATCAAAGGACAATGATTTTTCTTTTGTCTTTTAAATGCAGTATTTTGTCTGTCAGATTCATTCATCTTATACAAAGAAGAGTAATAGTATACATTTCCAAGATAAAATCAATTATGTATTATCTTAGAGTTGTACAATCTCATTCTCCACAGAGGCCTTAATATGACTTACATGTAGCATAATTCTTATCCCAGATCTCTGAACAAAGCTAAATTTCACTGACAGTTCATTGTACAAATTCCAATTTACAGTCAGTTTTTCCACTATTCTCAGAGTATAAAATTGCAAAGGCCATCTCTGCTTGAACCAGAATATGAATTTTGAAATATAATGAAAATAAGGGAGCAAATTAAGAGACTAGTTTGGTTCAATTCATTACCTCAGAGCACTTTTGCTTAAAATACCCTCCTATTTCTTATGTCAGTTTTTTAAATGAGTGAAAAAAGGCTTTGGTCCTCAAAAACTTCTAAACTGTGGCCAAGTTAGCCACAGTTTAATTAGTTTCTTAATTTATCTCCATTATGAAATAAAATAGGGAAATAACTCGTTTCTGTATTCCATTAAAATGTGTCTGTACAAGTTAAAGACTATTTTGTTATCATGATATTCCGATTTTCAAGCAACCTATTTTTGTAAAAGCTAAAAATAACGTATCACACTTCAGATTATCTTCATTTGCCAAGCTTTGGCAGAATTCACAAAGGTACAGGAGAATTTGCTGGAAAATTTGCAGGGTTTACAATGCTTAGCCCATTTTCAAAGGAAAAGATGATCCCTAATCAATTCATTTCCCTTTCCAAGAAGATTCTTTCAGAAACAGCAGGCTTTCATTTTTTTTTTTAGCATGAGGCATTTCAGGCAGTTGAATCTGAGCTTTGTCTTGACTACCCAAGCTGTGAGCACGTTGTATTTCAAGAGAGCTCTCTCTGCCAAGGCTGTGGCCAGTCTTTACAACATTTCCCTCATTCACTCTGAACAGATCTATTCCCATTAAGTCATTCTTGTGACATCTCTTAGACAAACAAAAACAAAACAAACAACAAAAAAAACCCACAACCATAATCATTCAGTCTATTGACAGAACAGCTGAATGGTGTGCGTACAGAAAAAATGGGAAATCTTAGTGAGGAATGAGAGATGTGTCAAACCACCTATGTAAACTGTGTTTTCTTAACAAAACCCCCTGAATTTCTAATTAACTAGATGTTTACCAGAAGGCCCTCAGTGATAGTATTTTATGGGGAGAAATATGTCCAAAATGACGTGTAGCAGATAAACAATGATGAGAAGAGCATTAAATGTAATCAACACTACAGAATAATGAAGATACTCTCAAGTCCACTTGATGTGGGATTATCTGATGAGAAGTTCTCTTAGGCACTCAATTTCAGGTTGCTGGACTTACCCACCTGGAATTTTCTTCCATACATGGGTGCTTATGGCAGCTCTTTCCCACAAAATAAAGCTGGAATGCTTCAGGCTCTGGCAGGAGGTGAGAAAGTGGGGTTTAAATTGTTGCTATAGCTGCCTAGACTCAAATGACCAGTATCTTCTGTCACTGGGATGAATGTTTTTATTCCTAACTGCTTGATCCCTCTTACTACAGCTCTTCCATCTTCGTGGCCAATTGTTGTTTTTTTTTCTTGAATTATCTTGTTTGGTTGGTTGGTTGGTTGGTCCAGAGAAGGACAAATACACAGAATAGGACAGTTGAAAACTGCAATGCATATGGAGCTATGTCAGCGAGCACGGAGCATAATCACAGTCAGAACACAAGCATTCCCTTGCTCAGACAACAGCAAGCTTTAGCATTTTTTTTTTCCTCTTTCCCCATTAAGACATAATTATTTTTGCAAAAGGAGAAACTCCAGAAGGTCTTACTCCAAGAGAAATAACTACCTGAAGGGGGGGTGTAGAGAGGCGGGGGTCGGTCTCTTCTCCCAAGTCACAGGAGATAGGACAAGGGGAAGAGGCCTCAAGTTGCACCAGGGGAGGTTTAGACTGGATATCAGGAAACATTTCTTCCCCAAAAGGGTTATCAAGCATTGGAATGGGCTGCCCAGGGAAGCGGTTGAAGCACCATCCCTGGAGGTGTTCAAAAGATGGGCTGACATAGAATCATAGAATTGTCGAGGTTGGAAGGGACCTTAAAGATCATCTAGTGCAACCATCAACCTAACTCTGACAAAAATCAGTAACC
>JAOTQQ010000023.1:95247517-95279501 GCA_026546715.1 Gallinago undulata
TAAGGTCTCCCCGGAGCCTTCTCTTCTCCAGGCTGAACAACCCCAGCTCTCTCAGCCTGTCCTCATAGGGGAGGTGCCCCATCCCTCTCATCATCTTTCTGCCTTTGGAATTGTGGCATCTCATGCTTCGGAAGCTGAGAAACCCCAAGGTGAGGAATGAACAGCAATGGGAAAAATATGATAAAAATGCAGAAGACCCCACCCCAAAGAAACAGAGGAAAAATGGAATGGATTTTAAGTTCTTGTGGTGTACCCATACCACAAAAATAAAAACCAAGTCCCAAGCAGCTTTTAATTTAATTAAGCATAGCAACGTAGCATCAAACAAGCAAGCACGGGGACACAGGCTGCACGGTAACAACCACACTGTGGGAAACCTTTTTGATGTGTTCAACTTTGTGACCATATACTGCAAATGTTTATAACAATCCTTCTGCTACCTGCAAGGTACAGAAAAAGAGAGCCTATCTGTAATTGAGTCACCCAGTCATTCAGTCACCAAGAGGATGGACATTCTCTATTGGAAACACATACACGCAATTAGATTAAAGAAAGCATTGAGCGTGTTTAGGATAATCAGCACAGCAATATAGGCAATCAGAAGTCCACTGAGTGGAAAATGCAGTATATTACTATACTGAACCCTCCTTTACATGAGCCAAGAAATGTGATACCACAATGCAAAAAAGGAAAAGTCACGCAGCTAAGAAAAATGAGTTAAAATACTGAACCTAATTAATATCCAGTACCTGCCAGGTTAAATAAAAAAAAAAAAATCATCAGTGCAATCAGACAAGTTTTGTATTTGCATAAAACATAAATAAAGCATAAAGAATGGGGAATCTTTTGTGAAGGCTGCTTAACTTTTGTTTGGAAATTTAGGAACAGAAACCCACATGGTAAAACTACCTAGTACAGTCACAGTGACTCTGGGGTATCTGAAATGCATTGGACTGCCAGAGCTGACCTCATACGTGTGTGCCCCACAGAGCTCACCTGAGCACGAGCAGGGACCACGTCTGGAGGACAGTGACGTTGTTAAATTAATGTCTGTCAAAGCTCACGGGGTATCCAAGGGACACTCTGAACAACGTGGCAACTCAACTAAGAAGAAGGAACTTGTTAATCTGCTATAATTTAGGGTCGTTGCATTATGTTCTCACACCCTGTCCTTGGTGTACTAACTGATGAAACAAAAGAAGTTGAATTTCATGGCACAATTTGATTATCCCCTGCAGAAGCCTTCCCAAGGTGGCCCTGAGGGGTTCCCTGGGCAAACACAAGGAATAGGATGTTGACACATTGGCAGCTATTTGTCCAACTGCCTGTGAAAGGAGCTAAAAAATAAGGAGAGGGGAAAAAAAAAGTTAATAACCTGGACCTGAAAGGCCACGAACAAGGCCTCACCTAGCCCAGAAAGCTATCTGGGAAATAAGCTGACATTATTTGTATGGCATTCAAGGAATTCAGGTTTTGGCTTTATTCCACAATGCTAAGCCATCCAGTACCTCTCTCCAAGTGACAGTCCAGACATCTCAAATCAACAGCTCCTTACACCATATACAAAGAAAGCTGAGGTACCTCGTGATGGGTCCCACAAGAGCCAGCACATTAAAGCAACCTACTGGAGATCACGGAATTTTACTACTGCTTTTTCTCTGGAATTCAGGAGCTTTCCAGCAAATAGTGGGAAGAAACTTCTTTCTCTTTGGGGATTGAAGCTCTAAGCTGCGAGCCCTGGAGCCGCATTAGGAAATACTATTTTTCTTTCAAAAATTGCAGAACTGTGTCCTTTCTTTCAGAAAATACCCAGAGAAATCCCACTCAGTAGTGGCAAGATATAGATTTCAGAAAATACTCCCCAGAATTCTGTCTATAAAAACAGCCGCTTCAACACTCAGGAGCAGGTGGAGCCTAACCAACAGAAATTCTTTATCTTTTAGGACTTTGCTGGATTGTATGCCTATCTCCTGCCTACAGTTCTTTGAAGATTTAGCTCTTTGCATACATCCTTTGTAGACAGGGCTACACTAAGGAATGAGCTGCATTATAAATCTGCGATCCCATCTAGTGGGAGCACCTCAAAACACTCCAAACACACTGCATTGCTCATCTCCAGTATTTAATTGCCATCAGCATTTTAGCAAGCCCCAAACCCTTCCAGTCTGTGCCTTCTTTGCCTCAGTTTCCCCACAATAGCATTCCCCCAGCTTGCTGTGCTGGTGTGAAAATAGGTACAGCGGGGCCCGGATGATGCTCAGGTATCACCTGAAAACCTCTCAAGAAAGTACAGAAAAGCTCAGAAAACCCTGAAAGAAAGTCAACTGAGTCGTTTTCTCAGCTACACAACACCCCAAAGGCAAATACAGCAGTTGAAGACCTGGAGCCCTTCGCTCTTGCCCTTACCCTGAAGGACAGGGTCACCTCTTATTGAAAGAGGGTCCTCAAAAAAAAAAAAATACAGGGCTGCCTCAGAGCAGGTTTCAGGGGGTGCTGCTCCAGGCAAGCACTGCGGATGTGCAGCAATGAGAGCATCAATCTGCTCCTGGGAGCTGCACACAGCAGTGTAGACACAGCCAAAACCACTTGTGTTAGATATACTGGCACTTAAATCTGAGCTAAGCTCTTTGGTTTGATTTACAGTAGAAATAAGGCATTTTTACTTTCGCAAAATCAGATCAAATCAACACAAGTTAATTCCTATTCAGAAACCAGCAAAATATTTTTTTTTCCTGTAGCCTTTAGAAATGAAATGTTAGTTTGACTTGCCTGCCAGCGCTGAGCACTGAATTACAGCTCATCTTCTCTCAGCCTAATAAACACTGCTTGTAGATACCAACTCAGTTTGTATGAGGCTGGAGAGTTTATGCCTGCTTCCCACCAGCTCTACTCTACCCACCATGGTCTGCATTCTTGCTCGGTCTTTATTTCCCCACTGCTTTGGTCTGTGTTGGTTCACAGGGAAAAGGCACCAGCTTACCTGAGCTACCAGGATGATCATAGAATGGTTTGGGATGGAAGGGACCTTGGATCTTTGAGTTCCAACTCTCCTGCCATGGGCAGGGACACCTCCCACCAGAGCAGGTTGCTCAAAGCCCCATCCAGACCTTGAGCACCTCCAGGGAGGGGGCATCCACAGCTTCTCTGGGCAAGCTGGGAAATGCTGGCTCTGAGGCTGGAGGAGGAACGAGCTGCTGCAGTCCTTCAAACCTAAGCCATTCCATGATTCTATTTCCCACTCTCTCCAGGCTGACTCTGTGCAAAGGAGGGAGGAACCCCAGCTCCAGGCTGCTGCAGCACCACCACGCTGCCTCCCTGGGTAGGCTCATACAGAAAGGCAGGACAGGAACAGCCTCCTCCTGTGAAAGTCTTTTCTTTCACTTCTTTCTCTGCCACCTCTGCAGACATGCTTGAAGACACCACAAGGAGTAATGGTAGCAAAACTAGTAATTTAATAATTTCTCATTAATAATTTTAGGTGTTATTATTGACAGTTAATATTGTTTATATTGTTACTTACTGGTTTAAACAATAAATTGGATTTCTTTGCATAAGACGGCATTAACCGGGTTAGCTTATTTACGTTGGATTTATTTAGTGGTCCCAAACTCCTCATCTGACCCTCAGCACAGAAAGTAGCTGAGACCAATCACCGATTTCAGGCAGGAAGGGAAGTTACGAATGCTCCAGGATTCAGAACAGGACCGAAAAACACAGCAGGATGATGGTTTTGCTTCAAATTAAAACCTCAGAATAAACCAGAAGAAATAGGGTGCGGTCATACATGTTGATGAGAAGTTAATATTTTCAAATCCGGAGCAGAGGGAGGTCCCTGCCATATGCATCTGAAATCTTGCACAGGCCTAGAATGTAGGTCACATCTATTTAGGACACCGAGCATCCCTTTTGGCTAGTTCTGCACGGCTTCACACCGAGCCACTTGAAGAGCTGTCTGGTTCCCCATGCCAGCCACTTAGCATCCAGCTCCGAAACCCTCTGCTCTCACCCCAGGTGATGTACAAAAAGTTTCTACGGGCATCACCTCAGAACTGAGGACTAAGCAGAAATCTCTGCTTTCAGGAGACGGGCAACAACACCAGGCGCTGCCGGGCTGGGGATGGGAGCGCACGACACCTTCCACAGATGCTTCCCGAGATGCCTCCAAGTGCTTCATTGGTGAAGGAGCCTTAAAGTGAGCGTGCTAAGTTAAGTTGTCTGACTGGCACCCAGTTCCTCCGTGCAACACAGAATCTGGCCAATTTTACCTCGATTATTAACTATGCTAATAACTGGGTCAAAAGATAGGAAAATTCAACAGGATTGTAGGGAATGGCTTCTTATACACATATGCATAGCCAGTTCTTAATCCTGAACTTTCTTATTCCTCCAAACTGTCAAGAATAACTGAATTCTTCCAAACAGTTGCTATATCAAAGCTTTTGCATGAACCTATGAATCGAAGCGTCCGTTCAGTCCCGTGTATATTCTTTGCTCACTGCTAGACCCCCTGCTAATTCAGAACAACATAGATGCAATTTTAGAGGGTCATTTGGTTAAAGTTTCCTTTGAAGACAAAGGACACAGACAAACACAACCAACGCCTCTGAAAACTGAACATTAAAACATGCACCAACTTGGTGATAGTTTCATGTTATTTTAAGCTAATACATTACTTAATTGCCTAGTAGTCTTTGAACTAATACGAAAAGGAAATTTTGAAGTAGAAAACACAGGAGATAAAAGGGAAAGAAAAGCATCTCATCGTCAGATGGGGTTTTACAACTATCAGATTTAATGGAAAGATTATTGACATTTATAAGCTCATTTTTTTTTTACATGGCAGCCTGGGGCCTTGTTTTCAAACTAAACAGTGCATTTGGGCATTATTTTAGACCCAAGCAATTATATTAGGCCCAAGCAGGAACGTAACTACAAATCAAGGGTTATTTCTGGGTGGTTTTGGTAATATGTGTCAGAAAGGACCAGTATAAATAGGCAACAGCAATGTTTACCTTTGTGAATGGAAGTTTTCTCCTTCCATTTCATAACTTGTGGTAACAGAGGGGCTGGAAATACGTGCCCTTGCTGCTAGTGGGGAAGGCAGAAGGTATTTTTCAATTCTTTTTACAAGAAGTTTGTCTATTTATCCATGTGTATCTAGCAAAGGCTAAAGAAGTATTGGGTAGCAAAGGTTATCCAAACTCGAGAGAAGGAGCATGCTGGAGTGAGAAACAAATTGGCTATAAACTGCTAATTGTTGAAAAAAATAATGTTTTTTTCTTAGGAATAGTGAAACCGAGTCATTACCTTCTCATCTGCTCAAGTAACCATCTTATACTTCGATTGATTTATTGATGAAGAACTTAGAAAAGCAGCTAGTAAGCATCTTGGAAACTTTAAGGCACATTTTTATTGCTTGCAATTGAGATCCCTTGAGCTTGAAATGCTGTTGCAGGTGAATGAGCTGGATGGCCACCGTTTTTTGTCTGAAAATGTTTCTCTTCTCTACAACAAATGTATTTACTGTAGAACAGATTTCCTTAACAATGGAAAATGAACAGCAATATAATAAGTACAATGTATTTCTACAATGTCAGGTCATTGCAATCTTGCCTTTCCATTAATAGAACTAGTCTTCACATATACAATCTTTTCCATAGATGAGATGCATGGAGAATATAATAATTTACATGCTGAGGCTTTCCTCACTCATTTGAATTTCACAAATGTTCAAGATAATTATGGCAACTATTTTCTTTCATTGTGGAAGATCCACACATCAGTGAAGGTGCTCATCTTGTAGCTATAAACCTGTACCTATTGGCTCAGCACGTGTCTCAGGTCCGGAACAAAACTTTAAAATGCCTGTTTTATTTAGAGTTTAGTATTAACTTATTTGATAGTAGCTTCTAAATATTAGTTAGTGCTATTTTAGGCATATATAGCACATTTTATGGAAACCTTTGATTGCATATTACTGACACAGTACAATTGCTAAGTCATATCTGGCACTGTTTTTTTCAGAAAAGCAAATGAATTTAAGTCTTCTGAAAAAAAACAGAGAAAGGAAAAAGAAATCCTTTTCTTGTTTAGATTTCAGGCTGCAATGGGTATGGTCTCCACCCCAAAACCACCACAATTTTAACACGCTCTATAAAAGAATACAAACATGCTCCCCATTTGCAATCAAAGAAAAGCGAAGCTGAGAAAGGTGTTTCTGAAATATAAACTTCTTTACACCATCCTATTTTTCTCTTCAGAGAAAAAAAAATGAGACCAACTTTTAAGAGTTCTAGAACTCTTAAAGCAATTGGGTTTTTAATAAGCACTTTACAGTCTTTATCTTCTGGACCAGGGAGAGCATGCCCTGGGTATGGTTTGGAGATGCTTCGTTTAAGACAATGTTTTATTAACACAGAAGAGTGACTATACAAGTAGTAGCATAACATTGTATTTACACTTGAACATGTTTTGGATGTAACAGCATCCATTGCTATTTTATACAGTAATTTTTTAACACTGCAATTATGAAAGTAGTAAAACATTTTACGTATACATACAGCAAGCTCATCTGCAGAATGAGTTTGGTACCTAGTGGTAGCGACACCTCATCTCCGCTACTGAAGATGGGAGGAATTGTAAGGGAGGCCTGAATCGGTGCAGGAAACCTAACGATGCTCTGAGAGGCTCATCATAAATGAAAACCACTTTCAACTCCACGGCATATGTATCAGCAGATTGCAAATTCATGTGTTGGAGGGGCTCCCAAAACAATCTCACAAAGGCTGCTGAACACCAATGAAAGGCCAACAGTGGCTGGTATTTGAATCTAGCCAGCCCACTAAAGTGTGGGATTTTTCTGCCTTTCCTCTTTCTTCAAAGAGATTCAGGAAAGAAAGGACATGAATCTCTCTGAACCGAGAGAATAAAGAGCAATACTCTCAATTTCAGCCTATTAATTTCCACAAGCTACCGGGAGCCGCAAGGAACAAAGAAGAGAGAACAAAACACCGAGTAACTTTATCCTTTTACCAGCATTTTTTGCAATGTGATGGCACTCCTGAGACTTTAATATCATTGCTGAAAGGGATTTTAAGCACCGCACTGCAGTGCCAGTTTGCTCGGAAATCACATTATAGCCTCTGTTCGCTAGACCATTTGAAGCTTGTCCTCCTGCACCTTAGTCTGTGACTTAAATGACAACTGAAAGATGTCATCCACATGGGTTTCTTGTTGACTTTAAGATACAATGTAATAAAATTCTATATTAAAAATAAATAGATAAATAAATGAGCAAACAAACTGAAACACAACAAAATAACACCTGCATCAACCCTTCCTGGGCTGAAGGAAAGGAACTGTAGTCCACAGTGAAATTTTAAAATCAAAATATTTATGAGTCAAAACAACTGGAAGCACAGCAGCTAGTTATCACTTTTCTTTGGATCAGACGGTTTCAATAAGGAAGTAACACTGAAACTTCCCAACCAAATCGTCCCAGTGATAGTGGACCCATCAGTGGCACGTGCAGGTACGGCCCAAGGTTGATATTGACCCCTGCCAAAATCTTAGCTTTACATGGATGGGTTGGACTGTCAGAGGGTATTAAACACGGCCAGTTAATTGTCCTACAGACACCAAGTAGCAACCAAAAGCCATTGATGTTAATTGGGTGTAACAGGAGGCTGCTGGGCCATTACCTTAGTGGCGAGCTCTTGGTGTCGGCTCAGGACCAGAGAAGCCTGGTACAAAATAAGGGCTTTTGCCTGAAGGAAATGTTGTCTGAGCTGAGTTTGGGCCCAGCTGTGCCAGGAATAAAAGCAGAATGTGGAGTTTCCCAGGAGGAACAGGCGGCAGGGCATCAACGGCAAGGTCTGGGGAGAGGGAAGGTGCTGGGGAAGGAGGGGGGTGAGCAGGGCTTACCCAAGTGCCAGCTCCTGGGCTGGCTCCACAGGGACCCATGGCTGGAGGGAAGAAGCTACAGGGTAGCGAGAGGAAAGGAGAAAACAGAATCACTGAGAATTGCCTAAGAATGTTTGGAAATGCTACACCAAAAAATATTTAACCTTCTTAAAAGGGATTGTCTTTATCCCTTGAAAAAAAGGAAGCCACTGCCTTGTCCGCACGGTGCGGCGTGAGACAGACAGTCTACGGCCTGATAAACACACGCATTGCTGAGGCTGTAAAACAGTTTCATGTTTTGTGTCACTGCCTACATAGTAGCTTGAGAACAGCAAAATGGAGAAGCAGGAGCCTTCAAACAGACAACTTGAACACAAGCAGCTGAATTAACTCCAGTGAGAGCTGGAACGGCACCCAGATTCTGGTCGCAATGTAGGTTAAAGGCTGAGCTTACATCCAGACACAGGACCAGGCATCAGACCTGACACCTGGAGGACTCATTCCAGGGGGACCAGAAATGGGACAGAGATACTATTAATTCCATAACTGTGTCACCAATCTTAAGCAAGGACTCATGGCCAGAAACTTCATAGAACTATGCAAACCTATCTTTTATTACTACTCCTCTATCTATATAACAGGTATATAGATATAGATACATATAACTGCCTGTATCCTTAGAAAAATGGCCAACCCTTTTCTACTCTGGTAATACAGAATAATAATACAGTAATACAGAAACACTCTCTGAAGAAATAATAATAATAATACCAAGAGTCCTCTGTAGAAAAAGATGCTCTAAAACTATAAGTTGTTCACACAAGAATCAAAGGCTTAATATTTTAATCTCTCCCCCCCCCCCCCAAGAAAAATTGTGTAATAAAAACAAAGGATTCCCAATTGTTTCTGAATACCTTCTGAGCAAAACTCAATCACTTGAACTCCAGAGATGTTTTTGACAGTGAGCTAGAGGTTTATTATGAGAGAGTAGGAGGCTCGGTGGGTGAATATAATCACTGCTTACCTTTGAGGGGTGTATTACAATCTATAAAGACAAACGTGTGGTTGCCCTGCTTAATATGGACATTAGCCAGAAGTGCAGTCACACAATTCACATTCTAGCAATTCGGGTGAGAGCGGTAGGGATTTTTAGGGCAGAGCCATAAATCAGCATAAACCACAATTATTCAGTTGGATGGCAAAAGCTAGTGCAGCACCTCTGCGTCTGGCAAATGCTAGTGCTCACATTTTCATAAGTGCAGAAGAACCAAAAGAGAGTAAAAATTTTCACTTTTGGCATTGCACTTCAGATTTCTTATCTAGATCTTCATGTAGCTATTCTCAGTGTTTTCTAATAACTTCCACAGCATCTAAATGTAAACCTGCAATCAAGCACTGACAGTTTGAAAAATATGCTTCGACCTATTGAGAGAATTTCTCTGAAATGCATATAGTGATTTATTTTATATACCATGTTCTCTGCTGAGTCTCAACAAAACAGCTTAAATGAGATAGGAACTTAGACAACATGGTTTGGTTATGTAAGATGTTGTTAAATCCTGTTTCTGTGTGGGATCTCCTCTTCTATAGATTTGTATTAGGACACAGTGTCAGGGTTTGGCTTTGGCTAAGCTGGGCAATACAAAGAAAATCAATTACACTTACAGCTCCACATTTAACATGGACAATGTTATTCAGATCAGTGTGATTCATATAGTAAATTAAGCAACCAGTAGATTAATACACTAAATTAGAGATGGTTTAAATATATTTGTTAATATTGAATTATTTCAGCTTAACCTTCACTCACAGGGCAATGCAATTCATGACTAACACCCGTATTACAATTTTCTTCTGCTACAGTGTTCCTTACCTTCAAGGCTCATCTTTGCTGAATCTTAGCATCTGATTTGCAAACCCAGGGATGCTGTCCAAAAATATGTTCCAATTTCCGTACAGTATGTACTCCCAACAAAGTGTTTCACTTATACATTTTTAGTTAGAGCTCAGTATTCCACATTAAGCCTAGTTGTCGGTTCCAGCATTCATAATTACATTGCTTAACCATACAAACAAAGCTGAAGTCTGTTTGGTTTTCACTAATTTGACCAATATAATTAGCATTTCATAAACACTCCTATAAACAAAATATTGAGTTAAATCAGTTATTAGTATGACTCCATTGAAAACAACAGAATGACCCCAGAGAATAATTTAGCCTATTTAGTTTTCATTTAATTGTGAATACTTAACCTGTAATTATCTTATAATTGCTTATTAACTGCTTATAACTGCTTACTAAAACATAGCTGCATCCATTCCAGCTGGTGGGTCTGGGCCACATCCAAAGCCATTCCAACCAGTGGAAGACTGTCCACTGACCTCAGAGAGCCTTAGGTTGGGTCCATAATACGCTACTCGAGACTTCAAATTCAGCAGAAAATGCATTATTCAGCATCTTGGTCACTGTGCCAAGTGCACCTCCTTAAACTGGGACCTCCTGGTCTGATCAAACAAACAGCTCTATAGCAGGAGAGGCTCAACATCTGTCCCTCTCCAAGATCCGCAGGCAAAGCAGCATGGTGAAATAGGAAAGGCAGAAGAGGGAAGGTAGAGGCGGGACCATAAATCATCACTTGAAATGGCAGCCCAGAGTGAAAAGGCTGATGAACACCTGGCAATGTTTCATACCACCCCAATACCCCACTTTACTGCTTCCCCAGGAGAAGAAACTCTTACACAAGCACCTCCTGTCACAAGCAAATAGGCACATTTTGGAGTTTATAGCAAGAGCCCTGTGCCCTAGATTCAAAACTTGTATTAAAGAGAAAGGAAGCACCTGGATCTCTGCTATACCATAACGAAAATACAATAGGTTTCTAGGTGGGAGCCAAATGCTGGCTGCGACCTACAATGCCTTGTGTGATTTGGGACCATATTACCTGAGAAATTGCTTCTGTCCCTGTGAAATCTTACTGCAGCCAAGATCCGCAGGGATGCTCAACTGTGGTTTTATGGTATAAATGAGAAGGCTTTTTTTTTTTTTTTTTTTTTTTTGTGATGGGGGCTCAGTTTGGGATTCACTTACTCCCAGGGTTCCCAAAAGCTCAGGTTTGTTAACCTTCAAAGTGTGCTGTAAAACTCCTCTCTTCTCTCTTTTCTCGGGCTGCAGGACAAGGACAAGCTAAAAGCTGTAGCAAATGTTATATTCATGAGCTGTCCTCTGGCACTATTTAATGGGTGTTAATGCATAGAAAAGATAAGCAGAACACAGCTGCACTTGTTGCTGCCTGCAATGATAGTTTATGTATTGAAAGAAGAGGGGCATGTAGAACAGGTGAAGAGAAGGTGCCAATTGGCGAGTTATTAAATCTGCCTAATCAGCACCAGCCACACAGAAAGCGAAGAAACGGAAATTCAGTTGACCATTTTGCTTGTAACACTATTGTCTTCTCTGTATGACCACTCCATTGCTATGGTCTTGTTTCGTTTCTTTTGTTTGAAAAAGCAAACAATCTATTTTATTTCCTTTCTCTATTTTCCCCCATTTCATCTCTACTTCTGTTCCTTTTCTCTCTGTAGAACAATAACTTCTTTTTTCTTTCAAGAAGTTGATGACTTGAGGCAGGAATTCATAGATGAAATTTTAGGGAAGGAAGCTCCTGCTCTTCGCTGACTGATGGGCAGCAATATCTAGCAACTAGTTCTGGAAAAGAGCTGCAATTGTAGACCTTAATTTCAAGCTTCCATGGGCAACAACAGGCACTCTTGGGAGGAACGTGGATTAAGGATCACTGGTCCCTTACCAGCAACGTTCAAGAGGCAAGTTCAGATATTCATGGTAGCACTTTTAGCCTTAAATTCTGTGGATCAGCGAAGCTCTACACCTCACAGTGTCATCTTCTTTCTAATCCAAGTCCTGTAACATCAGAGGTCACCATAACTGCCCCACTGCTGTGCCTCAAATGGATGTCTAGGCCATCCCCAGGCTTTTACAGGTGGTTGATGCAATGTAACAGTCAACAGGAACACCATCTGACATGGAGTATTTATAGACAAGATAGGATATTTCCACAAAAGGAAGAGAGGGAAAGCCAAAAGACGATGGAAACGTCGTTAAGTTCCCATGACACTACACTGAATATTTGAGGAATGGGGATCTCTTGGTAATGATGCATCCTGCCCAAGAGAGATGAGAGTGTGAATTAGACCTGTCAAATGACTAGCAAAAGTGCTTGAAAATATAAAAGGGGACAGATGACTCTGAGGTATCAGTCATGATGTCCAGGAGAGGAATTATGATGCAAGAAAAGCCTGGAGGGGGCTAAGAAAAAAGGTGCACTGAGAAGCTGAGGGAGCTGAAACAGCACTGAGAGTGAGCGTTTGGTCCCAAACCTGCAAACACGCAACTAACTTCGACCATGAGAATTAACTCAATTCATTTCAGCCGATTCCACATTCCACAAATAGAAGTATTGGCTACATTGGGTGCTATCTTTCTGTAGACTCTCAGACACACTGAGCAGGAAAGAAGCAGTAACCCTTATAATTCTATCATGTATTAATTTCCACTATAAAATGTTTGCCATTTCCTTTGAAATGTTCTCTTAATTTTTGCAGACTTCAAACTTTAGCAGGCACATAAATCATGGAGGTACTTTTTGCCTTGCCCGGGAAAAAAAGTCCATTTTTATTTGGGGAAGATACAGTGGCATTTCTTGTTCATGTATCAGAGAGCACAGGGCACTGCTGTCAGCCTGGTGACACTCTTCAATATTTTATTTCTACTCTGCATACATTGCTTTAGAATTAATATTGGTTAGGAACAATTTGATAACATAGATATTCTACTTGGAACAATACTCAGTTCCTGAAAACACTTTTCAAGTTAAGAGTGATATTTTAGTGAGAGTGGGGAAAACAGCTAATAGTCTTTTATCTTAAACACTGACCAGTGATGCAGAAAAGATAAATTAAGTTAAGCCACTAAATCTATGCACAGTAAGAAATGAATATTGGTCTTCCACTTCCAAGACAAACACATTAAGCATCCCGACAGTACTCGGGTAGATGAGGAAGGGAAGGGGAGTGTTGTCTGATAGAACCAAAAATAAATGCAGTTTGCTTTCAACACTTGGAGTTGCAAAGACCTAGAACAGCTTTCCAAAATATGAAATAAGGACAAAAATCAAAATAACCAACAATAAAGAAAAATGGGACTTAAGTCAGTCTTACTGAGATACATAACAATGTTACCTCACTGACCCAAGTGATTCTTCTCAATTCTCAACACTGTATTGCTGAGAGTCATTTCTAATGAAATTCTTGGGTTTTGAGCAGACTTGTTCCAGCATGTCACTATATCAGTCAAACAGCCACACCAGGGGGAAAAAAAAATGCTTTCTCCTCCTGTTGGATAAATGTCATTCTTAACCATGAGTGACAGAGGTGTATGGTAGCTAATAAGTGTGCTGCTGATGTAAAGTTTATTTAAAATCTTTTTTTTTTTTCATTTTTTTTTATCCAAAAGGATCTAGAAGAATAAATGAAAATAAAATATTTTAGGTTATGAAGTCAGGCACTTCCAAGTCAGGGAATATGAAACGCCTTTATTTGGGAACTTCTGAATATGCATTAGGATACAAACTTAAATTACACAGTGACTGACTGATGACCAGAAAGACTCCCATTTCATCCATTCAGTGCAAAAGATAATTGTCGCCTTGTACATAAAAATCGTGTTAATGATTAAGGAAACTCCAGTGTTGCTAAGGGTAATAGCAGTCATACTTCACTAAGTCCACACGCAAGAGGACATTAAATTACTTCAGAGAATGAGATAAATGAAACAACAGGAGCACATCCAACATCTAGGCCCCATACAGAATTGTTCAGAAGAGATTCACCAAGTCCTTAGTGCAAAGTGCAAGAAGGTGTTGAAACTGCAAGGAAGAGCTATTTCAATGTTTCTCAGGGGAAAGGAAAAAAAAGACATTACTTCAGTCTCTAAAATTTAAGAGGGAAATCAAATCTATGCTCCAATAAAACAACCTGGAAAGCTCAAAGCAGGGATAACCTTTTAATCTGTAAAGGGATAACAACACGTAATTACAGATTTAAACAGCCAAAGTCTGATAGCCAAAGGCTTACATAGGATATGTTAATTAAAGTAGTTTTGATAATTTACTTTCCTTGCTGATGAGCAGTTTTCAAAGCTATTGGCTGGGAAGCTGATACTCTTTCATGTGAGTCATTCCTAAAGACTAGAATCACATTCTGTCAGTCTCTATGCAGGGCTGATACTTTCAAAGAAATCTGAAAAAACTAAAACTGAGACTCAATTTATGTAAAGTGCTTTAATTTCCTTAATGCAAATATAAAGAATTTTACTAACTCAGGATTTGGCCAAACATCCACGTCCTTAAAAGATGAAGCCAAGAATGGCTACGCCAGCTCGGACCAGCAGCCCAGGAAACACTAGTGCCCTGCTTCCACCCAGGGTTAGTAGGAGACACTTCAGAAAAGTGAAGAAACAGAACGACCCTTCTCTGGATACATCCCCTGGCTTCCAACAGGAAGAGGTTTGAGATCCTCCTGACGAGAAGTTGCATCTGATCACTCCGTGAAACACCTGCCAAGAGCTCATTTTTCTATCTATCTGATGGTCAGGAAAGAAATTCTTGTTTCATCAGTAATCACACAGGAATCAATAGAACAATTACACGAACAAAATTACTTGCATGTTTAAAAGCCTAGGCCAGACCAGTAAAAGCCTTTCTGAATGTAGCCGTGTCCACCACTGCTCCAGCTCCTCACTCCCTTCTCAAGCCAACTTCTCACAACCCGTCTTTTCAGTTTGAGCTGACAACTGCTGGTCATAAACAACCGAAATACGCATCCTTTAGGGCTGGGAGAGCTATGCTTCCAACAACTGGGGACTCCGGGAGGACACGGGGGCTCTCTGAAAAGCTCTGCTCACGCAGAAGGTCCCAGAGGAGGAGGCACGGCCTGAGGGCTGAGGAGGCTGGAGGCACGGCTTGGCCTGAGGAGCCAGGGCACGGAGACACGAGCAGGGGAGTACGAACGGGTGATTGAGAGCGTGACCAGAGTATGATAAAGACGAACAAGTACAAATGGAAAACAGCAGAAAGAGGAACAGAGCCACAAGCCATACCATGAGAGGTTTTGCAGACGTTATAAGCTCTCCCTTGGTGGAGCCTGGAGTTGCATTGAGCTCTTTTAATAATCTGATCATATTTTTAACTGCTTCTCTATCTTTCATATAATGTAGGCTTCTTTTGTCAACTCTCAGTTTTTACAATAGCTATTCACACTTCTAGAGTAATTTTTTTACCACATTCATATCCATTCTAGATTTCAAAATCTGTCTTTAATATTCCTATTATACTGATGTAAATTTAGAGAGAAAATCTGAATAGCAAGTGAAGAGGTTGCACTGCTAGGCTGCTTTTCATTCTCCATTTAGGATAGGAACACCTTGATTCAAAAGCAATCACATAAAGGCACACTAAAACATTTAATTGGACTGATCTAAAAATGTTTATTGAAGAGAGACAACTGTGCTTGACAGATTTTAAGAGATGAACATGGACTAATAAGACTCCCACTGAAACTAGTATCAGGATTGTGGCTCTGAACATAACTCCCCTTTGTATTTATGAGTAATACCATTGCAGCATTGTGTTATCACACTAATGGCATGAGAAATTACTGAACTGCTACAGATTGCACACAACAGACAATTCAGTTTATCCTCTGTTTAGTTATTTGCTTACAACTTTTCCAAGCGAGGGCACGGTGACTATAATACACCATCATCCCAATCAAACAAACTCTCTCACCTACCAAAAACTTCTCCACAAATAAGAGACCAAAAAAAAGTGATTCTCCAGTACAAAAATCAAAGTGTCTCAGTTGAGAAGACAGGTTAATCCAAAAAGATATTTGTATATGAAGTTTTTATAAACCTTGATGAGTTTATAGACACTGAAGTTTTAGAATAAATTTAAGCGTGATGCTAAATGTAACAGAAAGTTTCCTTTCTACACACTCAATTTGGAATACTTAATTTCTCCTATGTATCTCTTAAACGCCACTCATGTCATTTCTGAGTATGCCCGATGAGCTGCCATTTCCCCAGAACACACCATGGCCGAGCCCTTGCACTCAGCAGCAAAAGTGGCAAGAAAAAAATCATTAAAACCAGCAGTTTAGCCCATCTGTTCCCAGACATAGCAGGGCTTATTAGACTGTGCAGAGCATCGCCCTCACGCAGCTTCATGGCTTCTGGAGGAGAGGAGATTCTCCCTTACAGCTTGCTTTCCCACCCCTCCGTTCAGTTATGCCATTTACGCTGCTCCTGACGGAGATGGGGAATACAAGGCTGCTGAGCAGCAGGTACAGGTAAAGCAAATATACACTTGTCCTCTGCTCTGCTTAGGTACACACAGCTTCTTAACACGACTCACATTATTCTTTCTGTAACTCCCACCATTTATAACTTGCCTTGCCTGTGGAGTCTGGCAGACTGCTAACACTTCTGGCCTTTTTTCTTGTCTGGCATTTTCACTAATAAGAGTAAGGGCTCCGGAGTCGGTACTAGATCCAGACTGGTACTAATAGACTTGCCCTTCCCAATTAACATAGCTTACAATTCAATTTTCCTACTTTTAAGCATTAAAATTGTATGGTTGATTTTAAAATATGAGACATCAAACACATGGTTGTAACTACAGCACTTGAGCAGGTTTCAGGATATCCGAGTTCTGTGGCTTGACTGTCCACGCTGACATAGAATATTTATTCATTAGGAAAAACACCACATGAATCACTTAATACTCTTTTGTAAGTGCTATGGATATCCAACCATGCACCACTTGTGGTTTCATAGCAAACATAGGGCTTAAATATTCATCCACTTTAATGTGAATTAGCAACATGTTGTTTCTGCTTCATATTCAAATCATCTAGCCTTTGATTACAGAATGGAATTTCAAAGAATTTGCCAGTAAATTGTGTGATCAGCATGTGAATAACATTATTTTTTAAAAAAAATCTGCAAGAAATTCAGCATCAAACTATCAGTTTCTGTAACAGTGATTCCAGTCCCATACATTCAAATTTACTAAAATCTTAGTCCTTTAAGTTGCTTCACAACTCTTTTTTTTTTCTTTTTTTTTTTTTTTTAAGGGGGGGTATTTTTAGTTGTTTGTTTGGAAGTGGGAGATTTTTACTGTATTGCTGATTACTAAGACACCCCCTACCACAAATACAGGCTGGGAGGAGAATGGATTGAGAGGGGAGCCCTGAGGAGGACTTGGGGGTGTTGATGGATGAGAAGCTCAGCATGGGCCAGCAATGTGCACTGGCACCCCAGAAAGCCAAAAAAAATGTGGCCAGCAGGTCAAGGGAGGGGATTCTGCCCCTCTACTCCCATCTCAAGACCCCACCTGGAGTACTGCATCCAGCTCTGGGGCTCCCAACATAAGAAGGACATGGACTTGTTGGAGTGGGTCCTGAGGAGGGCAACTAAGATGATCAGAGGGCTGGAGCACCTCTCCTATGAAGATGAGATGAGAGAGTTTGGGTTGTTCAGTCTGGAGAAGAGAAGGCTCTGGAGGGACCTTATAGCAGCCTTCCAGTACCTAAAGGGGGCTACAGGAAATATGGTGAGGGAATCTTTATCAGGGAGGGTAGATTCAGATCAGATATTAGGAAGAAACTTTATACTGAGAGCATGGTGAGACATTGGAACAGGTTGCCCAGGGAAGTTGTGGATGCCCCATCCCTGAAGTGTTAAGAACCAGGCTGGACAGGGCTTTGAGCAACCTGCTCTAGTGGGAGGTGTCCCTGCCCATGGCAGGGGGGTGGAACTCGATGATCTTTAAGGTCCCTTCCATCCTAAACCATTCTATGATTCTATGAAAACTATCATCACTCATGGGATGTTATAGAGATCTGCTTCCTTCCAATATGAAGCAATCTCCAAGTCTTTTGAAAGTTGTCAAAATCCACTAAAATGATTCTGAATGTGAATAACCAGCTATCGCTGTAGAACAAGCATTTGATTATGGAGAATAATAAAGCAATACCAATAATCCTACTCACTTACTTTAAAAGATTAACGTATTTTCCCAGTAGGAAAATCAGGCACAGCTGTGAAAGAAACAGGGCAGAAGGAAGCTGCAGCTAATTAGGATGATAATGAGAGCTCAGGTCAGGAAACATGTGCAGTTCCAGAGAGGATGATGTGTGCTTGCTCTAAAACTCTCAGTGTCTAGAACATGATTTTCTTCTAGATGAGGATAACTTTTAAGAGTTCCAAACATAGGTTTTTTATTCATATGTGCCTACAGACATGAAAGGTATAAAGCCCTTCTTCTACTCAGGTGAGATTTAGGAATTAATACAGTACCTTAAATGCAGCTGTCCAAGGTATTTTTGGTACCTTGAGGTACTTTTGGAGACTACTTTTTTTGCTATGTGGATGCCAAGCTCAGATGTCTCAGTGTAAGGCAGGTGCAGGCAGAGTACCCTCTCCTCCATCTCACGAGTAGGCATGTTTTTGCTACATTAAGTAATTAGTTCAGTCAATCAATTGACCACAAAAACATAGAGTCTGCATACTGGCACCTTCTCACGTGTAGACAAGTAAATTCACAGGCCTTAATCCTTATCAATTGTCCATCTGTGATGTCCAGTGCCATTCCAAGACTCTCAGGTACCAGCACTCGAGTCACCCTCACGTTGGCAGATATGGTACAGAAGCTATAGAAGACCACACAAGGGCATCTAGTATTGCATTAGATGTACGGGGAACCTGAAAAACGTCCCAAAAGATTATGGAAAAGTGTAGAAGTCCTAGAAATTTTCCTCTGTCCTCCACTGCAAAACCTTGTTCATTCCCCTGCCTGCTGCTCCAGATGACCCTGCAGACATAATGGGGATCGGCCTCCTGTTTGTGTAGCACGATGAAACAATTATTTGGTACTTTTAATTAAATGAAAATTCTGATATGACAATCTGTGTAAATGCTTAGAACAGACTTATTCTGAGACAGTTCTACATCTGGTGTGCTAACTGTGGCTCAGTAAATTTAAATGTATGTTTTTAAAGAGAAAATCATAGCAGTTTTGCCCACGGAACAGGTAGGATGTGATTCAGCTCTCCTACATCTGAACTAGTCACCCCCGTGTGTCCTTTGCAGTCTGTCTGATTTATTCAGACACCTACTTTAAAAGGAGACTAATTGCACTTTACGCTGACTAGACCTCCATTAACTACAAAGAAGTGCAAGGGCAACAAGCTCAGATGGAGACATCTGCACTGTATGAATTCCACACATTATGATAAATGCAAATAAGAAGTGTGCATGGAGTCCCTATTTGCATTATTTTGGGCTGCAAAAACACCCCTGCGCTTGCCATTTTAGCTAGCAATACCCTCCCAGCTCACACAGCCTCCCAGCTCCCCACTGAATATAGAAGAAGCGCTACTATCCAGCTACAGTAGGAGCTAACAGTATGAATGATTTCCCCAAGGTCTCAGGAAGAGTTTACAGCTGCTTTTTTATTCAGTACTGATTCTCACAGACATGGGCATAAGCTAACAACTCATACTGCACTCTGTTGTGATGCCAATTAATATTTGAAATCCTTCGGCGATCCAAAATTGTGAAGTTCTGTTCCAGTCGCTATTACGTAGTTTGCCTTTGGCCCTCAATTCTGTGCAATGCTGCCTAGCTCTGCTCTGATGGGAGGGCTGCCTTAGACATCAGATTCCCACACTTTCAAACATTTGAACTTCATAAAATTGAAGTGATGTTTCAAGAGTAGAAGGTCAAAAAAGAATTCAATAAAGAGCTTGTCGACAGGGCTTGCCAATCGTGCTCCTAGGTGCTCGCATGTTGGTTCATTAAAATTAGTGATGCTTGTTCAAAGATTTAATCGGGCACAGAAAATGTACAAAACAGGGTATTCGGATTTCAAGTCAAAATCTTGAATAAGATTTATAGGCCAAACTGCAGAGAGGGTTAGTTTATGGGAACGGGCCTCTTCAGTTGAGGGACTAGTAGTTTCTCTCATACATACATGACAATGAAGTCTTGAGTTACTACAGGTAAATACTCTAACAGGAAAATTATGTTAAATTAATATCCAAGTCCTCAGTGAGGTGGAATTCCGCTGATAGACGTACAATGCCCAAGTTCAGGTGTCTACACTTAAAAAAGTGCCTATGCCTCTAATTCAACCAATGGGGTCTATGATTGAGGGCTCAAGTCAGGTCCTTAGTGTCACTGCAGGTGCTCTGGGACACCATGCCTAACCTCCAACTGCCATTTCTAAAGAACATGCACTCTCTGTAGGTCCTACAACACATGTTCTAGCCCATGCAGATGTCTCAGATAACACGAAACACCCCAGGATGCTCAAGTTTTCTGCACACACAGCACCTGATTAGCTGAACTTCCCCATTGCCTTCGCTGTACTGACCAGATGTCCCACTGTAGTGGGATCCTGAGCAAGGCGGGATCGAGGCAGTGCATAAATACAGGTGTCTAATGACTTCTGGAACTGCCTATTTATTCAATAGCTCTGCTGAGGCTGGGAGACATTACCCAGGACCTAAGAAGAAGAGGAGTCCTTAAGCCTAGCAGCTCAGAGCCACATGGAGTAGCTTCTGAAAAGGCACTGGATGCCTGAGTTGGTGCAGTTGAGTCCCCCCATATACAGTCAGACAGCTACCTTCAGATTCTGACATAAATGGTACCCCAAGAATTTGTAGCTAGATTGTAGAGTTGGTTAGAGCAAAGGTCATAAAGATTGTCATTTTCAAAAGTAACCATTTATGCTCACAGAGAAGTGAAAAGGAGTCTGGAGGAAGCAAACCAGTGGTGCACACAACTGTGTCATTTAATAGCTTAGTAGCAAACACCAAAATGCCTTGCACGTGACTTTATAAAAAGTGCAGTGAAATGTTTTTAACCAAAGAATTTACCGTCTGAATGGTGACAATGCACACAGGCTACAGTGTGCAGAAGAATAAAGTCTACATTCATCTTCCCCACAAAGTATTATTTATCTATGCTTACACCTAATTTATAGATATGTACTATATCTATGCATGGTTAATCTATAAACTATGTACTTCTATTATTTTATGAATTAAAAAAAAACCTAAACATTTTACTTACAAGTCATGGATGCCCCATCCCTGGAAGTGTTCAAAGTCAGGCTGGATGGGGCTTTGAGCAACCTGATCTATGGAAAGATGTCCCTGCCTGTGGCAGGGGGGTTGGACTACGTGATCTTCAAAGGTCCCTTCCCAGCCAAACCATTCTACAATACTACAGAATTAGAATACAACTGATAACACCAGTGTTTATGAGGACTGGAGGGAGATTAGTCCTAGCTGTATTACACAATTATCTTCTTATTCCTCAGTGCCCTGAAGAGCTATGCTAAACTAAATATCCCATAATCAAAGCAACAGAAAACCATAATCAGTTGGACATACTTAAAATGTAACCTTCCCATGGAGCTTAAACACAAAGCATATGTTCTCGGGGGAAACAAAAAATGAGGACATTCTAATAATAAAAATATTTAGGGATCTATTCTGAAGCCTTTTGAATACAGAATCACAAAAAATGATTTGATTTCATGGTTACAGGACAACAGAGAAGGCTCTGTATTTCTGCATGAACATGTTCCTATCAAGGATGCTGAACTCGACAGTAGGAGCTACGTTAATATCTATTAGGGCTATTTTAGGTATTACAAGTATCCAAATATGGAATGTTCTGCTTTTTTTTTTTTTTTTACATATATAATAATTAAAGTATTACTGTGAACCATTCCAAGCATTCCAGTTGAAACCTTCTAACATTGACTCAGTTTGAAAGTAACTTTGCATTGTTTCTAAAAATAGTTGAAAGTGCAGATTGGTAAAACAGAACTTTACGTGTTTTTAAATCCCAACAATAAGGGCTTCATTTAATTAAGGTAATTTTTAAAAACCTTGAAAATTGTCAGATATATCTGCTACTGACAAAGATAATGGGTATGTATAATGACGTGCATAATGTGTTCTGGCAATTTATCACTTTTACGTTAGCAGGATTATGGAAGCACAACTTTTTTGACTAAAGTAATTTCAACAGCAATTTTCTCTTTAACATTCTAATGGTCAGCAGAAGATTTAATTCACAAAAATGTGAAACTAAGTTCAGCTGGAATTCAAATGTGCAAGAATTGTTCTTATTCTAAAAGAGTGAGATTCTTGTGTTACCTTTTTATTTGTTTGGCTATTTTAACCCTGGGATAAGTTAAAGGCAGCACAATACTGCGTTGCCACTTCTGAAATGGAGAGCAGATCAGCCAAGTAATTGCAGAGTGCATACATTTCAAGAGCATTATGGATGAAGAAGTTTCCAGGTCACTCAAGGACTCTCCACTTTTCAGTATCTTGAAACCAGCACCACAACTAACTAAAAATGAAAAATCTTCACGTTAAAAGGACTGACTTGGAGATCAAAGCTCCCCAGTTCAAACGTGGCTGGTGAGGGAGCACAAACACATTTCTTACATGACTGAGAAACTTCCCTCATCGATACTTGAAGCTTGAAGCAAAGTATTCCAAGTATTTCAAGTATTCCAAGCAGGCACTTGTGCCTCTGCCTTATATTCTTCAATTCTCAACTGCACCCTCTTTCTTTACCCATCTACTTTTGTTTAATGCCAAAATATTTTATGCCTTGGATATTTTTATGTACTTAACTACAGGGAGCAATTAGAATGCTTGTACTTCCTGGCTACTAACATTTAAAGCTCCTATCACAAGAGAAAAGGAGCATGTTATGTACTCAAAAGGAATAGAATCGTTACCAACAACTGCTATTATTGGCATGTTCCAAATAAGCTCCAAACCAGCCTTTTTCTACATCTTAGCCTCCTGTTGCTCAGCAAGGAATAGAATCTCTAAGCATCCCAGGAGACCAGGCAAAAATGTATTTACTGATTTAACAAAAAAGAAAAAGTTTAAAAAAAAAAAAAGCCACGAACCCCAACCCTGTTCCTATGTAGAACTACTCTAAATCAGACTTCTTCTGCTACGAAAAAAAGGGTGTGCATGAGGCAGGACATACAACTCCAAGTTAATGCAGTGTTAAGGCACAATTTTCAGCTTCCTGTCTTAGTCAATGCCTGGGAACAGTGGGTTCAAATAGAGCCTTACATTAATGAAAAATCAGTTATTTCTGATGTCTTTATGGATAGATGCTGATTTTAAAAGCATCTCAAGCAAGAGTGAGACACCACAACTAAAAGATTCATTCCTTCAAGACTTCTTTAACTGTGTGGCCAAAATTCTACTGGAATGTATTAAAAATGAGACCACCTGCAAATTTCCCAGCTGGAATTCACCATACCAATATATATACATCCTTTATAATAGAAAACCGCCTCCGAGCCAGTCATGCCAAGCTCCAGTGCTGAGATAGCTGGCACTTCTCCAGAGTGATGCTGCTAACCTCCCTTAGGGAGAGGCTGCATCACCCCTTAGGGCTGCCCAGCTCATTCCACTCACCACCCAGGAGATCAAAAAAAGTACCAGTAATCACTGGTTTCTGCCCAGATGGAGGCAGCTACAACATACACATTTAATCAGAGAAATCTCACGTCCAGCAACAAAAGTCCCAAAGAAAGAACTGACCACAATTTCTCTTTCCTTTAAAATCAGGATCACAAAAGCCTGTAAAATATATCAAATACTGTGAGAAATAACAGATGTAAGTTATGAAAAGGAACTAACATTTCATCAAGATTCACAGAATTTGCTAGGCAACACTTCCTAGTACCATACATATGGGACCAGCATTATCCACAGATGTAAGCAGCCTTCTTATTTATTTCAGAAAATATTCAATACAGCAAATGAAAGAACAAACAACATCAGAATGATAATGGTGAGGCAAGGAGACAGCAAAGAGAGAACATTCGGGGGAAGAAAAAGCTGGTGAGGAAGAGCTGCGTTCATTTTTATAAAGAACTTAAAAACGCTTCCCCCGTTGGGAAAATCCAATCTGCTCCGAGACCTTTGGCTGTGAGAGCAGGGGCAGAGGAAAGGTGATCTCCATGAGGCAAGGCAGGAGCATCACTCTGCACACCCCAGCACCCAGGGAGCTCCATCACGCAGCACCAGTCGGGAGGAGCTGGTGGCAGCCCCGGTGAGGGAGGTGCACATCAGGATTTCCATCAGCTTGGGAAGATTTCCTGACACACTCGAGGAAGGTAGGAAGAACAAGGTCCAGGACCTTGAAGAATAGGGACCCCAGAGGAGAAAGAGGAGTCTGGAATAAAGGAGGAGATGCCTTCCATGCGCCTGCCTTTGAAAGACTTCAGACAGAGGTTTTGTCGGGTTTAGTTTTAGTTCTGCTTTACAGAAAGGGCGTATTAATTAGCTAATAAAGGTTGTCATATCAGCCCTGACACATGTGATAAATACTGAGGGTCACTGATTTTTTTTTTCCGCTCACTTAAACCTTATCTTATATTTAATACTGCTTATTGATTTCATTTAGGCCAAAAATAATTTCATCTTCTGAAGCGGTATTTAAAATAGATCATGCATTGTCAGCTCTATCAAAGGAAATTTTGGAAAATTATGGAAAAGCACATGCAGCCCTGTTCATCAGGACAAACACTAAATCTGTCCCCCTTTTGGGTCCTTACTGGAGCTCAGCAGAGAGGAGTGCTGACTGTGGTCTTCCCGAACGCTGCTGCCCGAGGAGAGGTCGGTGTCCAAGCAGCAGGGTGAGTTTTACGGCTTTACTTCAGTATGGCCCCAAGACATGGTCTCGGACAGAGAAAGCAGCAATGCTCGGGTATCCCCCCGCAGGGACCTTCTTCAGGTCTCTCTGACGACAGCAGAAGAATGGCCCAAATCATTCCAGTCGTTCCCGTCGTGCCAGTGAGTAGGGCAGCTCGCAGCAAGTTGAGAGAGATGGGCAACTCGCTGACACCACAGAAAAATGGAATTGTCCACTTGCAGGCAATTTCTAGTCGTCCACGAGCCCCAAAGGTGGTACACTCATCAAGAGAGGCAGGGCAAGCGGCACCCCGTGTGGTGAAGTCTTGGTCTGGGGCACCTGGAACACCTTCGGAACATCAACGGACGGGGAGGCTATCAAAGGGGGCTGCAAAGTTTGAGGACAATAACTTGGTGAAGCTCTCTTTCCAGGACCAGTAAACTCATAGCCCAGCCCAGTGTTTTGGGATATTTGGCTACGTTTCTGACAAGAGCAAGAACAGAAAGAAAATGCTGTTTCCCAGTTTTCCATTACAACAAACGTAGGCACATAGATGATTTGCTCCTATACGACATAGTGAAGCCAAAAATACAGCTTCTCTTGTGGGCAGTCTTTGCTTTTTATGACTTGAAAATTCCCATGCTTGCTGTGTCCAAAGTAGGTGACTTACTTGTTTTTGCGCACATTTGGCTCAAAGAGTTGAATGTATTCAAGTCCCTCCTTCTGTGTAAGGCCACAAGTAAAAGAAATTGAAGGATGACACAGCCCAAATACGATGCTAAAACCAGAAGCCCTGCTCTCAGCAAGGTGGGTGCTTCGGGCTGCGTTGGCCAGCCAGCACCTCACCACCAGGGCTGAGTTCAGGGGAAAAACTTTCCTTGTTCACCCATAACTAACTCAAAACAGCCGAATTCAAACATTTCAACTATTTGAGATGGCTGGATTTCACGAGGAAGTGGGCTAATTTGTGAAAACTAAATACAAATAAGCTGAAGCCTGAGCAGCTGACAGCTCCAATTTGCACACTGGCAGCACAATGTTCTCCAAGCATATCTGGAAAGCACTTTCATGTGTGCTCACTTATTATACCAAATAACAAACACAAATGCATTTAAATATCTAGGATCCATTCGTTTTAAATTTGTTTTCCCTGTGAAGTTGTTTCTGTCAAAGTCAATGCTTGCAGTCAGGTACAGTCCCTTGAGCAGCTCCCCTTGGTGTGATGGCAACACACACTTAGGGTTGGATTTGGCTGCTTGCAGACGGGTGCCTGGTGCTATTTAGGAATCCCTGAGATACCCGAGGTTGGCAGATACACATCAAGTTGCCAGATATGGCACATGGATGACATGGGACCCTTCTGAAGCAATGGCTGAAGGGCAGAAGGGTGACTACCTGGGGTCTCTAACGTGGCCCTGAGCTCTTCAGCAGGAGCAGGGGAAGGCCACCCTGAGCAGCTGGAGCTCCCCCAGAGGTGCCGGGTGCCCCTGGCCTGGACTCAGCCAGGCTTTGTTGTCGCAGCCAGGTCTGCATGGGTGTCTTGGAGATGCTGAGGCATCTCAAGTGATCACAGAATCACAGAATGATATGGGGTTGGAAGTGACCTCTGGAGTTTCTCTAGTCCAGTCCCCCTGCCAAAGCAGGTCCACCCAGAGCAGGTTGCACAGGAACTTGTCCAGGCAGGTTCTGAATGTCTCCAGAGACAGAGACTCCATCATCCCTCTGGGCAGCCCGTTCCAGGGCTCTGCTACCCTCTAAGAAAGAAGTTTCTCCTCATGTTTAGGTGGAACTTTTTATATTCAAGTTTGTGCCCATTTCCTCTTGTTCTATCCTTGGTCACCACTGAGAAGAGTCTGACCCCATCCTCTTGACACCCGCCCTTTAGGTATTTATAAGCCTTGATGAGATCAATGATGCTGGGCCCCAATGGGAGCCCAATGGCATTTAGTTGCTAGAGCAAGCCAGTGCCATCAAAGTGTTTCCTCCTGTCAAAAATGAGGATGCTGCTTTCTCCTTCGGCCCCCAACTCACTCCAATGACACCAAATCAAGCACAGGGAAAGCAGACAGACAGCCCACGTGCAAGAGAAAAACTGCCATTTTCACAGGGGGCAAACCACAACTGGAAACCAATTTCAGTCAGCCCCTTTCTACTGCATCAAGAAGCTAAGTGAAGGACCAGGTTCAGGAACAAACACATCTGGAGGGTATTTTTAAGTGAGTTCACAAATATATCACTTCAGTACCAGCTGAAATTTCCAAGGAGTCTGCTGTGGGAAAAAAAAAAAAAACACAATGAAAATGTTATTATCAAGGAAATTCAGAAAGATGTCGTCGTTTCCTGGTGACAACAGGCAACATTCCAGGTAATTCTTTTCACTGATGTCTGAATAAAAATATTAAGTCACGCGTGAGGAAGGAACAATTCCATACATAACCACTAAATGATACTAAATCATATTTCAATCTTCACAGGAATCAGTTCTATTCTGTTTTAGTCTTTCAGTTGGTGAGTTTTTCCATATACTCAGGAACAATTAACTGCCTCCATATGGAAAAAAAGTGAAATTATTACTAGTTTCATCTTCATCATGACTATATGAATACTAATTTGCTATTGCTCATACTGTTAATTCTATATTATCTTCTGACTTTCCACTTTGTTTTATAATACTTTAGTCACTTCTTCTTTTTTCTTTTTTTTTTTTTTTGCCCTATGGGAATATTTAAATTACTCTTAAAATTTCTGTGAAATCTAAGGATACTAAAGATGTTGAAAAGTCAGTTAGGTTTGCAATCTTAATTCTTTTTCCACTCTCCTTTGTGGAAGGTATTAAATGCTTAGGTATAAACAATCGGTTTGGGTATAAGCAATCATCTGTTGCTTACGTATACAGTTGATTTTTCAAATAAGTTTATGTATTGGCGCAGGGGTGTGTTAATACATGAAACATCAATCAATTCAGAATACCACAAAATCCTCTAGATCAAACCACACAGTGTAAGTAGCTATAGCCAAAAAATAGTAGTACTGGACATAAAGTAAATTTTCATTGATACAGTTTTAAAGTGAATGCATCAAGAAGTTTTTACTGAGTAATAATTCAGTGTATCCATCCTTCTTTCATAACCGGGACATCTTGCATGCACATTCATTGCTGTTTATTTGGTACTTGCAAATCTTTCAGATGAGATTTCACCAGTGGTGGTGATTACAAGAGCTGGACATATTCACAAAGGGAGGAGAAGGCTGGAGAAGATGTTTTTATGTTTTGCTCTGAAAAAAAAATGAAGGCTAATGATCACACTGATGTCTTTCAGAAGAGAATTCACACGGGAACAGCCTGGCTGCCAAGAATACTTTGTTCCTTGTGCTCCAAAATCAGAAACATAGGAAAAAATTGTTCCACTGGTCAAGAGGAACGCAGCTTACGTGGCAAGTCATGATAATAACAAGTAGGATATTTTTTCAGGGTAACTTGGACCATCCCTGTGAAAGATGTTGAAAAGAGAGGCAAATTTTATTTGTCATTATGTGGAAATATGCAACTGAAATTAAGAGTAGTATCATGTTTTCTTGCAGTAAAAGACTTCCGGGAAAGGGGGATTAGTTTTTTTAGCCTATTTTAGGGGTAATCTGTTTTCCAAGTAAAGAAGACTACAAATGCATCCTGGCAGCTACCTCACATCAGCTGAGCCCCTTCTGTACATTTTTACATATCAAGATTCATTATTCAAGGCTGATGACTGTTTCTATACCCTGTGCAGCTTTACCTTGTAAACACGAAAGTCTGTCAATCTTTCATGACGTGGCTTGTGAAATGCGTACAACATCTCAGAAAGGAGATGTTCTGCAGCTTGTTCCTACCCCTCACGTGCAAACCAGAAGAAGACAACCAAAACAGTCTTCCCCCCCACCCTCTGTACTGCCCTATTAGGATCTCTTCGCTGTCATATTCATTCACTCCCATCTATATCCTTGACCGTTTGTCTCCTTTTCTTCTGGTGCCAAGCAGCACCACGATGTTTCCCTAAACCCCTCCATGACACATTCCCTTTTTTTTTCCAGCATTAAGCTGGGCTTCCTCTTGCATCTGCTCGCCCTTCGGCTGCAACACTGAGAAGTGGAGGAAAACACAAATGTTAACACGACAAGCTGTGCTCTACTCAGAGCACTGATCTTTCCAACCAGTGAAGGAAGCAAAATGTCATCTTCCATTTCAACGCTGCAAGGGGGGATGTAAGGCGTCACACGTTCTCCGGGTTCCTGGGCACCACGTCTAGTTTGCTAAGTTTCAGTGTCCACGTACGCGCTGCGGAGTAACAGATGGACATTTGTCAGAACTTTTTATTTTTTTTTGAACTAGGAAGCAGACGCCAAAGTTTTTAAAATAACAGAGTGCAATTTAAAGAAATTTAATGAACACACCGAAAACACGCTACTAAAAGAAGCCTGAAAAAGGAGTTTGTTACCTTTCTTAAAAAAACTGAAAAAAAGAAAAATAAAATGTATTACATTACTTGGGTATGCAACTAACTAAATAGGGGGCTACCTACAAGCCGGTGTCAGGAAAGCTCCTGAAAGAGACTGTGGTTTTAATGTGATGCAGTTATACAGGAGAAACTTTGTTATTTTATTGATCAAAGCAGCTTTCTACAGCCTGGCATCCACACACCGCACTTCTCAGCTTTGTATTTTTCTCTTTCTGCACCATTTTTAGGACAGCAATTCATGACAATTTTGGAAAGTAAAAAGAAATAGAAAATCACAGGGAATTGATCAGAGACCTCACAGTGGTTAGCAAAGGAAGTGTGTTTCATAATTTATCTACGACAAGGAGTATTTGAGAGGGACTTCCACCCTGCTCTAAATCATAAGCACAGTACATGGTGAAAATATTAATGTATCAAATGAAACATTTACTAAGGAGTGTACAATCTCCAAAAGCACCATAAAATGAACATGTTACTTTGAAATACAATACCTAAGAAATAGGATTAAATGTACGTAAAAAAGAAAACTCAAACAATACAGAAGATCATTGATGGCACTATAAATTACTTCAAGAATGAACATGCATTACTATGTATCTTTTATTGGTGGATATAAGAATACTTCCACTGATTTATGTAACCTTTGACAACTTATTTTAGCTGTAGAGAAATATTTTTTGAAGGAAAGAGGGAAAAGCTTTGGGAAGCATGCAAAATTAATCTATCACTTCTTAATTTGAAAAGAAAGATAACAGACCTTCAAGATTGAATTTAACTATTTAGATCCACTATAATGCTTTGGTCATCTGTTTCGTTATTTTCAAAGGTTGGTGTATGTGCCTTTGAATTCATAAAGCAATATATAACTTTCTAAATCTCTCATTGCAGATGAGATCTTGAAGTGTAGAAAGTTCAAGTTTTCCTAAGAAAGGTCAATGCAATATAAGACTGCATCGCTTTACAAAAGAAGGAATGAGGCTGAAAAATAACACAGAGAGAAGCCTTCTCTTTTAGAAGTGTCATATACATTAAGATTTTGGAGTAGTAAATTCTAAATCACCATTTAAGAAAACTGTTATGAAATTACTTACCGTCCATATTATTATATATAAGTAAAGGATAACATAACTAATTGCATCCCTCTTCAACTCCATCAAAATAATTTATTTTGAAACACCTCACTTGCTATACTCACCTCTTGCATAATGAGTAATTATACGTGTGTGGAGATGGGAGATGCTACAGAATCCAACGCATTTCAGGACAGGCAGCAAAAGCAACGCTGCACTGTCAGATGTGCCACTGCCTGTTCTGCATATAAAGCTATAAACTGGAGAGACTCGCGACAAAAACACTCCGATCTACAAATCTTGGTATACTGCAGTTTAAATAAGCTGTGTGTTGTGAAGAAGCCATCCCTTGTCTATGCGCAACATTTTGATTTCCCAGCCTACAAAAATGTATAGGGAAAAAGCAGCAATCCTGTTTATCCATTTGGATTCCAGAAAGGAAAAGAGTAAATGTAAATTGCTGTTAAGCTTGGAAGAAAACATTAGTTATTTTAAAATTAGTCTCTTAAATATCAGTGTTATTCTCTGAAATCCAATAATTTATCTAACTCTGAAAACTAATTTTGGGCATTTGCAGTGGGGATATGAACTACAGCAGCTATTCCTAAATGATACCTTTGCAAACAGACCCTCAAATGAGTGAGACCAAAATCTCAGACTGAAATAAAAATCAAATTACAGTGTATACGATGTATAACAGAAACACTCAACCATCACATTTTAAAAATGTCTTACCTTTAAGTCAAACATTATAGCAAAGATAACCCCAAAATAGCCCCCAAAACCCAGGGCCAGATGCTGGATAACAAAGCCACCAGCTGACATCAAAGAAAAGATCAGTTTCATGTCCTGCAGCCAGGAGGGGCTGGGAACATCAGAGGGGCCTGAATTCTCCTTCAGAGGGAAGGTGAACCTTGTGTCACACCAATGGGAGCCCAAAGTCTGCCCAGTTAGAGGATATTAATACTTCTTACTCGTACGCGACATCTTGCTATGTGATGTCTTCATGCCCCGATTAAAAAAAAAAAAACAACAAAACCCACCAAAGAAGCATTATTAAATCTACATATTATTTCCTCTACATCTTGGTATCGTGAGGAAGTCTGGTTAAGGGTATGATAAAGAATTCAGACAGATACAATCTTTTCAAGAAACTTTATTGTGCTTTTTCATTTCCTTTTCCAGCATTAAAAAAGGCCCAGATTCTTCCCGTAGCTTCAACCAGGCAGGATTTGAAAGGCTGCAAGATCAAGGGAAGTAAATCAAAGGAAGAAAAGCAAGCTTTGCCCTCCTTTCTGCTAATCAGGGAAGGTAGTTGTTATCAGTCTCTAAAACTAAAGGATATATTTGTTCATTTAAGTGAAATCTGCTGTTGCGCAGTGGATGAAACTGGCCTTATACTGACGCTCTTTGGAAAGAATTTCATTCTGTATGAACGAAGCAAAAGTGTTGTCTTTTATCTGATGTGGACTCTGGACAAATTCGATGGAGAAAGAGTGTTTATGCTTTGTAGCTTTATATCCCAATGACTTATGAAGCCATAAATCAACAAGCATGTGGGAGTGGATGATCCTCTGGGTTTTTTTCCTTCCCTCCCAATTTTTACACAGCTCTAAGAAATAAAGGGAGTAGTAACTACTTGAGATTCTTTCTCTAGTGTCTGCCATTCGGGGGGGGGGGGGGGGGGGGAA
>JAOTQQ010000023.1:95285755-95296436 GCA_026546715.1 Gallinago undulata
TTGGTCACGCTCCCCCGCCGTCCCCTCCGCCAATGGCGCGTCTCCGGTGCCGTGACGGACAGGCGCGGCGGCGAGCAGGAAGGCGGGCGGGTGCGGAGCCGGCGGGGGAGCGGGGCCGGTCATGGCCCTGAGCAGGAGGGAAGGTGAGGCACAGGCCGGGCTGGGCGAGGGGGGCGCTGAGTGGGGATGTCTATGTTGCCGTGCCCGCTCCTAGGGAGTTGGGGCGGGGCTGAGGGAGTCGGCGGGGCGCGTTTCCCCTCCGCGCGTACCGTGCTGTCGCCGTTCCTCAGGGCCGCGCCGCCGGACCGGCCTGTCCCTTCCCGGCGGTGAGAGCGGCGGGAAGCCGAGGGGTGTGGGGAGCCCGACGGGAGGGGGCGGTGGGGGTGAGGCGGAGTACGGCCTCATGGTCCGAGCCCGTCCGGGAGCTGCCGTCCTGTGTCCCGGGGGCGGCGGGGCGAGTCCCTGCGCTCCGATCCTGAGCGGGGGGGTGTGTGTGTGCGTGTGTGCTCTGTGAGGGGGTGTGCGAACGGGGGGTGCTGCTTTAATCCCGGGGTGTTTGCAGTCGGACGCTCCCTGTCCGCGGGCGGGCAGCGCGGGTCTGAAACAGCGGCGGTGCTGCGCTTGGAAAGGGAAAACGAAGAGCCTTCCCCTGCTCAAGCATGACTTCAGTCCCTTTGGATTGCCTTCGTGTTTTATAAGACGTGGCCTTGCCCGGGAAGAAAGCAGTAACACAAAGACGTGTGTTCCCTAAGCGGTACCTTGTCCTTCAGGGGGGGCCTTCAGGGCTGAGTGGGGAGGGAGGCGAGCCCCTGCTCACCGGAGTGACTTTGTGGATGGCTCTTAAGTTTTCAAACAGCTTCAGCGTCCCGAAACTTGCATCCTTCCTGCCAGGGTAACCACCTGAGAATAAACAGCCAGGGCTGGTGTTTCAGCTGTGCAGCTAGTGATAGTTTTTTGAAGGCAGAATAAAAATGGAGTTTTAGGTGCAACTTCATTGCGAGAGATGGAGGAGGCTGAGGTAGTAACTGTTTTGTCCTGACTGATACTTCGAGGAGAGGCAGAGAACTACAAATCGATGTCTTCTGGGAGAAAGTTATAGAGTTGGGAAGAGTGAGTTCATTCCCTTGTAAATAAACATGTGGCTCTAGAGCTGAGAGTGTGGGGAAACAAATTCCGAAGCACTCAAATGGTTTAAAAGCCAAAGGTCGAATAAAGAACCATTTGTTTCTGTAGGGTGGAAAAGAGAGCTGAAGTTAAAATGGTCATGCTGAGTGACTGTCTTTACAGTGTAAAGTTAGAAATCATTTTAAGTTTCCTTCCACTGCTCTAAGGAATGATAATTTAAGAACGGAAAGAAAATGCAGTGAGGAGTGAAAGGACGATGGGATACTACCTGGTCACCTGGGATGAAATAACAAAATTGGAAGAGTTTGCAGCCACATCTGATCAGCGTCTGCAGCCAAAAATATGTATGGAAGCTGTTGACTTTCTACTATGTAAAACTATACATTTTTTTTAAAAAAACAGGCATCTCAGAAAAGAGCCAGAAAAAGATGATTTAAATGCTTCTCTTTCAGGTTGTCTTTGCTGATGTGTATAGGAGTAGTTTGAAGATAGACATTTTGTCTGCATTTCCCTGAAGCTTTTAATTTTTTTATTTAACTGTGCCATAATGCAGAATAAATATGACGGTCAACAGCTTGTAGGCCACACCTCTAATTGTCAATGAAGAGAATCTAAATAGCTGAAAGACAGTAAGCCAGGAGTGCAGGTAGGTGGAATGCACTTCACTTTGCCAGGAAAGGGTTGGACAGGCTTAACTGAGAAAGTGCAAAGTATTTTTGAATTTTGTGGGTCTTCTGAGTTGCTTGTGTACCAGTGATTTGTAACAGGGCTAGAGGTACCAGCAGCCATTTACTGACAGGGTGATTGTCCTCTCTAGGACAGCTGGGTTCATAATTCATAGCCATTAAACATCATCAATTGCATCTTTAAAGCTGTAGTCAACATTCTTGAAAGTTTGTGCAGCCCCAAGTTAATATTGTAAAGGGTTATAGAGTGGCGTTCCACCTGCTAAAGGGTAGAGTTCAATATTGGTGTAGGTGTAGTGTACATTACTGACCTTAACTGCTAATAAGAGTTGATACAAAAGTTATTGTGCTGTACAAAGAATGTTGTCATGGTACTACAGGAGACTACTTATTTGAGACATTAAACTGAAAATCAAATGCAGCCAGTTGATAGTTATCAGTAACAACAGGTTTTAAGCAGTGAGAGTGTTGTATTGAAGATTGCTATTTTCATCTCTTTGTGATGAGTCAAATGACTTGGGCTTGGGGCAGGAAGTTCATACTTGTAGTAGGGGTTGAAATGAGTTTACAGTCCATTAGGCTTAGGGGTTTGTTGGGTTTAATATCTCATATAGCCATTTTTAAATGGCTATATGAGATATTAAGCATCCTAATTCTTGCATGAGAACACAGCAAATTTTTTTTTTAGTTTGTTTAAAGCCACCCTTGCTTCTTACAGATCTTGGCATATTATTATTGTTTTTTAAACAACATAATTTTTGGAAAACACTTTGAGGTTTTTTCCAGAGGAAAAAATTCTAAACCCCATTTTTTAGGCTGAGTTACTTCATTCAGCAATATATGTTTATCAGTAAGGGAAATATTAATTGGAAATGGAGTTTGACACCTGACATTTTCTTTTGCTCAGGGAGAGGTGTCTTGCTCTTCCCCACACCCAAGCAATTAACAGTGCATGTCGCTTTCAGTGACAGTTTACCAAGATGTAAACTTTGTTTGGATTGTAGTTGAATAAATCACAATATTATTTTTTTTTTTGTGGTTAAATGTAGAAGTTGCACTGGAGTAAGTGTAATTGCTTTGCCATTAAACCCTTTGGGGGAAGGAGGGGCAAGTCTTAAGCCTTTTTTGTCACTGACCTCAACCTTGTGCCTGGATAAGAAATCTAGCCAAGAAGAAAGGCCAACATGGTAACGAAAGAAGCAGCAGAAGTGATGGATCCAGTGGCTTTGTATTTAGAAAATCAGCAAGGGTACCTCATGCTCACAGATAACTGAATATGTAGAGCCTCACCTAATGTGGTTTTCAGGGTTCTGTGCTTTGTGTGGGTGGGGTTTTTTGGGGGGGAGGAGTTGGGTTTGGGTTGATTTCTTTTTAGAAATTATACTGTGGAGCACTGCTTCTTTACTTGGCAGTGAGATAGGATGGTCCACAAGAAGTAGATATGACTTTATTTAAACTTAATTTATTTTTTGGAATAGGTTTATGTACTTGTGTAATTTAGGAAAAGTGGTAAGTGCAGGAGGAGGTGATGTATGCTATTTTGGTGTGTTGGTTTGGGATTATTTTACCTCTTTAAACAATCAGCGTGTGATGCCTTTCACTCAATACTAGTTTTGAGCTTCTTAGTGGTAGATATTTGAAATCTATGGGCTATCTTGGAGCAATCCCTAAAAAATTGTGTTGTGGTTTAACCCCAGCGAGCAACTAAGTACCACGTGGCTACTTGCTTATTTGTCCCTGGTTAGTTGGGGCAGAGAATTGGAACAGTAAAAGTGAAAAAACTCATGAGTTCAGATAAAAACAGTTTAATAACTAAAGCAAAAGTCACACATACAAGCAAAGCAAAATAAGAAGTTCATTCACTGCTTCCCACCACAGGCAGGTGTTCAGCCTTCTACACGACAGCAGGGCTCCATCACATGTAAGGGTGACTTAGGAAGACAATTACTATTGCTCTGAATGTCATCCCCCCCTTCCTTCTTCCCCCAGCTTTATATTGCTGAGCATGACATGATGTGGTGTGGGATATCCCTTGAGTCCCAGCTGTGTCCCCTCACAGCTCCTTGTGCACCTCCTCCCAAAATCTGTCTCAGAAGACAGAGGAGGGGGGGGAAAGAAAGTCTCTTTCAGCTATGGTTTACAGTTGGCCCAACTTTGAGTAGCCATTATTATTATTTAATAATAATTTTCAGCAAAGTTGAGTTTCTTCAGTAAGGGTATCTGAGATGTCACTCAAAACATCTGGAGATATCTGTTAGATTGTGCCAGGTAAGAAGATCAAGGTAATGGTGCAGTATGAGAAATGTGTTGTTAAGTATTGCAAAAGATGCTTAAAAAATGGATAATGTGCACAAATTGAAATAATGATGAAGGTGCTCTGTTTTTCCCAGGGCTGTAGTAGGAGTACACATCCTATAAGGTTTCACTGTGAGGCAGATGGGGATCTTATGAACAGCTGGAACAAAATCCTGATGGTCTCATTGTGTTGGTTATGTAGCTTATCATCTGTGTCATGTCAAGTCAAGTTTATTAGATGTCTAGGAGCTTGTGGCTGCAATTAAGGTGGCCTACTGAGAGATCTCTAAAGCCTTTGTTGAGACAGGATGGCATGATCTATTAGTCAGATTCTTATTGAACTACAGAGTCATGCAGAATTTGCTGACAGATGTAACACCACTCTTACTGATTGGAAACTACTGGGACACAGAGATCGTGCTTGGTGGAGCTGAATCAGTTTTGTCTAAGTCAAGAAGAGAAAACAAATGTCTGCTTTTCCTAGGAATAACTTACTGGATTTTATCTACGATTGCTATGAACTGTGCTGGCCCAAATGCACACAAGGTCAAACTTTGAGTGCTGAATCACTCTCCCACTGTGACTCGCTCCTTAATTTAGGTGAATGCATAAATGTGGGGTATGTAATCACTATATTCTTTTCCTTTCTTTCCTTTCTACCCTACTGACATTGCGATACACTTAAATGAGTTGCTTTTGTTCAAAAGTTGACTCAAAGATAGGATAATGGTATATTGCTGAGTTTCAGATAATAAAATGGTTTTCCATATATTGTAAAAAATTAGTGCTAAGTGAAAAGATACAGCAGTCCATAAAACATGACTCCATGTATTAGAGCACAAAACTGGAGGGTTTTCTATACTATGCGGTTCTTGAAATGTAATAAAGAATAAGACAGGAGTGAAACATAGGCAATTAGCATCTAGTTTTAATGTCTAATGGGATGGAGAATGCTAATATATGCTGTTTTAGTGGGAATAATGTCAGAGGCCTTGAGACAAACCTCAACATCATGAAGTTAGTATTACACACTACATCTAAGACAGCAGCATCTGAGCTGCTTGTGCAGCTACCCGTGACGTTTTGGTTAACAACTGTGCTGAGATGCAGACAGCTGGTATCTAGTAGTTCAAGCACAGAATTCATGGGATCTTGAAGGCAATTAAATCCTTCTGCTGTTTGATTCTCAAACAGTACATGTGGGTTCTCCTTTTCCCTGCTAAATATGTAATAATAGCTTTAGCAATTAAGAGTAAAACGACCTATGTTATATGGAATCTCAGTGACATCAGTTGTAAAACTGGGAGGGAGGACCGTTCTCACCTTATGTGTAGACATTCTGTCAAAAATTGTCCAATTTTTTCCCTTTAAGCTGTCATTTTGAAACTGGTAGAACTAAAAGATTGTGTAAGGAGCTAATCGAGGTAAAAATAATCGGTTTGTGACATCAGCATTTCCCATGGTGTTCCTACACAATTTTAATTCCAGAGTTTTGTTGTTTTTTATGAAAAAAAATGACCAAAAATAAATAAGCCCAAAAAACAGTCAAGGAACTCTCCTTGATATCTGCGGACCCAGATGATGATGATAGCTCAGGGGAAAATGGGGCAAACAGCCTTTGCTCAAAAAAGTACTTTCTTTGCAAAAGCAGGTAGTTGAAAGTAAGGTATATGAGGCTGAGAGATGGTGGCTTCCACCCCAAAAGACTTGTTCAGAATTAAGGTTTCTAACTAGTAGGGAGATCTTAATAGGAAAGAATATAGGATTCCTTAATAGAGTAAGGAGAGGCAGAAAAAGCATCAAGGCCAACAACTGTGATTAACAAACATGGTGTGGATGTTTTTTATGCCAAAGGTGATTAAGCACTGAAAAAAAAAAATGAATGTGAGCTATTTAGTTCCTCTATTTCTGAAGGGCCTCCTAAAGCTTTTGAAATATATTAAAAGAATTCCTACACAAGTTATCCGTCTCAGTGTTGGTGGGTGTATAAGATTACTACTCCGGTCATTCAGACAAGATAGCTCCAAGGTGCAAGTGAATTCCACCCTGAAATCTGGAACTGAAAAATTACATGGTATCTTCTTCAAGAGAGAGCTTCTGAACAGCATTGCTGTTCAGAAACAAGGACTATGCATTTATAGACACAGTTAAGCCTGAAGTGGGAAAACTGAAGATGTTGTAGATGATCTGCAGAACAGCATCCTCTTTGACCAAACACAAGATCTTGTAAGATGTTGGCTTCTGTTTATCTACAAGTGCCTCTTTCAAGAGATAGTCAGCTTCAGCCTGAATTTTCAGCAGTGGATCTTTCAGTCTGTACTTTCATCCTGCTTTGTCCCTTAGCTACTCATAACAGTCTTTACCATAGCTTCACCTGCAGGATGAGGACTACTTACAGTATTTTGCTTTGTGTTCAGTCTGCAAAATTGGAGGGTCCCCATTCCTATATGTGTAAAACTGTGCTTTGATTGCACATAGAATTCTGCATACTTCACATTTCTTTTTTTTTCCCCTTTGGAAAGACCAATTTTATTATTCCCATGACCATGCTTTGGTTTGGTTTGTACACGCTCTGTCTGTGGTGAAATGGAAATATGTCACTCTTAGAAAAGCTGCAAGGAAATTACATTTTTCCTTTTCTTCTTCCTGACTTGAAGAAGAGCATCCCTTCTTAAATATAGCATACACCCTTATCATGATCTGAACCATCAGGCTATACAGCATGCAATTGCATGTCACTGCATTCTTCTTCTCCTCGTATCTCTGTGCAGCTTGTACATTTGTGGAAATGGAAAAGTCATTTATAAATGAGGAGGAGTGGGGAAAATTATACCCTGTTCCGCTGCTGTGGAATGTTTTGGTCTGGTTAATTCCTCCCTTTCCTCCTTGATTTTAATCTGGTTGGTGGTTGCTGAACTGGTATCCTAAGTCTGGGAATCTTTTTTGAAGTTAATGTTTATTTAGCTATTCATTGCCCTCAGGGCTAGAATGTGTGTCTGTGTGTCTTGACCTAATCCAAGCCTCTGTTCTCTGCCATTTCTAGCAATGGTTCTGGGGTCTTGCAGCTTTCTGCAGTGCCCTTTTTGTTTTGCTTGTAGGGTTTTGACTGCAGGAGCCCTACTGTGAGCATTAGAATTAGACTAGATGATGTCCAGAGGTCCCTTCCAACCTTAACAGTACTATGATTTGTAGGACCATTCTGTGAAGTAACTGTGCTGTCATGGCCTTTGTAGGAGATGTGGTATTTGCACAATAAAAAGAGACTTCAAGGATCTAAATCTTTTTGAATATCAGAGAGTAATTCTGCAATAACAGAGATGAACTGAACATTTTAGTGAAGCCTTGTCCATATGTTCTGCATGTGGATTATCATTTTGTCTGCTCTTCCCATCCTCTTCTGTTCTACTGTACTCTCTTTTCTTTAGCAGAAATAACATGTTAACACATCTTACACATGGGATGGTTTCAGAAAAAATTCCTGACTCTTTCCTTTTTGAAAAACTCTCCTGTTTGTAGGAGAGAGAGAGAGACCAAGTAGGGCAGCTTGCAAGCTTCACAGGATTCTAATGTGTTCAGTGCTCTTGATGCCACTTGTTTTATTCTTGCTGCCCAAGTTGTGTTTGAGTAGGCAGAAGGCAACCAATTGAGACACATGGTGGGGGTGCTTACAGTATGTATGGCAAGTAGCCAAAAGTACGTTTTTGAGGAAAACTGTTGCCTCCTACACTCGGCTGGACATGAACATTTCTGATGTTGTTCAGAACTTGATTTGTTTAGTTATTCAGCTTGCTTTTGTTACAGTCTTGGAGTTTTAAGTCATGCTGTTGATACCAGGAGAGCCTTTATAAATCCACAGTGCTATTCCAGTGTTGGCATGGGTGTGTTTGTGGCTAGTCTGCTGATGTACATGAGAAACCTAGTGGTCTCTGTTTAGAATCATAGAATCATTTGGGTTGGAAAGGGACCTTAAAGATCATCGAGTTCCAACCCCCCTGCCATGGGCAGGGACACCTCCCACTGCACCAGGTTGCTCAAAGCCCCAATCCAATACATAGATGCCAAACAGTGCACTTACTTGAAGAAGGCCTTTTCTCACACAATTGTGGCAGAAAGATCCTGGATGTTCACAATTTGTATCACTAGCTGCATGTGTTCTGAACTCTATTTTTTGGAATTATACTTTGTTTATATTATTTCAAACTGTAGAGACCTGTAGCTTTTTCAGCTTTCTGATGTATTTGTACTTCACTATTTCCACACAAGTTGTCAACAATTAGTCGTGGAGCTAGGTTGGTACCTATTGCAACTTGTTCTCATTTCTGAAAATGCTGGCTCCTTTTCGTCACCAGGGAATTCCTGGAAAGATATGTCTCCTGGTGTTGCTTCAGCTCATTGCATAGTAGGAACATTCAGTGCTTTCAATTACAGGCTGAGTATTTTGATAGTTTTGCATGCTTTCAGCTGGAAAGTGAATTTGTTCCACTTTTGAAATCTAAATAGAAAACTTACTTGTAAGACAAGACTAGAGCATGTAAGCTTTTCACATTTGCAGGTCTATTAGAATTGAAGTTTTATACTGAAAACTTGCAGGGAGTCGGACTAGATGATCCCTTCCAACTGTATGGAACTGTATTCCAATTGTATGTCCCTTCCAACTGGAGCATTCTATTCTAACTGAAGAAATACAGCAATTGCTCTCTTCATCTTGTATTTACAGCTTTCTGCATTTCAGACACAAGACCACAGTGTTTATGGAAGCTACAGAAGCCCACAGAAGCCACGCGCTTCACTGTAAAATGGCATAGGCTCTTAATAATGCCATGAGAAAAGTTCATGTGTTTTAAATATATTTTGAATGAAAGTACAGTGGCTCTACAGATTAACTTCTTCCGCTGCTGGCTTCTTAAAGTGTTTTATTTGCCACTACTTTAAGCCAAATTACACTTCCTTTTCTTAAATGGAAAACTTGGTGTCAGTGGGATTTCTGTGAAGAAGTTGAGAAAAGTCTCATCCTAATTCTCAAAATGAGTTGTGTATATGCATTTTTATATACTCCCCTTAAATATGACCGTGCCTTAAGTACTGCTGAAGGTAGTAAGCAAAGTTTAACACCTTGGTTTCTGCACTAGGATGTTATGTGGCTTTTACCTCTTTAAAAGAGCAATAGCCATGCCATGGGTGCAACTGGTAATTTATTCTTTCATTATGAATGTCTGTCTTGTACACCATTAGCTAATGAGAGTCAACTTCTCTGTATTTTTTGGTATGTGAGGACTTCTTTTTGCCAGCTTTAACTTCAGAGACCTGTTCTTCATTTCTCATTAGTCTAAATTTATCATGCAGTGATCTAAATCTATCATCCATGAAATAAATCCAAAACTTGTTTTCTGTAGTTGATCACCATTATGTAAGGAAAAGTTTTCCAGCATAACTTTAGGAAAACTTCATTTTCCCTAGTGACCTTTGTAATAAAGAATATAAAATTTTGTCTACTTCCTTTTAACAAATAAAAGGATCTAGAGCGATCACATAAATCTGATCTGTGCCTTAGTTTGTGTACATGTCAGTAACCAAACGTAAGGAACCCTGGAGTGATCTATGAAGAATGTAGTATTAAAAGCAGTCTTCAGTTTAGTTGATTCTAGACCTTTATGTTTGCAGTCAGCCCTGTAGGGATTGTAGGAGTTAGAGCTCAGTATAAGAGGCTTCTCTACATAGTTTTATTTTTGTCCTGTTAGTTTATTAGAGGAATGTTGTGATATTTCTAGATGCTGATCAGCATGTTGAGATTGGCAATTCTTATTCATCATTAGTCTCTAATATTTTTGTGGCATGATCTAATGCAATCTTATCCTTGAGCTACCTAACACTTCTCACTACTACTTTAAAATTCTTTTGGCATTTGTTTGTTTATGCTAAACAGTCCCAGCTGTCCTTGTTCTTCTATGTCTTGTCAGTTATTGTAAAAACTCTCTGTCTGTGTCTACTCATGTTTGAGTTCAGCTGGTTTGTACACAGCAGACTTAAGGCTGTACAATGCTTTCAGTGAGATCTTTCCAGATTCAGATATAAATGTAGTTCATTTACTTGTCTCAGATTAAAAAAAATACTTGATAGGGTCTTGGATCGCCTTGTCATTGTACATGAGCTCCATCACAGTAGTGGCTCCGTCTCTCTCACAACTGACTAATGATGCAGGTTTTCGTCTGCAGTCACCTCCAGTTTAGTGGTCTCCACTTAGGAATGCTTGCTTGTCCTCCTAAACGTGAAGCTCCCTCACCCCCCTGGTTGTGGGGAGGGGACGTCTGTAAGGTTTAATTTCTCTCTTTAATCTTTTTAACCTTGTTAACAGAGACAGTGTCAGTGTAGCCTGGTCTTCCCCTACAGCAAAAGAGCAAAGACTGTCTTTGAAACCTTTAAGATTTGGGCCAAGTACTTCTGTTATTATTACTGTGCAATACCTCCTGGGGGCCGTATGCCTAGCTCTAACACTGGGGAGTTTCCTTTGTATAATCTTGAACTGTGTTCAGTCTATTCCACAAAACTGGTGTGACATGCACAACTCTTGCCTCCTG
>JAOTQQ010000023.1:95296450-95373393 GCA_026546715.1 Gallinago undulata
ATTTGCACATGCAGTCTGATGCCTGGTAAATCCAAGTAGATTCAGAACACGAAGTCTTCTTTAATTGATGATTATAGAAAGTCTAATGCTTACTTCAGCTTCAGTGTCTTGTTTTCAACACAATACATCTCAGAGCATTTTGAATCTATCCATTGTAGTATTAAAGTCCTGTCAGATTCCTGGAGGGGAAAGAACACACGAAGTGTGGTAAGCGTTTCTTCACTGTTCTGTTTGTGCTTCTGTTTGGACTCTGGAGACATCAACAATGGAAAAATCTTTCCACACGCTACTCAGAACTAAAATGGCAACTAAGTCTGCTGTGATAACACAGAACTCCAAAGTATGGTGGTCCCTGGGCCATGCTCATCTAACCTAGAGGCTTAGAGCTTCCTCCAGTTGTCACTGTGTGACCACGTGTTTGGAGCCATGTTTTCCTTCAGTAACATATAGCTATGGGGGAATTCTTCTTCATATTGCAGCATATATTCACTACAGACCTCGGAAAGTGTCTTTAGTCTTCAATAGATTGTGAGTAATGAGCTATCAATTATACTTCAGAGAAATAGAGCCATGATAAGCTACTGTGGTAGCTCTTAAAGATTTACTATGAGTGGGTGAACTGAAGTCTTCCTTTCATTAATTCTTGCCTGATCCACACCCCATAAAACGTTCTGAATTACGTCTGCTGTCCCGGAGTTTGTAAGGAGGCAAGGATAGTGGAAAGCAATGCAGAGTTAGTGCTAACAAACATTCTGTGTGGCTTTCATCTGCATCCACATCTCTGCCGTTCCTGGCTCCTCAACCTCTTAGCTTATCTGCTTTTCTCGCTCACTTCCAGTTTCTCATCTGTTAGTGCTGGAGACTGCTTTGTTCTAAGAGGAGAGATTTGCAGCAGGCTGTGCAACAAGGCTTCCCTTTTTTGCCTTGTAATTGGCTTCTTATTGCTGTTCACATTTCTTTCCTGGTTGATTACAGGCTCTGTTCCAGAGATAATTCCCCTCAAACTATTCTTTCTCTTCCAGACTGGAACACCAGGTTTTGTAATACATGAATACAATTTTCAAGAATGTCCTCAAAAACATACCCAGTGGAATATATTAAATTCATTCCCTTGTACTGTGTGCATTAATGCTGTATCAAAGTGTGGCAATTTTCATTGGTTCTGACTTCAAATAGTGTATCCCTCCTCTTTCTGTGCTCTCCCTTGTATTTTCTTGAGGTCTTTTTAAAAACGCGTCTCAAAATTGTATATACTTGTTTTGAGACATGAGTCTGCTATGAAAAGTGGAAAAGTGTTCCCAGATTGGTCTATTGAAAGAGAACTTGAATTTGTACAGATCCTCCATTGGTTCTGTTGACTGGAAAACAACAGCAACAAATAAACACAGGTACTTGGCTACGCTACGGTTTTGGTGAGAGCAAGTCTTATTCCATTTTGGACCTCTGATAGGTTAGATATGTCTGTGGTAGTAGATATTTTTCCTTAATTTTTCTTTAGTGATAATCTCCTGTTAAGAGGTAGTTATTTTAAGGGCATGAGCAGTTCTTACCAGATGGACTGATCTGTGATGCTGCATACTGCCAAAGACATCAGGCTAAGGAGGGTTTTGAATAGGGGAAGAAAGCTGCTTGTAGCATCAGGCATGACCAACCTCCTGGGGTTAAGCCAATGCTCATGGATATTACAGGATATTTATTTAATTAATTAATTTTTTTTTTTTAGTAATTGCAGCAATAAAACCCTGAGGAGAGGGTGTCATCTGAAAAATGTTTTGGTAGCTCAGCTCTGAGACTGTTACTGCAAAGAAGAGTGCTTCTTTGGAGCATGTAAAAGTTGCTGAGTATGGCAGGATAGATGTTCCTTAGAGCCTACTTCAGTTATTCATTGGTACACAGGACAGATTTGTTCAAAAAGTTTGGGGCTGCAGGCAGGGGGTTGGTTGTGTTGTTTGGGGTTTTTTGTTTGTTGGTTTTCCAGGCTAGAATATACTTAGGATTCCAAGTACTTCAGACTAAATCAGTCAGTTTTTTCAGCCGTTCTCTAGTGATACCACCTTCTTCATTGTCCTGCAGAAGGTGTACTGCTGGGATACGTTGCTTTCTGCTGTCTTCAGAAGGCTTGAAATACATCCAGTTCCAAACGGGGACCTAGGCATGCCTAGGAGTCGCTGCTGCTTGTTTCTGTTCTGTTGTGGTTATTGGGACTTGCTGGTCTTCTGAAGAGGTGACTTTGGAGTGCTGAGACACACTGATACAGACGTGAAAGCTTTTCAGGCAATACAGACCTCCCCAGTTCTGCTCCTTCCTGTGCCTGCTGAAAAAATCAGCCCATAGGATTGGGTACTGCTTTGGTGTTGGCAGCTAAACAGGATCATTGCTGAATTAGATCTGTTGCTGATGATGATTTAGATACTTCTTCCTAAGCAAGAGATGTTTTTGAGGCAGAATCCTTTCCTCGGTGTTCACACCCTCCAAAGGCAGGCATTGTTTGAGTTTGCTTTCTCGAGTGGAAATATTAGGGATGGGGAGAGCCCCATGTGAATGAGAAAGAATGAATGTATCAAAACTGGTCTCGTATTATTTTCTGAAGCAATGCTAATGTTCATGTGAGTATAATCTCTACATTTTAAAAAGGAAAGTAAGGGTAAAGTAATATTTTTGTGGGGATAACTGAACAGATGACTAGAGAAATCAGATTTCAAGACAGCGAGTATAAAATCCACTGTAGCTATGAGGAGGTTGGCTCTCCTCAGCACAGCTGGAGAAAAAGTATTTGCATACACAGCTTCATCAGTATCTTGACGATTATTTGCTTTGGAAGAACAGCTTCCTCAGTACAACTGCTTGACTGTTAATTTTGTGTACTGGTTTTGGCTGTGCTAGAGTTCATTTTCTTCATGACAGCTCCTGTGGTGCTGTGTTTTTTGGATTTGTGGTGAAAACACTGGGGCGTCGTGGTTAGTGCTGAGCACTGCTTCCCTGTTTCTCACCCCACCCCACCAGTGAGTTGGCTGGGGGTGGACAAGGAACTGGGAGGGACACAGCTGGGACATTGGATATTCTATGCCAATGATGTAGTGCTAGGTTTATGAAGCTGGGGGAAGGAGGGGAAGGAGGAAGATGGCGTTTGTCTTCCCACGTCACAGTTACGTGTGACGGAGCCCTGCTGTCCTGAAGGTGGCTGGACACCTGCCTTGTTCAAATTCCTTGTTTTCCTTTGTTTGCATGTGCAGCTTCTGCTTTACCTGTTAAACTGTCTTTATCTCAACCCACAAGCTTCTGACTTTTACCATTCTGATCCTCTTTCCCATCCCAGCTGGAGGAGAGTGGGTGAGCAGCTGTGTGGGGCTTCACTGCCAACCGGGGTTAAACCGTGACATTTAGTAATGGCTCTACCAGAGTTCATTAAAATGCTGCGGTGTTAGTAGCAATGCTCAGGGAAAGGTTCCAGGATACACCTCTTAGATAACTTGCTTTAGAGTCAGAGATCTGCAAAGGGCAGTTTACTTTGTCTTATTATACTGCTTATTTCCGTCTACTTTCTCTAGCTGTCCTCTGAGTAATTCTAGGTTTTGTCTTTCTAGCTGTAGAATATCCTGGCAAGGGAACCTTATAAAAAAAAAAAATACAGAGTCATTTGTTGATATCTGGGAACGTTTGTCTTAACACATAACTTGCAAAATGGATTGTGCTTACTTATGTTGCTGGCATCTCATCACAGTTTTTCTCATGTTACTGAGTGATAGATAAGCATAGCATAACTAAAATTTGGGCTTCATGAGCAAAGCTTTCTTCTGAAGTATCTGTTCAGGCTTACATCTTGTCATAGGCCTTTCATAAGGTCACTGATTATTCAAGAAATTGGGCACAAGCAAAGAGTATAGTGATCATGTATAAACTAAGAGCTCAAAAATAGTCTAACAAGACATTTTCCCCCATAGTCGCTTGCACGACAATTGAAGCATATTGCTAACTTAAGGTACATACAGAGAAAAAGTGTATCAAGGACTGGTGGGTCAAGGATTTCCAGCTTGATGAAAGTGATTTTTTTTTTTTTTCCAGTCATCAAGGACAGTAATTTATTGCAGAGACTTATGTGACAGTAGTGTGGTGTTCTCTTAAGCTGCAGCATAAGCTGCTCTTCTTAGAGCAATGTAAGTCCTTTTCTCATGGCAGAATTATTTTGTTAAGAATCTTCATAATGTTGCTTGTGTAGTGTCCATACTCTGTGTATTAAATTTAAAATTGGGATTTAGGTAACAATTTTTCTCCAAATCTTTCTGTTTCCTTATCCTCCCATCGCACAATATCTGCTTGACTCTGTAGAATTTATGAAACCGGGGATGATGTTTTGCAATAAAAAAAATTCTTGCAATTTATCTGCAAAATTTTGCAGATAAAAAATATCTTAGTATTACTTTATATTTTTATATAATATGTAACTTCAAGTGATTGAAATATGCATGCATCCATATAAAGACAGTAGTTTTGTTGATGAGTAGATTATTTGCATATATTTCTTTTCTTTAATCAAATGATGGCTGCATTTGAGTAACTAGTAGCAGATTGCCAGTGTCGTCAGAAAGGGGCCCATAAGAGGAAGAGGCGTATAAGAATACTGCTAATTCTGTACAAATAATTGGGTTACCATGTGTTTCTGCTGCTCTCTGCTTCTAGTTTTTTCTGTGTGATTAAATAGTTGTAGCTTACTGATTTTTTTTATTTTTTTTTAATGAGTGATTCAATGGCAGGTAATGCCAGTGTGCCAGAAGAGACCTGCATTTTGAGCAGCCTTGTAACGCTTGTGTAGGAAGATACTTGTTTTTAAAGAAATTTTAAAAATTTACATGTATTTAGCCTGTAAATGTATTGTATTAAATTATTGCCAAAATAGTCAAATAGAAGACTTTAAATTTAACCTTGCTAGTGAACTCTGGGGTTTAAAGTCTGTTTTTCTGACTCAAGTTTAGGACTTTAATATATTTTTTCAGCTTTACCCGTGAGAGATGGGGACTACTGAAGACAGACTTGTATGGAATGGAAGGGGAAGTTATCTTATATCAGTTAGTTGTTGTCTTTTCAAAATCTTAAAATACCTTTAAATTACTGCATTTCTTTCTGTTTAAAAAAAGTTTTCCTACCCCACAGTGTTCATAAGGAAAGTACTGAAACGACTCTATGCTGAAACTTCATTATCTTCTCCTGCGGATACTTCAAGTATAGAAAAGGAGGCTGTTCTTGGAAATCTGGGCTCAAAATCCAAAGAAAAGAATTTGGATAATGTTCAGGCATCATCAGCAGATGCCAGCACATCAACTGATACACCCTGCGAATCACAAAAAGGTGAGACTGCATAGCCCTTTTTCTGATGGTATGCTTTTAAATATAGTTACTTTACATGAGAACAGTATGGTATCTAGCTTTTTCTTCTATTGATACCAACAGACAAATTTGAAGACAAGCGCTAGCGGTGGAGATAGATGCAAGTGAATTCCACCTTGGAGATAATCAAACATTGGGAATGGGCTGCTCAGAAAGACTTCTGGTATCTCCATCCTTGGAGGAGCTGAAAGCTGAACAGCGTGCTCAAGAACTTGATCTAATTGGGTCAAATTTTAACGGGGTTTAGGCCAATGACTTCCAAAAGTCCTTATCAACATACATTACTCTAGAAATCTGTGCTAGTAGAGTTGTTTTGTTTGGAGTTCGATGGTTTTTTGTGTTGGGCCTTTTTTAATTAAAAAGGCCCCCAGCCAATCTCTAACAAGGATGGTTAGTAACAGGTTGGCTACAGGGCTTATTTTACTTGTGCCTGTGGTAGAATTTGCTTTTTAAGCAAATTCTGTGTGTGGCTGTTGTCCGGTATTGCCTCCCATTACTGTGACAGAAAATTGTCTGGAAATCTCAACATGTTGCAGTTTAATTTGTTCGATGCCTGATTTGCTATTTTGTTTTTCTAGATCAGTACTTCCAGTACCTCTCTTGTGTAGTCAGTAACAAGAAGCATATTTGTAAAAAGGCTGATAAAGTATTAAGCTTATTCTATAAAATGATTTTTGATGGCATTAGGAACTAGTTGTCCTTTTGAAATAGGCAATGGGCTATTTTATTGGCTGTATGATGAAGTCGTGCTAAATATGCATAACTGTGGAGTAATTTCTTAAACTAAAAGCAGCTTCACTTGTAGAGAATCTATACCATTCCTTATAAATTAGGGCCTGCCCAAACTCTCACTAAAGTGGGAGGTAAAGAGAACTTAGTTGACTTTGTATACCTCCTTGGATTGTTTATGCCTGGCTACTAATACAGTGTTCTTCAGGTTAATGAAACCAGAACCTTAATGCAAGTGAAATATAGCTCATGGGAAAGAGAACATGGAGCAAAAAGAACAGTTTGGTATTTAGGATTTTCACAGCAAAGCAACAAGGCATTTCTTCAAATTAACAGCAAACTCACTAAGCTTGTTTTCTATTGAAGGCAAGCAAATGCTATGGTAGTACAGAAAAAGTTCTGCTTTAATTGATATTCTACAAATGTGTACTTAAAAAAAAAAAGCAGCCTTGGAGAGGGATGCAGTGGTAAACTCATGGGGAAAAAGAGAAATCAGTTACCTGTCTATGAAACAAACGCATAACTTAACCATTCTGATTGTGATTTCATTTAAGTTCAAGGAGCTCTTTCATGAATAGTCATTTATATGTTGTGATTTTATGGCATTGGACACTGAAAGTACATACTGAGTGACAGGCTATAATATTTGGAGCTTTAAACTGTGTGGCCTTGGAAAAGTGAAAACATAAAGGCACAGATTGAATTTTTTGATCATATACTATTTTAAGTAACTTTTTTCTTGTAGACCAAAGATTATGGGTATAACTATGAAAGAGCTGATTATTTTAAGTATCAGTAGCCTGAGATGGATGATGGAAAATGTCTCTATGCAAAAAGAGTCCCTCTCAAAGTCCTTCCTAGTTTGAAACGTTATTTCAGTCCTAAAAAACTTACTGAAAAATTTGATTTAGTGCCAATAAGAAACTGAGTATTTTAAAAGAAGTTGAGTTAAAATCTAAGTATTTTCTAGGGTAAAATAACAGGGTTTACTATAAAACTCATCACAGTGTTCTAGTTGCTTTTAACAGTTATTTTCAAATTGTAAAAATACCATTACCTATATGGACAAGCCAACACCTCCTAGATCCTTCTATTGGAATGCAGTTTGCAGCCTTGCCCTTAAATTTCTGCATCTTGATGGATAATAGAGACTTCTGCCCATAAAATTTAAACATCATACCTTTATACCCTGTAAATACTTGCACTTATATGCCTCTTTTGATTTAAAATAGAAGATTAGATACTTAAAGATATAGAAGATATTAATGACTGGTTCTCATATAATTTTGAAAGATTAATAATTCAGTATCAAAAAGGGTTGTCCCATAAAGCTTCCCACAGTTGGGGAACTAAAGCTTACAGTAAGACCCAGAATAACTGGAGATGGAAGGAAAATTCTGAGGGACGCTGTCCTTTGTGACAACAGAATGATCTTCTGAATGATATTTTAATTTTGATTAGGAAGGTAGTAATACTGTTAGGGATGGAGAAGACATGTGCGGGTGTCAGACTTCTACTGAAGCCCAAAGAAGGCAGGTAGTCATTTATCTCTTGAAAAGAGAAATTTATTTTTTTTTGAAGTGACTTAAAAAAATCCCAACAAACCCAATAACCTGCCTGTGCCCAAAATTTCCATTCGAGGGCACAGTAAGATGTACCTTCTCTTTGGATTCTAGATCAGATTCCCCCTTTCTCTCCCCACCCCCCACCTCATTCTACCAAAATACTCAGAAAATGAATCTCACCAAAGTAGGGGTTCCCCCCTCTCCAGGAAGATAGATAAGACTTTCTAAACATTTTCCCCCTTGAGGAACCCAATTCTTCCATTACAAGAGCTATAATTCTTAATTTCAGAAGATGTAAGAAGAGAATTTTTTCTTCCTTCAACATAAAATTAATGAGCATCTAGATAACTAGCTCTATTACCTTCACCCATTTAAAAGTTATGCATACATGTAATAAACCCGAGCCTTCTTGGCAGGAAAAGTATTAAAGAGAGTAAATGGAAGACTGAAAGCTCCTACAAATAAGAGGACTTAATTTCTTCTTCCCTAAGCTTGCGAATATGCTTCCAAGTGCAGTACTATAAATTGCTGCACTGCAAAAAAAAAAAAAAAAAGCATCTGGCAAAAAACTGAGCATTTCTAGGTATGAATTACTCACTTAGATCTGGCCTTTGACTAACTCTTGTTCTGAGGACTGGGTTTTTTTTGGTTTTGACCCTTCTTAGGACATGATCTACTTGCAACAAGGACTAATCTCTTGGAGAATGCTTCTCTTGAGGTCTGCACTTCTGCGATTTTTTTACTTTTATTGATACTTTAAAACCTCACTAAATATTTTTAATACCCTTATAGTATATATTCAAAGTGGAAGTGCATGCTTCTGACCAAAGACTTGGTTACTTGTAGCATTGGCTTTTTTAATGGCCTCCTGAGTCTTGGGACTTTTTCTTGGTCAGCATTATAACCACTTTTTAAAGGACTAGGGATTTACTGATTGGTGTTTAACATTTTCCTTATAAAAATTACATTTTAAGAGTTGCTGAAGAAGCATAATTGTATACAACTGAAATGTATAGTATTTTTTCTTTATAAAGCGTACTGTTCCATTTTTGGTTTTTCTGTTTTACCTAATTCTGAAAAAGGAAATTGAAATGTGGAGAGCCTAAGCAGTCCCAGATCTTGTGGAGACAACCTATTTGATCTTTTTTGTCTCTTTCATTAATTTAAGTAAGAGGTAATAAGAAGCTATTACTCCTAAGTTCTAGGTTTTTTTAAAAAAAAAAGAGAATCCATATTATGCTGCATAGACAATACAATTTACTCCGTATTCATAAAATAAAAACATGAATGTCTATCAACTGTGAAATACCCCAGCATTGTTACCCTGTATAAGAAGTTCCTGTTGAAATTCTGTACAGCTGTGCAATTATTTTTCTGTGTGTTCTCCTTACTTTTGCCATTGAAGTTATTAATGCTGACAGAATTCAGCAATTCGGTGAAATTCAGAATTCAGCAATTCAGTGAAATTCAGAATACTGTGTTTAAGAAATCATCACTGGGACACCTGGACTGTGTCCTTACTCATCCAAATCCTGTCTTACTGCAGCCGTTCTGTTATGGAAAACTTAAGTTTGTGACAGAAGTGTCTAGAAGACAAAACTTGTCTAAAAAAATATGCCTGGACAGCTCTGGCTTTCAGCTGATTACGTTGATGAAGTGCATATGCTTGAGAAATTAAACTCCAGCAGTACCTAATGCAGTAAACAGCTTTAGAGACTTGTTAAACAATTCAGCTTTGTTTTAGTTAATTACTGTGAAAAGGTGTCTATTGTGAATAAGCTAACGAGCAGCAGAGATTACAACAAAGTGTTGTCACACTGTAATATAATAATCATGTTCTCTCAAGGGTTTAAAAGTTGTCTCATTACATGCTGTATTTTAGTGGCATTATGCTGGGAAAATGAGACAGATATATCCCGAAGTGAGCAGTGTTTGACAGAAGATGCCAACCTCTGGTGGCTATGGTAGAAATGGTGCCCAACCACATCTACAAGCTGGTAGCTATATGCTTGGATGGAATATAGAGATCTGGGGTTTGGGGGGTGAATAAACCAACCAAGACACGAATGAACAAGATAGCTTCTCTATGTTCACACTGAGTGGACTGCACGTGTAATGTCTCTAACCTATTGTAACAGAAACAGGTGGTTCAGCCTCCAGTTGCCCTAGCAATTTTTTTTCCCAGTATATGTATATGCATTTATATATACATATATATGTATATACATTTTTTCCAGTATATGTATATACATTTTCCGGTGTTCATATGTATATACGTTCTCTTCATCTTCATCTCAAACATTTTAGCTGTCATAGAGAAATCTGCTGGCCTCTGTGACAGCTGAAAGCAATTTAACAAGTAGCTCATCTAATAGTATGTAGTGGTTGCTTAATTGGAGTCGAAAATGCCAGCTTTAGCTTTAAGTGTAAACAAGCTCTAAACTTGAATGTAGCCAGCTGTAGGAAAACTAATTATTTTGAGAAAGGAAATGGGGGAAAAAAAACAAGCTTAAACAGCTTTAGAACTTGATAAGATGGACTTGTTTCAGCTGGAGAAGGGCTGGTGGACGGTCCTGAGGTGAATCTAACTGTAGCATAGTAATTGTATGTGTTGATGTTCTCACTGTCCACCTTGTTTCCCTGTTTGAAATTATTTTTAATGTACTCATGACGGAACAGGATATGTGAGATGCCTCTCCTGTTCCTGTGTACACTGGCAAGTTCATTACTTTAAGCTGTCACTGTCGAAGTCATAGTTATTAAGAATCAAATTTAATGTTTTCTGCTATTATACATGCTTACTTTAAACTATGTTTACTTTGATTCTGATGAGCACATCTGTTTATTTCCTGGTCTAGTTTCAGGTAAGTCCCAATAATGACATAATCAATTAATCAGTGAGGATAATTAACTAATTGCAAATTAGACGTGGTCTTTTAGATTTAGTGTTGTTCCATTGATTTAAAAAAATATATATTGATTCACAAGGATTTGGCTTTTGAGAAGTGTGTTGAACAAATAAAATCTGCAGCATTAAGATAAATCATAAGACACTGTGGTAAAGGGCTAGTGAATGTGAGAGACTTCACCAAGCTTGCAGACAAAAGCTTTGGGCTGTCATCTGACATCTGTGCCAAATAATTGCCACCCAAAAAACCACCTATCCTATTCTAAAGCCCTCAGGAAGGGTGCTTTGTCTTTCATTGTGAATCAACCTTAACAGCAGCGTTAGGAGTTGATACCTAGAAGTGCTGGGATCTTCAATAGTATAGTTACATGCTGGTCAATTGCATGATGAATCTGAATAAGTAACTGTTAACCTGTAACAGATGTTCAAACCTTAGTCCAATAGATTTCAATAATATTGAAAATTAGAATTCAGGTTTGTGATTTAAATTAAAATGGAATAAATAAAATTCAAAGTAGATAGTGTTTCCAAAGTGCAGGGGGCTAATGAAGTTCACAATATTTGTAGTAGTATTTGGTACCTCTAGTACAACAAGAATAAATGGATTATCATTCATTTAGATGCTGTCATTTTTCCTCTTTCTGTTCTCCCTCCATTCTAGTCATACTTATGCTTGATGCAAACTTGCTGAGGGTGCATTCAATCCCACTGTCTGTGTTACTGAGGAAGATATTGAACAATACTGGTCCCAATGCAGTCCCTTGAGGGACACCACTTGTCACCAATATCCATCTGGACCTTGAACCATTTATCTGGGTCACTCCCCTGGATGTGACCATCCATCTAATTACTCATCTACCAAACAGTCCATCCATCAAATCCGTACCTCTCCAATTTAGAGAGAAAGATGTTGTGAGGGATTATGTCAAAGGCCTTACAGAAGTCCAGATAGGCAACATCCGTAGCTCTTCTGTTGTCCACTGATATAGTCACTCAGTCATAGAAGTCCATTAGGTATGTCAGGCAGGACTTGCCTTTGGCTGTCTTTGATCGCCTTCATGTTCCTTAGCCTAGCTTCTAGGAGGATCTGTTCCATGATGTTCTCAGGTACAGAGGTGAGGCTGACAGGTTGGTAGTTCCCAGGGTCCTCCTTTTTACCCTTTTCAAAAATGTGTAATGTTTTCATTTTTCCAGTCACTGGTGTCTTTACCTGACTGCTATGACTTTTCAAGTCCCTGCCCTAGTCCCTGCCTTGTAGTTCATCCAATTGAGAGGTGTAGAAAGAGAGGTTGCTAGTGAAGAATGAGGCAAAAAAAGTTGTTGACAACCTCAACCTTCTCCTTTTCCATTGTTACCAGTTTGCCAACCTTGCTTATCATGAAGGGTATGCTTTTTTTGACCTTCCTTTTCTGGATCGTCTGGCTGACATACTTGTTGAAGCCCTTCTTATTATTTGCATCTCTTGCCAAGTTCAGCTCCAGGTGTGCCTTGGCCTTCCTGACCCCATCCTTACACAACCAGGCAGAGTCCCCATGCTCTGTCCAAGGTATTTGTCCCTGCTTCCACTGCCTGTGCAGTAAGATTTTAGTAAGAATTTTGGCACTAGAGGTGTTAAAACTAGGCTGTAATAGTGAACTACATTTATTAGCTTTCCATAAGGGAGTTCCATAATTTTGTGAGAAGCAAGTCCCTATCTGCAATGTGAACTTGTACAGAAATAATTCATCACCTTCTCCAATCACCCAGCAGAGTAGCACAACATTTCCATTACTGTGTGATGGTTATCATTTGAGTAAAACAGATGACCACTAATAAGTGACTGTTCGTTCTTTGCCAGGTTGCTTATTATCATCATTTTTTCTATCTAATGTGATTATCTCGTATTGAGGGAGAGAATCCTACTGAAGACTGAGGTCAAGCAGCAAAAATTTAACAGCACTCCAGGGAAAAGAATTGCCCAGAAGATAACTTGAGCTTGAAGGTTCTGCTTTTCTGGAAAGCACTCTTGTCTGCTTTTTGTCTTCAGGCTGGAAAACAATCCTGCGAAAGTCAACCTGTGAAGAGAGGATGATCGTACACGTCCCTGAAGTTACTCTCACATACCTTACCATAACAGACTAAAGTAACTACAGCTTGATGTTCAGAAACTTGGTTATCATCTGAACAAAAATGTATATATATTGGGGGGCGGGGAAGTATTTAGGATCATCAGAATTGTTTTGTATTGTTCATGCTGATGAAGGACAACTTGATGTCTTCACACTGATCAACTGGAAAAATAGCCATTTTTTGGTACTGCAGCTCAAGAGGACCCTTGAAGTGTGTCTGTTCTACAGTTAGTCACTGGTACCACCTTTGCTACACTTCAATTTATAAAGTTCTTTTGAGTCAACATTCTTTTACATAGTAAAAGTTGTCATTCTTCTTTCTAAGATAGGTGTTGCAGGCTGTCCCCCAAATTCTGTTACGTGTTTTCCTGGGAAGTTCATATCCCAATATATCTACTCCTTTTATGATTAAAGAGTTGAGTTAGTCAGGACTGTTACGAATTGAGTTTAATGTTTTCATGGTCATCTTTGTTACACAAAACTTAAATATAAATGGGAAAATGGGAAAAACTTGAAATTGTTCAGAAGGGAGTAATTCAAGAAACATTTATACATTTAAAACTATCACCAATTAGCACTTCATCATTACTCAACTTGGGCAGGAAAAAAAAAATCAATGCAAGTACTGCCAGTTCAGTGATTTAGCATCATCTTCATAGAAAGGATCTATTTAAGAATTACTCCAAATTGATTTTTAGTGGATCTTTTCCCAAATCACATAATTGCTCTTCATCTTTTTGTATTATTTATTTCAGTTCTTTTATTATCCTTTCAAGTAAGCATCAATATCAGTTTGAAATTTTCTGACTTGTTCAGGAATAACCAATAATTTTCTAATGCCCTCTCAAAACAAAATTATTACATCCTGATGATGAAAACAAATGTGATGCAGCTTTTCAAAAGTGACTTGAATGTTCCAAAATGTATTTTATCATAGATATCTAAGATGATTGGTCATGCTGAACTTACTGAATTGTGTTATCTGAAAAATGCTAGTGTGTAGTTAAATTACATATTTGCATATAATGTGTATAGTTAAATTATATATTTGAAATACAGATCCCTAACAAGAATTATTTATATCAGACACAACTGTATTTTAAATGTTTAGGTATTAGTCCAAGTGTAATTGCAGCTTGGTAATACTCAGATCATCTGGGATCTTCTAGCAGGTTTGTGATGTAAGGAGGATAATTATGTCTACCTGCCAAAGATGCTTTTACTGTACATTAACAGTCTGTCCATGTGTTTTAAAGGGGCAAATTGCCCCCAAGAAGGGAAGGCTAATGCTGCATCTCTGATGGCTTATGGAGCTGACGGAATGTAAAAAGAACACACTGAACCATCTAAAATTACATTTGAGATGCCTCTGGAGACAGCCTGAACATCCTGGCCTTCTGGAAAGGCTTTTGTCTGCCTTTGGTTCACCTCTACCGGTGTCACTACTGAGCAAAATTATACAGTCTACAGTTTGGACTGGTTTTGTGTGCTGGAGCAGGGATGCGTCTGTGTCATTCCTACAGTTACTTCTTGTCTGGTGAACAAATGAAAAGGTTGTAATGCTACTCTTGCACATGTTTTTAAATACCCTTTAAAGCGGAAGGAAATTCTACAAAAACAGTACTGCCATCATCACAAATAGTTTCCTAGCTAAATCGTTGGAAAGCTGGCCCTTGGCACTCTTTTTTTCCCCCCCAGAAAGTAGCAGAGAAAGGATGAGGAGATGAGCCCTCTAGGGGAGGTGCTTTTTTTCCCCCCAGAAAGTAGCAGAGAAAGGATGAGGAGATGAGCCCTCTAGGGCAGGTGCTGCTGGGGGTTAGTCAAGTGTGACTTTCAAACTCCCTTCATCTTCGTGCTCTTCAGAACAGCACAGGCTGTGTGTAAAAGGTCTGCAAATGGACAAACCACAGTTCAGTGATTCTTTTTCTGTTGCTTCTATCACTCTATATCTTTCCATCCATCCAACTTCTATGAAACATTTCTTAAACAAATAGCATGTGCTCATGTGGAATGGGGAAAAATGTGTAGAATGTCTCTTAAAATAGCACTGTAAGTGGAAGCTGCTTCTGAAATTAGGGCAGAAGAGTTGCCTGATGGAAGGGGAAAAAAAAGTGTATCTAGTGAAAAGAATTAACTTGTAGAGTATTTGCTTATTTGCTACTGCTACAGAATTTGGTGCAATTTGGTTGGTCATAGGATAATTCCAACATTCTACAAATGACTTACTCTCATTTCTTTTTCTCCTGTAAGGACTTTCAAGACCACTTTCTATCGTTGCTGTAGTTGGGAAAAAGTTTGAGAAAATCTATACTGAGATCAATAGCCAGACACTTTGTTTTTTCTGTTTTGCAGGTAGTGATGATATGATTCTGTCTCCAAGGAGAATGTACACAGTGAGTCTTCCTCCAGAGGGTTACGCCGCAGTTACTCCAGATGCTATTAGTATTTCAGTTTCTGAAAACTCGGACAGTAGTACTGACTCAACAGGTAAGCCTATATGGTTGCTACTACCATGAATTTTTGTCAAAAGAAGCTTCTTGGCAGCTCTTATCAAGTGGATCCAAATTGCTACAATTAGGTATTTAAACTGTTGCTGCCAGTGGGTGTCACTGTTTTGCAACATAAGCAACATGAAGATGTACATCCCTATGGGTTCATTTTTAGGGTTTGGAGACCAGGTTCAACATTTGGTTGCAGCCATACAGTGTCATTGCTCTTACTGAAGTTACATAAAGTGTAACTGAAAATAAAGCCTTCTGCCCCTCCCACTCAAATGCCACACGTATATTCATAATATGCCTGCTTACAGTCATATTATTTTTAAGAGTAAAGGTTAGGTAAAGCTGTTTTAGTAGGTCTTACTCCTGATGTTCTGAGGAGTTGGGCAAAGACTTAACGACCTTTCAAATTTACCTCTCCCAATTAGAACAGACCTCCACCTAACTAGAATTGATGGGGGAGATACCAATCCTTTAGCATTGAGAGACTTTCTGATGAGAAACTGTGACCAGTTGACTTCAGAACCAATATTTAGTGTTGTCAAAGGATACAAGAGAAGCAGCACAGAATCTGTGAAGAAGTGGACTCTAAGTTGACCTCAGTTAAAAACGTGGTTCTCTGAATGACATTGCCAGAATTAAATTGATTCTATCTAGCCTAAAAAGAAGTTGAAGGCTTAGATAAGATAAATTCATTTAGTTTTTTTCAAGTGCTATGTTCTTGTGGGTGTATGTTTGTCCAAAGCTGTGTATCGTTGTCATTTGCTCCTAGGGGCAGTCTACAGCAAATAAAACATCTAGGTGAGCCTGCTGAAGTAAAACACTTGATAAGCAGTATTTATTAAACTACTTTGTCCACTTCAGCCTGGAGACTGCCTAAATGTAAGGAAAACCTGAGATACAACCTGCAGATACAGGAAGGCAAAAGCTCCTTGCCTTTGAAAATAGTACCCACAGGGGTGAATTTTCAGCTTGGAAATTGGGTTTACTCTCTATTCTGAGCTCAGTTCAGAATCTGAATACAAGTAAACTGTCAAAGTAGCCCAAGTGACTGAAGCAAAGTACAGCATAACTGATGGCACATCAGGAAAGTTCTTGCTTGGTGTAAAATGTTTTAGAGATGTTTTTTTGATTGGGGAAAAAGTAACTTTACCAGAATAACATGAGTCGATCTTGATACTGTTGGGATTATGGATAGGAAGGTGTTCTAATACACAGCTTCCAGGTGTTGCTTTTCTCTTTGTTAGATAGCATTCACATTCAGATTCCAGAGTCTGTTCCTAGAGTGTCCTTAGTTTCTGTTTCACAGCATGTCAGTCTCAAGCTTTTTATGCTGATATTGAAGTACCCTTTCTCTCCCACCATGCCATATAATCTCTGTTCATTCTTTGATGTCATCTCCTTTCAGATATTAAAGGGGCCCTCTCCTTCTTTATTTTACTAATAAGGCTAAATGAATACTCATAATACTTTGTAGGTAAATAGACCTATAACATTCAGTTTTATGTAGGGACTGAAGTGACTCTTAAATCAAACATTTAGAAAGCAGGGCTCTGAACACTACTGCAACTGAGATAGATCCTTGTTAAGGTATCAGCCGAGAACTCTTTTTGTCAAATTTACTTAGCTTCTGTTTAAAATCTATGAATAAATCAATACATGTTAAATGTTGATATACTGCATAGCAGTGAAGTAGAATAGAATTTGTTCCTTTTTAGGGTCATAGAAATATTTGTCTGGTTTTACAATGGATAGATTATTGAACAGTGGCTTTATTTACCCATTTTTTAGATTTAATCTTTTCCTCTTGTCTTTCAAAGCAAATGTACTCAACCATGATGGCCATAAGTAGTGTTCTGGTGTTGCTTAGTGACAGTATTGACTGTTGGATGGGGATCTCTTTTAGCTGATCCCAGTCTCAGTGTTCAGGAAGAGTAGGTGTTGGACTCCAGCCACTTTTTTAACACTTAACAAATGCATCTGGAATTTTGGGAGTCTTATTTTTCGATTGGTTTGTTACTTGACTTTACAGTTTATCCCGGAGTCAAGATATATTAAGTTTGAAGTGGTCTTTGGAGGTTTTTAAACTATTCTTTTTGCAAGGTAGGTTTGACTATAAATGTCATTCTTGTCAGGTATTTGCCTAACATGTTCTTATAACATGCCCTTTTACGTTTGCACTATATCTTTAGATCTACCCTTTAATGCTAGATCTTTCTTGCTGCAGCTTAAGACCCTTATTATTTGTTCTGTCTGAATACTGATTGCAGAATTACAGGTCTGTGCTCATCCTGCAAGAATGAGGGACATGGTTGACTTTACTGGTGTAGGGATTTTATGGTATTTAATTTAAGTGTATGCATAAAATCTATTGCAGGATAAAGGCTGTGATTCTAGGCAGTGCTCATAAAATACAAAAGAAACAGTTTAGGCAATCACAACATGAGTTACGTAGTTGTCTCACCTAGATTTAGTTGTATATCCCTTATTTAGATCTTTTTTTGAAAGAATAAAAGAAAGCTCCAACAAGAGCATTTCCTGAAGAAAAAAGGAGGAGCGTGCATGTCTGTATGTATGAACATTCTAGATATATAAATCTGTTTTGTTTAGAAGTACCTCAGGTAGTCCCAAAAAACCAGTTCCATAAGGTGGAAATGCAGATCTATTGCTTTCATTGGTTTTACTTCTAATAATCTGTGATTATCTATATGATATATTTTGCGGGGCAACAGAGTATGTTCTGCGTTTCCTAAAAAATGGAACACGTTGTATATATGCTGCCTTGCTACCTTTTATATTCTTTGGACCTAGAAGAAAGGGAAGCAAATTCTCAAGAAAATTAAAATAAACAGAAACCTGACTCAGAAAATAACTTCATTGTTTATCAAACGTGTCTCATGAAAATAATCTGACCATATCTCAGGATTAAAATTTTTCAGTTGTAACTTTAGTTATATATCAGTGTGATTTATTTTTTTTCTATGTCTTTTCAATAAACTAAGAAAGCCAAATCCTTGTCTATCTGAATTAACACAACAAGGTTATCAGGATGAATAGATACGCCATGGCTGATATTTTGTGGCGTTAAATTAACCTGTGGAAGAATTAAATACTCACTCACTAGAATATGCATTTAAGACATCAGTTCTTTTTGAGAAGTTATTTCAAAGTTGAAGTTAATTACAATTATAAAGTAAAATAATTTCTTGTCAGCGCTAAAATATCTTTGAGTTTGTCCATTATTATTCTTCTTTAAACTAGTAGTTACATTATGGTTGATACTGTCAGACTGATAAATCCTGTCCAGACTAGCTTCTGAACAAGGAAAAAAATAAAAAGCAAAGCAGGTCTGCATTATATTTCAGTATGTCTTTCTCCATCCTTCTCTGCATGTGCAGAGTTGGAACTCGATCATCTTTAAGGTCCCTTTCCAACTCAAATGAAATCTATTCTATGATTCTGTGTTGTTTTTAGCACTATAGATGATTTTTTGAATACTTTTCTCTCCTGTGTCAAATAAATTGTGACCAGTTATGCCCATAACATTACAGAGTCACCTTGTGAAGCATGCATAAATACCTAATGGTGTAGGGATTTAAAGTTCTGTGAGGCGTCGTGGCTTCCTTGTGTAACTCTTATACACTTTCCAAAGATGGGGGGATAGACTGCTATTTCAAGTGTGTTTTCTTTGTGTAAGTAAGTGATTCATGAACCTGTAGTAATGAGAAGACAAATCTAAGACTGCCTAGTCTTTCAAGAAAAGAATGAAAATTAAATTCATCCAACATTATTAGAAAAATAAATTAGTTGTCTAATTTTTAAAAACTTCTTTGACTGTTTTGGAGGAATTGAGTCACCCTGATGGTGTGATCATGTCAGCCTTCTGTTGACTGCATTGAGTAACAGGAATTAGACAGTCAAGGGAGTAAATAAGGCAGAGAATTTCTTTTGTTTTTCATATGATTTTCATATTGACTTTGGTCCATGTTAATGCACTGCTAGCTTTCTTTTAGCAAAAGACTTTATACTTTTCACAAAGGTATTAAAATGTGTAATTTTCAGTCTACATATAAGTTATCATCCGTCAAATTCTGGTTGTAAACTTAATATCCTCATAGCTTAAAGCTCTTAGATAAAAATTAATTTATTTTTATCATCTATTTATTGAGAAGTATTTCTTCAGGACTAGTGGCTTGAGAGATACACCATTGTGTTTAAAAGGGTGGTTTATATGAAAGGAGAATCCAGGAAACTTCAATTATGTGTTCCTTGACTTACTACGAAGCAGTAGCTTAGTTTTGATTTCTTTTGGATTTTAATTTCAGAAAATGAAGTGAAATTGTGGAGTTCTTGCTTCTTATTTTAAGATAGGTGCAACAGTAGGAAAATACTGCATCTTTCATTAAAATAAGAATGCTAAACATGTAACCTTATTCCTTCTAAAGGATAAACTGTGTGATTTTAGTTGTCTAGCAATGTTTCTTCTTTGGATACTCTAAGCTATGATAATAGAATACAACATTTTTATTATTATTGGTGCACAAAAGAGTGTGATGGATTATATTTTCTCTCTAAAGTGCTTTAATATTAAATCTATATTTTTATGTAGAGTCCCAAAGTGGTGTGTGGTGTGTCTTGGAACTCATGGCAGAGCAAATTCCTGACCCAGAGACTGCGGAAAATAAAAAGATTATGCACGTAGGAGTTCAGGAATATGCAGTAGTTGAGGGCACCTGGAAGAACAGGTAGAGAGAATTCAAAGTAAAGTGTTCCTAGGTAATTTTTATTTTTAATTTCATAGCCCATTGTTTTTATTCTTGTCAAGCCTCACTCATTTTTCCTTCATATTTTTGAACCGTAGTATTTGTCTGATAATATCCTGTTCTTACTATCTTGATAACAACGTACCCAATTTTGGTGAAACCCTTTATGGTTTTATGGAGACAAAAGGAGCAAAACCTAACTGTGCTTTACTCTGTCTCCTAATGGGTATGTTATGAGACAAAGTTTTAAGAAGGAGGAAGAGTCCATTCTCAATGCTCCATTCAGTTAGTCAAGTTAGAGTAATAGAAGGAAGCAGCCCATTTTTTTCCTACCTTTTGGCAGCTGGCAACTGTGGAATAATGTGGAAGGTGGTACTTCTGTGAGACACTCCTTCCTCTAATTAAATTTGCTTGTTGGCCTGAGACGGTGCAATTGTACAGGATAGATGTATGCATGTTAGTTTTTAACATAGCTGGCCTTTGGACTTTTGCTTTTTTCAGTTGTTCGTCAGAAAGGACAATACTGAAAAGAATTGTTCCTGCTGCAGCTACAGGTTCAAGCTGAGGGAATGAATTTAGAGATCTGTCATTTACATACAAGTAAATGAAGTTACTCAAATGAGATGCGTCCCAGGAAATCGTTAGCTTTGTTGGTGAAGGAGACGGACATCGGGGAGGGGTCCATAGCAGAACTCCTGAAAACTACTGCATCTCTTGGTTCTGCTGGCAAAAATGTTGGGACTTGCTGACCAGCAAAAGATAAATCTGGTAAAGGCATAATCAGGTAGTCTCTGATCTGTCTGTAGCATCTTGATTCACTTAATGTCTAAGGCAGCCATTTTAGGAAGACTTAATAATGCTTAAGCCTGTGTTTGTTGTTAAGGAGATGCTGGTATGAATCATGTGTTGACTCCTTATGTTCTTGGCAGGTGGTTGGGAATGTGAGACGTTACAGAACTGATATACTCAGCACACCAAGGGAACAATATGTTTTAAGCAGCTAAGGTTGGCAGCAAACCTTTTTTGCTGGTAGGTAGCACGGGTTGTGAAACTCGAGCGTTATGAACCTTTTTGTAGCCTTCAAACCAGCGGGATCATTGGACCGTGTAATTTAATCTTCTGTACCTGTTAGAGAGGTCTTACCCATATTGAGCTCAGCAGTTGGTGTTTGAAAAAAAAAAATATACCATGGACATTTCAAAGATGTTACAGAGGCTCCACTACTTTCTGGTAATTTGTTCTAATAGTTAATTGGCTAAAGATGGTTTGAAAATTGATTTTTTTCTGCCTTCTTCCATTTGAGTAAAGAGCTTTTATTAAGCAGTATTTTCTTCCCACAACGAAGCACAGTAATCAAGTCAACATCAATCTTTTTGATTAGATAAACACATTCATTTGTGTATTTAATTCGAATCTCAAGTCACTTTTGTAGCTCTTTTATCTGTCTCCCTTTTCATGGCGTCCTTTTAAGCATATGAACTCCAGTACTGCCCATAGTATTTATGGTTTCAGCAAGGCCGTGTGTCGAAGTAAAATAGGCTTTGTGTTTCTACCCACTGTTCTGAAGTTTTTTTGTATCAAAAAATTGCATCAATGTTTTTTCTGCCACAGCATTCCACCAAGAACTCCTGTTACTTGATACATTGGTACCCTGGCTATTGCCAAAAGTTACTCTCTTTTAAAATGTTTTTTGAAAAACTGCATTTGACCATGTTTAAAATTTGTGTGGTTTAGGACCTGGTCTGATTTTTTGGTTTGGTTGGGGGTCTGAGGTTTTTTTTTGTTGTTTTGTTTTTAGAACTAGGTTACCAATTAGTGCTTATGCATAACTTCACTGTTCTTGTTGCTTTTTTTTTTTATATCAACAGTAATTTTAATGCTAATCACTGTTGAAAAAGCCAAGTAGCTACAAAATTCCTGCCAGTTCCTGCAGAACCGGGCTTTTTCAAATAGTTGTTGTTTTAAGTCGTCTCAAACCGTGTCTCAAAATCTCAGTGCTATGAGTTCATAGGCTGTATGTGTTGCAAGAAAAGGGTATCCAAATCTGTGTTTTTATTCTCCCTATATATTAATGTAGCACACATCCAATTGCTTTTCTGAATGTGATGTCTGAGAGAGCTTTGAAAAAAAAAAAACCCTCTGTGAATCATATTGTCTTGTAGCATGTTCTATCAGCTTCTCCTAGATTGACTGCCCTGAGTCTTGTGGCAGCTTCTTGTGTTCTAAATATTTAAAGCTTTTAACAGGACAAATTGAGGAAACTGGGGCAATTTGAGGATGAGGATTCTGCATTTGCAAACAAAAAGTAATAAAATTCTTTTCATCCAGTTTTATTCCATTAAAAAAAAATAACAACAAACCTATTAAATGGTGCTTACAGATAAAAACCGTATCTATTTTACAACTTGATTAAGTACACCTGGGTAATAAAAGATGCTAAATAATCATATCCAAAAATAAGATGCTGAAGTACAGCTCTTAACTTAGTACTGCGGCCTATATTTTGCAACACAGATGTACCAAATCGTATTTCAAATGATAGTATTAATAAATGAATATGATTGATATGCAGATGTCCAGATTTTTCTAACAACTTGCTGAAAAAAAAAAGAGGAAAGAGATTTCCTATCCTGCATTCGGCTAGTTCTAAAACTACATTTGTAAGATTTGTTTCTCTCTCTTCATTTCCTCAGACTTGTTAGCATGGGTCTTTCCTCTTCTAGAAAGGGCAGTATGGACTTGCAGGTTGAAAACTTATTTGTAAAGAGTTATTACTTTTAAAAGTGGTTTTCAGTAATTCAACAAAGAAGGAGTAGTGATTATATGGTGGTTCTGGCTCTTTTGTATTTCTAATGGTCAGGCTAAGTAATTTTTAATTTCTATTCATGACTTGTCCTAGTTAATTTTGGATGTTCTGGTTTTAATTCCCTGCCAGATTGGATGTCACTGTTTATTGTTAAAACAATATCTTTGCGCATGATAAAATTATGGGTGATAGCATTCTGTAATTTAGCTCTGTCCTTGCAGAAATTAATGTATGACTCCCCATTTGTGAATGGCAGATTTTTCCTGAGCTCCCAACAGCTTCTGGCATTCTCGTGTGTGTGTCATCCTCGGAAAGCAAGCTGCAGCAACAATGACACCTCTGTTAAGGCTGTTAATATAAGCCTTTCCATAATGTTGCTGGTGTTTATAGATTAATTGATAACTTGGAAAGGGAGATGTCTGTGAGGTTAAGCAACTTTCTCCTCTACAGCTAGTTTCTTCTTTAGCTTAAGTGTACTTGACATTTTGGAACCAGTTACAGTGAGAGATGCCACGAAGAAGCTGAGATGTTGGATAGCTATAGCTGAAGGATTCTGTACTTCAGATGTTTTCTCCTTGAACATCCTTTCTGCAGACGTTGTGTTTGTTGATAGATGCAATGACTGTCCTAACGGATAAAATCACCACAGTTTTTTTTCTGAAATTGAATAAGATTATATAAGCGTTTTTATTTTCAGAGTTCAGATAAAGTATTTAATCATTTGTTATCTCAGGCTTAATTTTAAAAAAAATAAAATCTAGATCCAGTAGTGTTCATATTTACACTGACACTGTTATCAGTTGACTTAAATCACTGGAATTAAACTGAAAAGTTAAGGAAGACATAAATCAACTTCTCTAATTTAATACTGCTTTGGAAAAATGTTAAATCCTGTTCTATCTGAACAGGAGGTTTCCTTTTTCAAGGAATGACACCTGTTTTAAGAGTCATCCAGAGTTGTAGTAGTCATGTGTTTTTAACTTTTATTGTATTGACTTCCAGAGAATTAAATGTAAGCTTAAAAGGAGATGTGTGCTGACGTCCCATACTGCAACAGCTAGCTGAATAGTATGATGCCTTCTTTCTGGAAATACATCTGACACTGAGTATAAACATTTGAGATTGGTGTAGCTTGGGCAGTCACAGACTCAGTGCTCTGTCAAGCAGCCAGCTAGAGTCTACACACCTCTCTTGTTTTCACAACAAACAAGCCTGAACCTCCTGAAGGTGAAGGTGAAACTCACCAAGAAATTCACTGCTGCCCACTGAGGGTTTTTAAACACAAGATTGGGCTATCAATATAAACTATAAGTATGAATCACTAGTTTAAGTTTATAAACAATGTAGAAACCAGTAATTTCTAACTACCACTGTCTGTAACTATTTACATCTTCCAAATGCCAGTGTATCCACAGGCATATGGGACTGTTACAGAACTCATGCACGATGGTATGGATTAGGTTAATGTCACTGAAGTCTTTAGTAGTTCTTGTGTGATAGTTTCTAACATTACGGCAATGGTAGACATCCCATTGAAAAAGGAAAAAAAAAATGAAGCCAAAAAACAAACCAAACACACATTAAAAAGGAAATGTCTTTGGAAGTGGAATGGCTTAAGCAAAGTGCATTTTTAATGAGACATGTTTACTCTGGCCATTACCTTTGCTTTCTGTGGTGGTTCTTGTCCATCTTTTCGTTCTTACTCCTCTGTGATAAAATCAGTGTCTCAAACTGAATGTCCTCTTGTGTAGTTCCACTAGTAGGTGGCACTAGTCAGATGACAGGATGTGAAGCAGGAGAGGGAATTAGAACCTTTATCTATGTGGCTTTTTTTTCCCCTTGCTTTTGTTTTATTTTAAAATACAGCAATGACAGACATTTTACTTGAGGATCCCTTCCTCTAATAGATGAGCCACACAGAATGAAAGAGGCACTGTGGTCTTGTATTTTCTCTTCTTTCCTGATTGCATTCCTTTACCTTTTCATATAATTTTTCTGTTCTTGCCCCCCACCCCGCTGAGTCACTTCTCCCCTGGAGCGTGTTCCCCTCTTCTGCCTCCTTGCAGCCGTGTTACAGGCTTCCCAACATCACAGTGACACTAAGCGACTGATGAGAAAGGGAAAGAAATAGAGAACAGCACCAACAACCACCTTGGATCCCAGCAAAAGCCAGCTGCTGCCTCGCTTGAGCAGACACCCAGCACTTTGGAAATCTGACACTGCTTGACTGCTTTCAGCTTCTTATTTAATAATGAAAACATAATCAAGACCTGAGCTTTTGTACTTAAATCATTGCAGAGCAGCAGGGTAAAGTCACTAGTGTGCTGGATTAAGGGGAAAGGCATGTTGATAAACTTGCAGCTTGGTCTCTGGCTGCTGAACTGCTTCATCATTCTGTATCTCAGTTCATCCTCTGTAAAAGCAGGAGATTTGATTATTTTGTAGATCTTGGAGAGGTTTCTGATCACTATTAATGCACATATTTTAATTTCAGCTGTCAGTTGTATAGTTGGTTGCATGTAAAATCATAACCTCCGCTGCTCTATTGCCTATGAACCCGTTAGTATTGAACCAAAGCAACATGTGGCTGTCTGACATGTCAAAACCTAAATATTCACTCACAGGCTACAAACTTGTGAATACTACAAGTGAGAATGAACCCTGGCTCATACTTTCACTGTTAGGGCTCGTGCTGCTCTTTCTCTCTAAGGAGACTTGTTTCAGTGAAGTATTTAAATTCTCACTTCCAAAAAAAAAAAAGGGCAAGGAAGAAGAAAGCTATTGGAGTGCAGAATTTCTATTGCTGTATATTACCTTGCTCTTTAAATACTCTGGACGCTCTAAAAACAGAGTAGAAAGCTCATTTCTAACATGAAGGGTCTTACAGTCAGTATGGCTGAGTGAACAAGTGAAACGACAGCGGGAAGGAGAGTGTGTAAGTAGTAGTAACCATGTCTTTTTACAGCTGCGTTTTGTTTAACATACAGAAAATGCTGCTGTTTTGTGTAGGAAGTCAGAATCAGGCCTATGATCAGGCCAATGATTTCATTTTATTGTTACTCTGTTATAGCAGTTGTTTTAATTTATGGCAGTTTGTAGGCTTACAGCCAGACATTGTTACAGCTTCCAGTAGACTGTTTCCACTGTCTTCAGTCTCCACGTGAGAAATATCTTTATCTCATATCCTTTGCCTTTGGTTACTGCCCTCTGCAGAATTTACAGGTAGCGGCCTTTTAAAACACTGAACAACCTTCTGTATGACTGTAACCTGTGCTCAGGAAGCTTTGAAAATCTTTCTCCGTCCATCTCTCTTTCATAATATTTTTGTTAAATAGTTTTGTTGGCTAGTTTCATGCTATCTTCCCTCGATTTTATCCCTCTAAGTGGAAATTGGTTCGTAATTGGAGTATGACCTGTTGGTAATTTGAACTCTATCAGAGCCTTCTGTTTAGTGGACTAATGGAGAGAGAGGAAGTCCCTTGCTTCAGTGTAGAATCATGGTTGCTCAGTATTACAGGATTTGCATTGCACATGCTGTGTATCAGCTTCACTCGCCCTCTCTTCCCAGCGATCTGTGGAGGGATGAAAAAGATGCACGTTACGTTGGTATAGCAGAAGACAGAAATACCGGCATACACAAATGTATTGCTGTAATCCAGCCAAAATGCACTACAGGCAATCTGGAGCGCGTTCCAAGGATCCCCAGTTCCTTTGAACAGCATGTTCTGGCTGACCAAAGCTACTGCAGTTTTTCTTACTGCTACTAAAGTTGTGTATTCCTTTGCTGCATTTGTCTACCATTAGTTTCATTTCCTGGCTGCTTTGGCACTCTCAGCTGCATGAGTAGGCATGAGGGCAAATAGGCAGGCTCTCTTGATAAAGAGCAAATCACTTCAACAGCTGCATCTCTGCTTCACAGTACTAGCTGATTTGTATCAGCTGATGATGTTCCACCTCACAAACTCCTCTGTGTGAAATCTTAGTGTTCTCAGACTCTCAGATGGTGTAACCAACACAGCTGTGCTGATGTGAATGACTCTGCTAGTTGATAGTAGCTGAGCCCCTAGCTCAGTGTGGTTGTAGTGGGGAACAGGACCTTCACCGACCTGTGGACCAGGGTCAACAGCTGACACTTTCCTTCTTTTCTTGATGCAGAAATTCTAAAAAATAGTCTTGAGCCTCTAGTCTTGGCCTAGCTGGTCTAATGACAGATAAAAGTTTTGAGTGAATTCATAACTGTTCTGCCTGCTTTTGTACTTTTCCATAAGAATTGAGTTACCTTGCTTTCTTAGAGCTATTTATTTCTGGGTGGGTTGATGGTATTTGGCAAGAACTTTCGTGTATCTCGCCCCACAAACTATCTCTCTGCATCTTGCTGCTGAGGGAATAGGAGAGAACTCAACCAGTTTTACAGAACTATTTTTGCTTTGTTAGGATGTTACCAATTTTCCACCAATCTAATGTAATAAGCATGAATGAAAGGTTTCACAAGGGATTATTTAAAAGCTGAATTCATAAATGTTAGGAACATTGAGAGAATGCAACACAAGCCTAATCCACTGATAAGTCCAACTTCAAGGTGTGTAGAACAGGATGAAAATGCCCTGTGATCTACAACCCTGACTGCTACAAACAGATTCTGCCAATTCAAATCTTTTCAGTACATTAGTCTCAGGGGGTGATACGGTGGTAGGATTTTTGGAACCAGGAACCACAGTGTATGTGGAATGCTGAACTGCATGGCAGCATCCTCACACAGCTAGCCACAAATATAAATTTATTTTGTTGCTTTGCTTTTCACTGGAAAATAACAGTTGCTCTGTCACAATGCCAGATATAATATTAGATAAAACCTTTGCTTTGGTGGCTTGAATAACCGAGAAATGATGCAAAAATCTTAAGTATAATGGAACTGTAATGGTTCCAACACCGTAAAGAGAACATATAGTAAAAAAGAAGCATCCTTAACACACAATCGGCTTGACTCCTTTCATGCTTCTGACTTAAATGCAACTTAAGTACCTTTTCTTCTGGATGTTTTGGGTTTGCAGTGCCTTCACAGATCCTTCCATTCTGTTTGTGTTTACTATGTTCCATTAGTATATCAGCATTTCTTGAGTATTTGCAAATGGAAACATCTTTTATCAACTTGGACAAATAAATAGCTGTATCTCATTTTTTGGTCATCATCTCTCTAAAGATGAGGACTTAGAAGCAAATACCCTTTATTATGTATATCTTGGTGGATTTTAATAGAATGCTTTGTTATCCTGATTATAAACTGAAGTGCAAGGGTACAATTTGTAAAAAATGACAAAGGCATGCAGCTCTTTAGTTGATAGGAAAATGATTTGCTGTAAAACTTTATGAAAAGTGACTGTCACAAAATATAGGGATTGTATCTGTAGTTTCTAGAGAAAGCAGCAAAAAAAGTGAAAACATCTCAAGTAGTTCTTAATGCTAAAGTGTAGCACCTGTTCTTTTCCAGCCTTCATTCAGAATACTAATACTATTTCCATTAGCCTTGAGTCCTTTATTTTTCTGTTTTCAATCTTAGCTATTCCCTTGTGTCTTTGTATTTCTGTCCATCATCTATACTGATGCTGACACAGTAAAGCCCAAGTGTCTTTGGGTGCTGTTTTAATAAACAATTGTGTTAGGGTTTAAAGACAAGATAGCTGAATTAAGTATGCACCTCTGCTGGGAGTCGTTCCCAAGAGAGCTTGACTTGATTCAATGCTCAGATCAATTCACTTTTCCTATCACAAGCTATGTAAAATAATAAAGACTCTAGTGTGGAAGCCAAAGCTTATAAAGACATGAGCAAAAATACGCATATAGGAATGTGGTTGAAATTGAGACAGTGCTGATAAATCAGCACAGAGAGGCAGCAAGTGCTGCTGGCTCCAGGGCTGGTCTGCAGGTCTTTGACCCTTTACACCCTGAACTGCTGCAACAGAACACATTTGTGCAAAGACGTGATTTTATTCCACCTCTTCACTGAAGCATATCGGAATACCCTACTAAACTGCTTGTATATTAAGAGCAGGGCATCTAGTGATACTACAACAAGTGATGATAATAAAGTCCAGCTAGGATCAGACTTACGGTTTGGAGGAGCTCTTTTTATGTGACCACAGAAGGGGGAGTAGCTTATGGTGGCTTGTACTTCTCAGTGAAATACATTAGCTGAACTCTAGCGTTTTTAATGAAAAGAACATAGCATCCATCCTTCTTTTTCTTCTGCCAGAGAAAAGAATTGATTGATTTTTCTGTTCATTACTACTTTATTTGGTATATAGGTGAACACCATAGAGGAGAGAAATATTATTTCGAGCTTTTTACAGCTCCTTAAGGAATGGAAATACATAGATTTAGGATAAACGGGAAGACACAAAGTAATAAGCAGTGATACAGTTCTTCCACTTTCATCTCAGGATCCAGGTTTAATCTTGTCCTTTTTTGCCAGCTTTTCTCCTCTGGCCAAAAATGCCAGATTTTCTTGGCATCTCCATTGTAACACTTGCCAATGGAAATCTCATGTTTACCTCCATGACTCTCGGGCTTTTTGTGTTTATGTTGGTCTTTTTTTTTTCCACAAACATTTTCTGGTGCCCTTTTTGGTTTTACTGCTCTTTAGTGATCCTTTAACTATGTTTGCCAATTATTGTTTTAAGGCATATAGGTGTGTGGTAAAGTACTTGTAGTCAGTTTTGAAATGCTGTTCAGCTGAACTTTGTTACCATAATCTTGAGTATGCTATTGATGGGTGGACTGTTTAATGATAAATATTATACAGCTTTGAATGGAGACTTTTTTCTCTGAAAGGGAAGAAGAATATATCAAAGAAGAATTAAAGATTGTCAAATGCAATATGCAGTATTTCCTTACTTCATATGTATTACATACATGTATGTATCTGTGTTCCTGATTTCAAACGTATTGTAAACTGTATTAGTGATTGCATGGAACCTAGATGTATAAGCAATCTTAGAAATTACTTTTTCCAAGAAAAAAGTTCTATTACAGTATTTTCTTGGACACATATTTAGAAGTTGTAGTGATATATGGCATCCACTAACAATCAGAAATGTTTGCGTTTGAAAATCAGCGTCACACCTCGTTTAGTACAAAACCATATATATATGCATATGGAACTTCAACAAAATATAGATGTTGTAAAACTTTTGCACATATACAGAAAAGTAAGTAAAAAATGCAGTGGTTAAATCACTTCAATGTGTTCTCTAGTAATCATCTACAGAGCTTTTACTTTTCACTAGCTCTGGAATTTTTGTTTTATTAAATACATTCTTGGTTAAATATGTGTATTAAAGTGAAATGCCTCTAGCAGTTACATTGCAAGCAGTATAAACCTTCATCGTGTATTAGATATCTGTTAGTTCAAATGTATTTACAAGGTTTTTATACTTCCCTTTTTTATATCTTCTCTTTTAATGCCAGTAATTTCATATGCTTAAACTTGCTTGCAGTGAAATGCTTATTTTAAAAGCCAAGTAAATGGAAAGCCCTGAATTATTTTGAGCTGTTTGCAGTCTATTTTCTGGTGAACTTCTGCCAGCCTTTTATGTTGCCGTGCTTGTTAATACTGTGGAAATTCTCTCTACCTACCACAGTATAAGGTAATGGCAGAGGTGAATCTGGTGCGACCTTGTGGTGAGCCTGTGTATCCTTCGGAGGATGAGTGAGTAGTAAAATTTAGGCTGCAGTCTCCCATGATGTTGGTCAGGCAGAGAAGCAGCCAACACCACAGAGCTAGACACCTGCTGTCTCCATCCAGATGGCCATCGTTCCCAGCCCTGCTTTCACAGAAGAGCTCTGGCTCCTGTCTCCAGAGAACCTAAAGCTGTTCCTGCAGGATGTTGGTCACATCACGTACTGCAAGATTTTTATGAACTCTTTAGTATTCCAGAATATAAAAAAAAAAAGTCCTGTGGATGCAGGAACTGACTTCCAAATCCAAGCTGCCAATTCTTTCAGCAGACAGACACCTCTACTCTCTGGCCTCTTGTCTGGCTTGAGTAAAGATGGTTTTTGTGAAGAGCACAGGGGTGGGACTTCACAACTATTGCTTGCGGTGATTTCAAACTCAGCGTTCCAGTGAAACCTTAAGAAACTTGGTTTTGCTAATGCAATATGCAGGTAACTTGTAACCTTACTGCAGATTTCTTGCCCTTTATTTTCGGTTTAAATAAGTTAATTTTGTTGAGTTTCTGTCCTGCTTCCTCTTCGCTGTTCATTAGTGTATAAGAAAATGACCCACTTTCTTATGGTTCATTTTGCATTTCTTTTAGTTGTCCTTTGGAAATAAGTGAAACAGAGCTGTGCTGTGCATAAAACCCTGTATTTTTAGGACCTGTATAAAATATAGTACATAGGGCTTGGTGTTTTGTTTTGGTTGTGTTTTGCTTTGGTTTTTTTGAAACACCTTTTTCATAAAGGTACCAGCCATCCAGGAGACTTTATACAAAAAGATAAAACCTTACTTTCCAAGAAATCAATTTTGATCTCCTGTATCCCCACAGTAAATATTCAGGTAGATATATATGTAATAATTTTTGATGTGCTTCATGAGAAGCATGTGATACAGCCAGGAGAGTCATGGTCGTATAGTGTAAAAGCACTTGGATAGCTTGTACAGGTAAAAACAGCAACAATCATGTAAGATTATATAATTATTACAGAAGCACGCAGATCTTTTTAGATTTATGATACCTACTCAGCCAGCCTGCATTGTCTAGCCAGCTGTAAAAATTTGTGTGCTCTCAAGGTGAAAAAGGCCAAATGAATCTAGTCTTTGACTCCAGCAAAATATTTGCATTTGCAATGAGAGGGTTTTGGGTTTTTTTCCCCAGAATTGCATTTGTTAATTAATTAAAATTAAGGAAACTGTTACTGCTTAAACAGTTATATATATTATAGTTTGTGGCAGGATAAGTTCTCTTTAAGAGAACCCTTTTATTCTTTCCCTAAAGCAGTGGTGTCTTATGCCAGTGAGGGGATTTACCTTCCTCCCGATGGGATTAATAGTGGTATACATCAGCCAGTTTGTGAAATCATGTGAGAGATTCAGTTAGTAATAAACATCTAAGTACATGTGTAGATATATCAAAGAAGGGAAAGAAAAATTAAACTTTAATTTGCAGAGGTGTCAAGCAGTGCACCAAGTAAATTTAAAAAAAAAAGGCAGTATCATCACCGCTAATCTGGATTGAGAGTGTAGCAAGTGATGGAAAAAACTGTGTAGAGCAAGCAGATGAAAAATTTTAAAATTTGTATGAAATACAAGTCAGGTGTCAAGTGTACAAGTTCAACTGTCAAGTGTAGACAGTTGAACATATTTCCCTTTATAATAGCAGGGTTATTTCACAGATCATGTCGTGGAACTCAAGAACAGTAAGGAAGTCTCTCTTATTTTCAAGAGAATATACTATGCTTCAGTGAGATGCAGAGCAACTCCTATTTTTCAAGAAATTAAATGGGAACTAAAAAGAACTTGACACTTTACTAAGCTGAGCAGACAAATCATTGTGCTTGCGTTGCAATTTTAAGTACTTTGCTTTTGGTTAGCAGCACAAGAAGTCCTGGAAATTGTAAAGAGCGAGTGATCTATGTTATCCTAGTAACATTTTGCTGTGCCTAGAACTAGGTGATGTAGTAGGATAAAACAAATGATGTACAGTGGGATCGATCCCTGGGAAAATAGAGTATGTGTACTACATGATCTCTTCTTGAGAACATGTGACAAAATTATTTCAGTCACTTCTTGGACATTTATTTGTCTAGCAGATAGTATCAGTTGGGTGGGTTTTTTCAATTTATTATGAATAATCAAACATTTATGTCATATATCATGTTTCATTCTTTGAAAAACTGTAGCTGCCCAATAGAGAAGCCAGGATGGAGCACTTAAGAGATGAAGAGGCATTTGCTGAGAGAGAGTAGCTTCCTAGAATGTAAAGAACAAACAGGTTGTGGAGGAATGATGGTGGCCAAGGAATAAGCTCTATGTATGGCAGAGACCAGATGTTTGCTGAGGACAGCAGGAACCCAAGCTCCAGAGGTACTTTCCCTAGAGACCCAAAGGGGATTGTGTAGACTTCTGTAACTCTGGAAGTCTTTGATGTGCTGCACTGAGAGCAAGCCTAAGCAAAGAGGATTGATTTACCAGGATGCAGTAGGCAAGGCGGAGATATGGTAATGTGTTCTTTTGCTTTGATTTTCTTCATTTTGAGGTTTCCCTCCAGAAAATCATCTGTTCCTAGTGTCTGTTCTAATAAAACCTAGCTTTCCTACTTAAAAGGCATTTTCACAGAGTTATAGAATAGTTTGGGTTGGAATGCACCTTTAAATGTCATCTAGTTCAACCTCCCCTACAATGAGCAGGGACATCTTCAACTACATCAGGTTGCTCAGAGCCCCGTCCAACCTGACTTTAAGTGTTTCTGGAGATGGGGCATCTACCACCTCTCTGGGCAACCTGTGACAGTGCTTCACTATCTTCACTGTAAAATGTTTCTCCTTCCTATCTAAAGCCCCACTGCAGCACAGCATGCAGTCAAGGACAAACCTACATCACAGGGAAGACAGTGGCACCACATTACCATCTATTACAAACTGTAAACCAGTTTACACTACTGTTCAGGATCCTCCCTATGTTTCTCATTTTTACATCATACCTGTCTGCAGACTTGTATGTATGATTAGCTTAACATAGAGGACTTGGTCATTAAGAAATGCCTTACGTTAATGTTTTCAACTAGTCTTTAAAATGTAGTTAATGTAGGATCAACCCAGCCCCTGAAATATCCCTGTTTTTACAAAGCTGGTTAGTGTCATGGTTTGGGACAGACTGGCTACTGAAGATATTGTATTACAAATACTGGGTAATTAAAAAAACTGTATCATTAAATGTTATTTGAATCAGAGTTAAGATCCAAAGACAAAAGGATAAAGGAAATAGTTTAAAATAAAACAATTGGAAGGTTCTCATTCTGTCAGGGTTTTCTTTTCCAAAGCGTTTTGAAATAGGATTTACTGAAAGAACCATGTAATAAAATTGTGGTTGTGGCTGCTCATATGTGGGGTTAAACATGAATGGTTATTTGATGCTGTGGAAAAATTGAAGAAATGTTGTGCAATATTGCAAAACAGGAATTGATGTATCATATTTATATATTTGAAAGCTGAAATTGATAAATTGGGGCTGGGTTTTGTTGCTGAGTATCTTCATTTTGCTATGTCAGTGTACTTTTAGGTAGCTCTTTTGTACAAAAGATTGTACTTTTAGTTTAGATCTGCTCTTTGATACTGTTTTATCACAGGGCAAAACTAGATATCAGTTTTCTGTTTGGTTGCTTATCATTTAATAGTCTGTGGTCCTTTAGTCTAAATAGCTTCTTACACTTTACACTAATTTATTCTTTGGAATAGTTTTATATGTCTCCTGGATGCCTTAGATCAATGTGTGTGTGGACTGATTGTATCTATCAAAAAGCAAAGCAAGCTTGGAGTCTGTCTCCTCATGAATCCAGGTGGGATTGTGAATACTCATTGGTTTACGCTGAAAGATCAGAGAAGCAGCAGAGAGAGTAGGAACAGGCTCTTCAGCTTCTCCCTGTTCAGGTGACATGATGTCAACTGTCTCACCAAGATGTTGTGAAAAATCTCAGTTTTTAGACACAGGCAATAGCCAAGGCATTGGTTGGTGGGGCTGTGAGAGGAAGGATGACTTTGTCCTGGATGAAGCATGCTGCAACAGCAACCATCAGGTTCAACATCCTACTGAAACAACGGCAACGACGACAAAAAAACACCATAAAAAAATCCACAAGAGTTGTGATCCACTTCATAAAGGGACACAACGCAAAGATAATGATACTTACTAAAAAAAAAAAAAAATTAAGAAAAAAAAACTAAAAAAGGTCAGTTAAGAGAAGGAAGTTGTACCAGGTGCTGTAGAAGCTACTTGAGGACACTGTATGTCATGTTCAAGGCCAGCACGCACCACCTGTCATGAAAGGCTTGAGAATAAACAAAAGGAAGGCAGCAGAGCTACACGACAGAGTAAAGGAAGTTGTTAGAACTGTAGGTGTCCTTTAAAAAGCTGAATTCACACCCAAATGACGTTTTAAACATACTGAAATTGAAACACATGGTAAGAGAAGCTAAGCAACATTTGAGCATATGGTACAAAGAATTAAAACTGGTAATTGGTTTTACTTGTGGTGCCTTGGGAACAATGTGCCTGTCCCTCCTTTGGGCCAATGATCATGGTGTAGAAGGAATAGAATACTTAGAGAGGCCTGTTTCAGAGAAGGTAAATAAATTATGTGCATTGGTGTTATCTGTGGGGAAAAAAGTCTGGAGAAGCCCATGCTGGAGCACTCCTTGGGCTTCCTCAAAGGGTATGTGAAATTGGAGTGATTTAATTTAATGGTTGTGCAACAAAATAAATGATAAAATAAAATCACTGTTACCAGATGTTTTTCACCTAAGAATTCAAGGACAAAAATTGCCCATGTTACTGAAAGTGATGCATAACCACTTGCTTTTTGATTTGCCTTGTTATCAGAGACTTTGAGGCTAGATAGTGTAATGACAATTTTTTAAAACAGTTCTTAAATCACCTAGGGAATTGCAAACCTGTAATCCTGGTGTTTGCCTTAGGCAGTTCAGCACAAATTATAATCCAAAATAAGATTTGTGGATGCCTGAAAACCTGTGTTCTGCATGGGAAGGATCAACATGAGGTTTGCAGAGAGGAAGTCTACCTCTGTCTTGGAATTCTTTGAAAACCCAGGAAGTAAGTGGATAAGGTTCCTACAGCTGAAGTGTTTTCCATGAATTTCCACAAAGCTTTTGATGAAGCCCCCCACCAAAGGGGGCACGCAGACATAGTGTGAAGGGGAAAGTCACAGACTAGGTAAGCAGATTAAGAGAATGCAGCAGTTTTCAAAAGTGGGAGCTCACGACTGGAGACTTGTGTTTGATAGGTGGTCAAGTAAGAAGTGAAGTCAGAAGGTTTCCTGATGGCTACACAGATATTGAATGCACTAAAGGCAGGTGCCGGGTGTCAAAATGGCAGATAAAACGCATTTTAGATTGTTGTCGATTGATGCAATTATGAAAAAATAACCAGTCAAAATTCACCCACGAAATGGTGGGCTCGGAGCTGGCTGTTACCAAGCAGGAGTAAGATTTTACAGTATGATATATAACTCTGTGCAAACAACATTTCAGCGTTCAGCAGCAGTTAGAAAACAAATGATAACAATTACTGAAGTACAGAAGAAGGAACATCGTGATAACCGTATATATCCAAATTTCACCTGGCCTGAACTGCAGTGTACGGCCACTGTGTAATACAGGTTGCAGTACTAGGCAGGTGGTTGTTGTGACCAAGCACATGGCAGAAGTTTGACATGGTTTAGGAGTAGGAGAAATTAATCTGTAGAGACAGTTAGAACATTTGGGATTGAAGACTTGCAGACTGTGATATCTGCCTTTACTTGTTATTACTGTTAATTGCGTTTGCTGTTCTGGTAGGCGGAGTATATGCAACATTTGCCAGTTTTATACGAATTCCTCATTTGAGAGTATACAAATATAGGATGAATGCATAAACAAAAGATCGTTCCTCTCCTAAACAGCTTCCAGTCTACTGCCATTTTCAACATTGAAAGTTGTTGGAGAATTACTAAAACCTTTGAAGTGGATTTTTGTCCCAAAAAGAGTGTAAAAATATTAATATCATCTTGTGCTCCTGAGATCTTTTTAGTATTGCTTTTATTCTAATAAGTCACTACATTTTATTATATTTGTTAGCCACAGCTTTTCAGTCTTGACAAAATTGTAGCTGCTGATATCTTACTTGGCACTAAAAATAACATTATTTCTTCTGTTACAAGATCCTAAACCAAAATTAAATTCTTCTGTATTGCCTGCTTGGTACACCATGGAAAATCCATCCAGTGTATCGGGGAGAAGAAAAGAGTTTAAACTGGGTGAAAAACCAGGAGAGGCACGTGTGCTGTTTCATCTGAGCGAAAGAACAAAATTGCCATGAACGACACCCGGAAAGCTTACTGTGGAACTTGGTCCTTGAGCAGGAGAGCTGCTGTACTTGAGTCATGATGAGCACATTATGGGGGAGATTTCTAAACCTCAGAGGATATTCTTTGACTATCTTTCCTCAGTCTGCTTTATTTCTTTTTTTTTTCTTTAATGTGCTGTTCTAAAATTTTGTTCTAATAATGTTTAGGAAATGGATTTTTAAAAATCCCCAGCAGCATCAGCTTATTCTTAGATACTCAAAGCCAAACGTTGGTTTTCATGCTGGTGGGACTTTATATACCTTACAATTGCAGACACCTAAGTAAATAGCCTCCCATTTTTCACTGTCTTATGTGATGCTTTCCCTGAACTTTTCCATCTGCCATTGTCTGAAGGAACTGAAGTAATACAGATAAACTTGAGGAAGCTCATCTTTTCAGTCACGGAGCTGCCAGCAACGTGTTGATGCTGATGATTAAGCTGGTTGGGAGGAGGATTCAGCTGTTGCTGTTAGCCTCTGTTAAGCTTTTTATTTAATCTCTTTGTGTCTCCAGCTGCCCTGATGATGGATACAAAATAACTTGCTAATATAATAGAAGTTAATAAATCATTTTATTCGTAGTCTTGATGGAAATCATTATTTTTATTATTTTCTATTTTTCTTTGAAGATATAAACTGGAGACGCTGACTTTTCATTATCAAAATTCAATAAGCAGTATCTATAAACTGAGTCCTTTATTTCATTTTAAATCTGTTTTTTGGTGTATTTCTGCCTCTGTTCTGTTAAGGATACAAGCAGTTTGCACAGAGAAAATTTTTTAGTGTTTCAGACCAGATGAGATAGGCTGTTAGAAGATGTCTTTCTTGTGGCGCTGACTTTTCCTTTTGGCTACTCGTTCCCACTTCTATAGCATTCTGTGGGTCAGGGAAGTGGGACCGTGCAGCTGCGTGGTAAAGTACATCAGGAAGTTAATCTAGACTATAAATAATCCAGAAAAAAAAAAAAAGCCCCCTCAAATACCCCAAAGAAAAGAGTTATCTTTAATTCTGAATAGTTGCTGAGAAGGGTGTTCCCCCTAAGGCTGAAAGAAATGCTTATAAAAATATGACCGTGGCTGTAAAATGTATATGAGCATTTATTTTGCTCATATATTTATTTATATTTTGTCTGGAAGCTACTTTGCTCTGTCTGGGGGGGGACACTGAGTCCAGACTAAACAGCTTAAAGACAATTGCTACTCGATAATTGGATTATGTGATACATTAAGCCACGTGTGGAGCAGAGGTGGGTTTCAGGAGGGAGAGAGGTGACGGGCCGTTATGGAACAGAGGGAGAAGAACCATCAGCTTTCCTGGAATTAGGACAAGCTGTAGCTGCAGTTGATATTCCTGTCAACATTGCTTAAGTAATGAATTCAACACCTTAGTAAGATTGCTTGTATACTATATATTCCCTGCATTTGTTACAACCACGCTGTTTTGACATAAACTTCTTCAGTCAGTGGGAAAAATTATTGGAACCAAATTCATATCTATTGAAATTTTATCAGCCTCCCTACTGGTTTGAAATGTAGGCAGCTAAAAGTGGGGTTTTTTTGAAGGTTGGATTTTGTTAATTAGTAAAAATCAATCTGATGAGCAGCCCCGTGTTAAGAAACACCTTCCACCATGCCATTACTTTTTGTAAAAGAAACTAATTCTTCTCAGTTGTTGCAAGCATCTAGCACAAATTCATTGTCTACGTTTCCTTTGAAATTAATGGAAGGGGAGAGAAAGAGATGAAGACCTTCAGGGTGTATTTCCATCCAGGCTGTCTTAGGATGAGATAAATTGCTTTCTGAAGATGCTCATGTCTTTTGGTTTATCAGAGGAAGCATTGGTCTACGTATGCACTGGGTGTTTTCTTTTCAGACAGCTGAAGTTGTGGGAGGTGAATCCCGCTGAACGTTTTATTTGTTAAGATCATTGTGTGGGCTGTGACCTCAACATTATGGTTTATATTTCTTGTACAACTCTTATTTATATTTTGGCATAGCTGTTGTAATCAGGTAGCCTTGCTGGGTATATAAACAACCAGTTCTTGAATCCCATTAAGCTCTTGGCTCCCATGCATACCACACACATGGGAATTCAATAAGCTAACTGTACCATTTGTAAAACAAGTATTTACTTTCTTTTATTTCCTTGGGAAACTGCTGAGATTAATTAGATATCACCTTGTTCTTGCATGAGGAGGCAGAAACAGAGGCCATTTTATTTTTATCTTTCAAGTCAAGTCATACAAATCTTTTTTGGAGTTTCTCTGGTAACTTCTGTGAGAGTCCTCTTGTTTGCCAAAGTCTTACTGTGCTGGGATTATGCTAAGAAACATAGCATTCCGTTTTGAAGACTACAACAGCTTTGTATAATAGCTTTGGAATATTTTTCCTGTTATTTTTCATCCTCTTTCTTATGTATGCAAACAAGGTGTTTGCTGTTTTGATCACTGATACCCACTGAGCAGATGTTTTCATTGAGCCTTCCATTCTGATGCCCAGGTCTGGCTTTTGCTTTGTTTTTCCCGAGCTGGTAGCAGTTCGCTCTAACCCTAGCAGTGAGTTGTGCAAATTAATCCCTTTTGTGTGCGTTGCTTTGCATTTTTCAACATCTAATTTCATCTGTTCCTGATGTTGAATCACTAGTAGCTCCCACATGCAGAGCAGTAGATACTAAAGAGATACTAAAATACGGGGCACAGAATGACAAAACCTGCTCGAGGACTGCCAGTTTAACAGAGCTAGGTGAAGACTTGTGTTTGATTTCTTTTCTGTACTGGAGGACACTCAGAACAGTTCTGATTTCCTCTCAGTCGGGTATTTATCTTAATAACATACACATAGGAAGACTCCATTCATTCTGCCTTTTGACAGCTTCACCCTCATCTCTTCAGACCTTCTCCTGTCCTGGGCTACCAAGGATAAGTGAACTTTTGGATTTGACTCAAAACATCAATTATCTGAAGCCCTGTTCTGCCTTCTGCACCGTTTTTTTCAAGTGGTGTCAAACCAGTTCAAGGTGCTCAGCTGCAGAAAAATGCTGTAGTTTTGCGGAGATTTACTGATTCTTAGATGCTTAAAGAGCACATTGGACCACTTTGCTGAGAGCACAGATTAGAGGAGCTTTATTAGCAAACAACGTGGTTGAGGTTAACAGAGGGCTGAAAATTTTTATGAACAATATATCTATGTTTACAGTGAAATTCACCTATTGTAACACAAATACTCCCATGAAAATCCAAATTAGATCTTAAGATGAAACATTGACGTTTTGTTTATAGCATCTTTCACCATTCATATCTGCCTTCAGTTCTGGTATTTCATTCCTACAGGACGACACAGACGTCATTTTTCCCACATCCCATATGTCCAAATCATGTATAAAGATATTTAGCTCAAATACCATGCGTGTGAAGTGGGTACAAGGTGACGTTTGGTGTGTCTTTAGCATGCTGTGGTGTTCAATTACAATACAGCAAATTTATTTTTATGCAGCCTTCTTCATAGAAAGTATGGAAGATCGGTCCACAGTGAGTCATCTGTCAGCTAAAAAACTGAAAGTCTTGTAGAGATATTTAAAGAGAGAAAGTGGCTCAGAGCTGACAGAGTTCAAGACAGAAAAAGAAACAGAAATGAAAGAGAGGGCCTCCAACCATGGAGAAAATAGAGGCAGACTGGTAGGGGGAGGAGTGATGAGAAAGCTGAACAAGCTGAGAATGTCAGAGGCAGTTCAGGAGACTGTGCAGATAATTTGGAAACAAGCGTTGGGCTTCAGGTGTCTTTCCTGTATTCCACCAGCAAAGATTCTTGGAACGGTGTAAAAGCAGGTAAATAAGGGCACTGCACTCTGTGTACTGTGAGGGATTTAGAGACATGCAGGTAGAGGTTGAGAGGAGGATAAACGGCTTAACTTTCTAAAGCAAGACATTAGAAGAACACTGGCATTCTGCCCTCCATGGTGTTTAAACATGTGAGGATTTTGTTAGACCATGAAAGGGGAAATTTCAAGTTAATTAGGTGGGAATTGTTATAGGCATGAATATGGACAGCAGTGCAGTCAAAGGGAAGATGGATTCTGGCAATCTTCCCTTGCTCGTGGCAGGAGGACTTAGCCTCAGAAGTGAGCCTGTGGGAGAGGTAGTCTGTCCAGGGTCAGAGATGACTTCAGAACTCTGACTTTGTGTACAGGGATAAGATCTGACTAAAGAAGCATGAAAGCTGTCTTGAAGAGCAAGAGAGACTTCTTTCCCTTGACATTTGAGCCTTTTGAAGAATTAGCTAGTAAGGAATTATAATGTAGCAAGGGAATGACAGAACCAAGACAGGCTGTTAAAAAGATCAGAAATTACTTGCCAAGGTCACTGATGACTTGCATGCTTTCCCTATAAAGCTGGTGTCCAAAGCTGAGCTAGCAGTAAGATATCCCAAAGGAGGAGGAGGGTGTTCAAGGAAGAGAAAGTAGAAGAATCAGAAACAGATGCCTAGTGTTTTTAAGGCAAAGCACTATTGTGGATGGCTGTCATCAATATAGGCACTATCGTCTTTTATTCTTTTATTGTGATTTACATGCATATTCTTGTGTTGTTGATCAAGCCTACCAGCTGGTGGTGTGGGGCTCTTGGGGGAGTTCTCTCATCCCGTGTCCCCCAGCCTGCCCATACTGGTTTTTGCCCTTGCGATTCTTTTTACCTCACTCTCTGTATGGAACCATATTATCTGCCTTAAGAAAGTTAATGTAATGTAAAGTATGTAGCATGAAGGAGAGTACAGTCTTTATTAAAAGCAGAAGGGAAAAGAACATATCTTCTAACTCAAAGCATTCAGAGAAGTTGGCTTTCATATTGTAGTACTGAAAGGCATTCTGATTGTAAAAGTAAGGTTAGGTAAAAGGAACTCAGACATCCCAGAATATGAAGGGAGTGATATTTCATTGTATACAGTTCCAAAATGCTTATTAGTGATCTTTGTATTTACTATTATGTCTCTTTTGAATCTGCAGAGGAGGAATATCAAGGACAAACCAAGAGAAAGCGCATTCAAAGGAAGAAACAAAAGAGCAGTTTGCAAAACTCTAATAATTTACATGGAGAACAAACAGAATCTGGAATGCGAGAGACTCCCGTTCAAGATAATTCACAGCTGCAGCAGATAGACAGTCCCAAAATAAGCAAAAACAAAAAGAGGAAAATGAAAAAAAGGCGACAGAAAGAAAAAATGAGAGCAGCTGGCTTGGTAACAAAAACTACCGGTGTGGATTTTACATATCAGCCCAACAAAAACAACAGAGAAGAAGCAGCAGGCTTAAAAGATATAGATGAAAAGGCAGATAGCATTCTGGACTTTCTGCAGGCAACACAACAAATTTATTTTGCTGACAGTATGTACCACTCTTTCTCCTTTCTTTTTGTGAGTATTACCACATAGGGGAAAATAGATGTGCACTTATTATTGCTGTAGAATGGGCCAAAATTATTAGAGAACTGTCTCTTTTAAACTCAGTAAGATGTGAAGGTACTTAGTATTTGTCCAATTTTCTGGTGTGCACATGAATATGTAAGAATCAACATCAGTATAAAAAACTGTGGTCCTAATATCTTTGTTTCTCTGTCTTTGAAAGTATCTGTAACATTCCTTGATCTTTTTTAAATCATTCCAGTGAACTTGGTATAAATGTAGTGGTTAAAATGGACCAAATTCTTCTTGTTGGTCTGCAAGCAAATGTCCAGAAGCCTTACTTGCTTTCAGAGAGCTCCAAATGAGGGCAATAATCACTATCCTAAACGACTTTCATGCTTACTAGCTCTGAACCAACCTACTTTTCAGAAAGTTTTCTTTCCCAGGAGGAGATTTATTTGTAATATATAAGGAAATCTAGAGAGACAGCATCTGAGAGGAAAGGGGAAGATACTGTTGGCACTGGGGCACCATATTGGCAGAAAGCACTTGTGAACAAGCTGAATGTGAACTGATGCTCAATGCACATTCCATAGCACTTTAAAAAGGATTGCGTGGATGTTATTCCTAATGGCCTATTGAATGGTCATCTGGCCACTAAAATTAGAGACATTCCTACTGTATGATTCTTCCGTTGCCTTCCTAAAAAGCTGCTTGTATGGTGTTTATGTCATAGATGCCTTTCAGAAATACTGAAGTGTTAAGGATAAGTAGTGTAGTACTTATCTGTACATACTCCAGATTATGTTGGTATCATCTAGAATGAAATTTGTTTTCTTAAGGGCAAGCTGGTGTGTTCTTTAGTTCCTCAGCTCAGAACATAGCTTTCAATTGATAACTGTCACGAAAAACTGGGGGAAAAAAAACGTTAAAAACTTTTCAAAGTGCCTGGCCTTGACTGTGTGGAGCTGAGTGAGGAATATTAAACAGCTTACCTACCTGTATGAGTCCATCTTAAGTCAGAGTTGTCAGCTCCTAGTCCTGTAAAATTCATCTTTAGACTACAGAATAACTTTGCATACCCTGTTAAGATGACATCAGGGATTTCATGTTATTTTTTTTTCCTCAAGATTTATACATAGAGTTTTCTTTGCTTACTGTTAAATTGTTTCTGCTGTGTCAGGTCTTTGTACTAAACCTAGTGTTCAAAATCCATCCTCCTTTCTGGCTAAAGCACTTCCATCACCAAAAATAAGAATTTTACTTCTTGAGTGTATGGCTAAGTAAACGTAAGCTGAATTACATGCATTTCCTGTAGTGGAACTCCAGAGTAACTGAACAAGATTACAAACTCTGTTAACAGTTCAGCTGTTAATACATGACCCAGAACAGAAATCTGGTCAATTGTCCACAGCTGTGTTGCATGTTCAATCTTAAGAAAAAGTGTTGAGCTTCCAGCTTTCTTGGAAGTCAAGTTCAGGTTTTAGCAGTGGTTGACAGATTGACTGGCTCTGGTGTCGAACCTGCAGATCAGAGGGTTGAGCCAGTGAGGACCTTGAAATCCACAGAGAGAAATTCCCAGGTAAAAGAAAGTTCATCTGCAGATAAGGTGTCACATCCGTAAATCAGAGTGTGACTAACTTTCTTGTTAGGCAAATCCCAGTTTATATATAGATCTGACATTATGCTGTTTGCCTTTTCTAGTTGAGTGGCTTTAACACTCCATTTTTTTTTCTTAGATAAAATTGGAAGGCATTGCTTTTAGCAGCATTTTCAAATGGTCACATTGGGTTATGCTTCTTGTACTTTTGTCAGAAAGCTGAATCGGGAAAAATCTGTTCTTCTCAGATGGCTTGCTGGTAAAAAACAGAAAAATTAAAAGGAGTCTGGTTAAAGGGACATACATTGTTACTGGAATGGAAGAATGAATTTATGCTTTAGTAGTGTAGAAGCAATGTATGTCCTTCTCTGCAGTCATGCATGCTGTAATATCTGCCTTTTAAATAAAATCATAAAAGTACAATAAGAAGGTAATTGGGTGCCTTCAGAAGCACTTTGCGGTAGTTCCACAGAGTTGTTCCCTGTCTCCACGTGTGTGTACATTTTTATCATACAGAGGGTGTAGGAAGCAAAAACAGTGCTTTGGCCACAGAACAGTTTCTTCATCACACCTTCTTCCTGTGCTAATCTTGAAAATCTTGCATTGCTGTCACTATGAATCCACTTTTTTTTTTTTTTAATTTGATACTTCCCCTCTTACTATTGTTTTAATATTTAACAAAAAATAGGAGGAGCAGGCTGCTCTCTAGTACTTGATATTTGGTTGTAAGTTGCGCTAAAAAGGAAGATGCTGTCTTTGGATAAAAAACATAATTAGGAAAATTCTCTGTACTCACTGAGTATTTTTAATGCGGTGTTCCAATTATTTTTCCAGATAAATCAGAATGCACAGATTCTACTGTAAATGCAGCAACTGCCCAAGAGCTTTTGCAGTATCTTGGATCCCGCACCATCTCGTCCTCAGATGTGACTCTTCTACATCAGCTGAAATCCCTCGTATTGCTGCGGGATATTGAGAGATTGAAGGATGCATTGAAACAATTCCAAGAACAATCCACGATGCCTCCTGGTAGGGACCATTCACTCATGGTCATTCACTGATGGGTTTTTTTGTATGGATTAAAATTCAGATTTGTCACAGTTCTTTTTTTTTTTTTTTATTAGGAAGCTGTAAATAATTATATGTGTTTATACAAAATTTTAAAGCATTATTCCCACCAAAAATGCAGTGATTTTCCTTGTTTCTCGTTTGGATACAGTACTTCAGAAACTTTTCATACTTTGTAGCAACTACAGAGTACAGGGTGATTAGGGTTCTTAAAATAATATTTTTTAAATCTTAACTGGTTTAAGATTTAAGCATTTTTAAAGCATAGTTTTAATACATTGTCTTCATAGACTTTTTAAATCACAGGAATTAAGTTGTTTATCTTTGAGATTTCTCTCATCCAGTTAAGGATTAATTTTGCATGCATAAGAATTAATGAAGCCCATTATTTCATTTCTTGTTGGTGACCTTTTTTAACACATAGATTTTACATGCCAAAGTTTGGTTTACAGCTTTGTTTTTCTTTAAGTTTAAAAGTCTGGTTTAAGTTTCTGAAAAGTACTGCTTATTATCTAAAAAAAAAGTCACTCTTTATAAGAAATGATAATATAAAGCCATTCATATAAAGAAAAATTATTCTGTTACTAAATCTTTTCATCCCTGAGGCACAAGACTGATTTCATTCATGCTCCTTTTGTTCTCTATTATAACCCCTATAATTTTAGTAGATTTTCTCCTTGGTCAGTTAATTGTTCCTCAAGTGAATGTGGAATCAGCATGTTGTCCATAGATGATACAATAATTCATTGTCTCATTGTCCAAGTAGTCTCCATTTAAACAGCCATTGTTACTTGTCGTTAGTACTTTTGTTGCAGCACCAGCCAAATCTACAAGAAGTGCTGAATTTTCTTGCCTCCTAAAGAATTTAATCAGTTGAGAGCACTTGCTATGGCACAAGATAATATCAACCATTTTAGATAGTGCTCTGAGTCTTTTGAAGAGTAACGTCTGAGCTGGTAGTAGCGTGGTAACAGAGTAAATAAGATCATAGCCATCAGAGGCTTAGCAGTAGCCTTCAAAGAAGAGACTACAGCTTGTAGCATCATTAAATAATTTACAGCATGATAGTGGCCAAAGATCCCAGTCAAGACAGGAGCCTACTGCATGCTGTGCATTGTAAAAACACAGAGAATAGAGAATTCCTGCCTGTAGAGTCGTGTTTGACAGATTTTGAAAAGGACGCCTAAAGAAGTACATATGTGTTCTTTAAAGTGTAGATACGGAGTATGACAACCCTTAAGGTTCTGGTAGATCTGAAGTATCCACATATACATGGAACAAAATCCTTCTGTGCATTCAATAATTAATTTCAAGCCTAGATTCTATGATCTTAATTATAATCAGAGAGTCTCATTGGATGCAATCCACATTTGCAAACTAAGTAGGACTCGGCAGGTGTAGTTGTAATGGTATTGGCCCTTTATGAAATGCCCTAATTCAGCTTCTGTTGTTTAAATCAAAATGGAACTGCTGGAGTGGCCACATTCAGGATATTCCTCACAGGTTTTATTCAAACTCCATTCAATACAGTAGGAATTCTGTTGGATTTTGCAGCCTTGAGGCAAGCTGCTCTGTTTACTTTTATATAGCAGAAATGACAAACTGAAGAGAAAAAAGAAAACAGAAACAAATTAGAAACAAATCCATGCAACTACCCTAATTTTCCAATACATGTTTTGTCATTTGAAGAAGACAATTTTCTGAGTAATTTTAAAAATGAATTTATGTTTCTGCTGGTACAGCCTGAAATTGTTTACTCTTCTAGTTGATTTTTTTCCCTTGTAACTGTTGTCAGTCAGGGCTCAATTCTAATCTCATTCCAAGTTCATGGTGTGTAACCGAAGTAGTTGATTTGATATTCATGAGGCACAACAACATAAGAAAGAGGAAAATACATTGTTATAAATTATTTAAGGATAATTAAGCACCTACTAGATATTAATTTGTCTGAGCAGAGTTTAACAATACATTCTATTTCTAATTCAGGAAATTCAGTGAATGAGAAGATAGTGCTCTGAAATTTTAACTTGAATTAGGCTTTTAATGATACTTTTTTCCTACTTTTGCCTCAAAAATAGGTTATCTTGCTCAGTTTTTTTTGAATTCTAGATTTCATACCCAATGAACACGTGATAAAAGTTAAGCTGTTACAAAAACTTCTGTCTCAGCAAATTTAAATTCTTGTTATAGAAATACAGGTCGGTGCTGTTTATGAAGATAAAAATGTACATACATCATAATAATCTCAATTTTTTTACAAGTTTGTCAGATTATCTCATCTTTTTTCTGTTCTGTTTATTTTTACTGAGGCATGATGTACTAGAAGAACAGATCATTCCTTATTAACATGAAGAAAAGAAAAAAAATTTCTTAATTTTAGCAAGGCGTATTATTTTTACAAAATGAACCTATTTTATTCCCAATAGTTCAAGAAGCCTGTGGGGTGTTGTGATTCTACTAAGATGCCACCATCAAAGGAATAATAATGGGTGCTATGTTTTGTTCATTTTTGTCTTTAACTCGAGGAAGGAAAGAGTACCAAAAAAATGAGAAGCGATCCATCTCTTTCATATAAGTGCACATTCTCCATTAGTAAACTTTGCAGAGTAAACATATCATTATATATGTTATGGTTTAATCTAATTGGGCTACCAAGTCCCATTTGGCAAGTTTATGTCTACTGATGATAAATTTGCTTTTCTTCGTAAATTTTTACAGACCTTTTAGAGTAAAGCAATGGACTGCCCAAGTTCTGCAGACCACAGATTGAAAGCCACTGGTTCAAGACCATGTTTTGCTATTTCCTTCACCCCTCTTAGCACATTATTCAGACTGGGAATCATTGTTTCAACCAAAAGAAAAAAGAAACAATGAAGAAAAATGCTTCTGTTTTACCGTAAGCTCTTAGGTCCCAGTATTTGCAGTCATACCAAAGAAAGGTCTAACAAGGTTGATGGTAGGGCCTGAAAAATTTTGCAGGAAGCGAAAATTGCTAAGGAGATTGAAACAGAAAAAATACCAACATTAAGGTATTATCTTTAACTCTTCATTTAAATGAGAAAACATACTTGAACAAGTAAATGTCTACATTTAAGAGATACTGGTTGTTCTGTCTTGTCATCATCAATTTACCTTGTACTTTGTGCTCCCTCAAGTTACCTTTGAACTCGTACTCCCGCGATCACACAAAGTTGACATTGGTCAAGAGTTTTTGTTTGAACATGGCCATTTAAAGTGCCGTCGTTCTCAGGCTTCAAAAAAGAAGAACACAGTGTCCTATTCCTGTTTCCATTCATGATCCTTCACAGGGCAGCAGGCAAAGGAGAAAGAGCTGTGACTGGAGGCTCCAGCTCCATTTGCTGGTTTGGAAACTGTAGCTTTTGAAATGAGGGCTGCTCAATTCCCATTTCACATCAATTATTAAAGCATAGGTGATCACCTAATTAAAAAAAAAGTCATTATCTCCTAATTTATGAACTCATTCAGCTTCTACTCATCAACTTAATTCCATTATCTATTAACATTTTCTCTTTGTTGGTTAGTATCAAGTCTCAAACATACTCTGCCCTTGCTGCTTACAGAATTATCACTCACAGAAGAGCTAGAAGCCTCTTTTAACTCCCCTTTTTTGGAGGGTTGTCCTTTATATATGTCTCTATTGCGGTGTGTGGGGAAGGTACATTTTGTATACCTGAAGTACACAGTCACTGTGTGCCACCAGTCCACAGATTGGGTACACAGGGGCCCTAAAATGATTACATTTAAACTTTTTTCTTTTTTTAATGAACATTCGAAGAAAAGGAAAATAAATTTGAAAACTAAATTAGCATTACATTATAGTATCATCTTAAATGTGATATTATGTGCTAAGTAGCATAGAAAGTCCTGTCATTAAAATTAACTGAAGTCACATAGAAAATCTCTGAATTTAGACAGAAGCCATGGCAAGTTCAGTGTAGCTGTCTGGGCAAGACGGCTCATTTTCAACTGGGGCTTCTAGGTGCTACAGTAAGTTAAATATTAATGTGTGAAATTACTCTCCCCACAGAAAGAAGTGGAGAAGGTTGCACTCTTTTAGCCTTACCCAAATGATCATGTCATTTCAATCACCTTTTGTTTTGATTTATTTAATCATAGCAAATAGGACATTCCAAAATACAGAATCAGAACTGTTTCTCATACAAATAAGTGGCCTCTTGGAAGAAAAGGCACCTGTTTATCTAGAAATTCTTATGTGTTATTCTTCAAGCTCCAATATCTGCGTTGGTTTTATTGAAATGCTAATATTGAATGGAAACAGATGTTTGCACAAGTCTTTTTTCTTTAACATTCAGAAATGTCATAGAAGTATTTCAGAAGGAATGTGTTTTCTTTTTTTCAGATCATACCAAGATGGTCACATCTCTGTTTCATTATTGGATTACAGATATCCTTCCTGTGAAGAACAGGAAATAAACCCTTGCCAGTGTCCATATGCACTGGGTTAAAATTTGATATACAAACTCTTAACCAAGTAGCAATTGTTCAGGAAGAGCACTGTCAATACACTTTCTACACCTTCAGGTAAATTAATTCTTTTTCTGTGTTACAAACTCCAGAAGACAAGAAACAGGCTATAACTACTTGTGCTTTTTGTGTTTGGCTGGTCAAGAATATGCATTCGTTGTGTGGCCTGAGTCTTCAGCTGGATTAGTATGAACATTTCACTTTAGGATAAGGAATTATCTGGAAAGATATCAAGTATTTTGTTTAAGAAGTATAGTATTTTTTTGTTTGTTTATAAATTGATTGTTCCTTTCTGGAAGTTTTATTTCATGAATTTTCTTGTTTATCTAACATATCTTTCCACCTGAAAAACAAATATATTTTTATATTTAAATCTAAGCAACAGTATGTGTGATTAATGTATTTTTGCTGAATAAACTGCTAAATTATGGAAATAGAGACATTTCTATATGTGGATCGTGTGGGCAGCTGTTTGGAGTTATGCAGAAGCTTGGACAGCATTTTGAGAACTATTCCACAGCCCAGCCTGTTCCAATCCAATGGGCTTCGCTGACTGCAGAATTACAGAACCGGGTTCTCTCAGTGATTACTGTATAGTCTTTCTGTAACTGAATTTGTCCATGTGTAGATGATACAGTAAATAATATCCATGGTTGTGAAATGGTTTGGAAACCTGAAGAAAAAAGTGCTTTGTGAGAGGCTTTTCTCCCAGCTAAGTCATTCATTTGATAGGGGAAATAGAGCAAACCATTCCTCGTATCTTAGTGTGTTAGCTTCATCAGTAGGAGAGGGGCAACAGATTTATCTCCTCCAACTTGGAGGAGATATATTGCTTGGAGATGCATTACTGACAGGACTATATAAACATTGTGTGTGGGGTTTTTGGTTGGGTTTTTTTATTATTATACTGCCTGATATATGCTATTGCAAGGCATTGTTTTTAGTGATGCTCAAGAATGTGTAATAAAAATGTAATCATACCTCTTTCTCTTTAACTGAAGAAGTTAAAAGGGCTTCAGTAACGTGCCAGAGGATTGCAGGTGCAGAAAAAATGGTCTTACAGCTAAAGCAGCTGTGTGGAGCTCTGGAGAACTTGAGTTAGGGCTGAATCTGCTAGGAAAGATATTTAAACCAGACTTTGCAGAGCGGAATCTAATACTGTGTTCCCTAGTTTAATGCTCCTGACTTGCTAATATGTAGGGACAGAACTGTAGCTGTGACTTTTCACTGAGATGCTGTGTGCCTTAGTCCCACACCTGGAGAACGAAGAAGATACCACTTAAATGTGAAGCACCTAGATACTCTGTTGACAGAACCCACTGTGAATTAAATCGCTTCATCCTCAGGTTGAGGTTTGAATATCATGCAGTAAATGAGGCCTAGGAACTTCACAAAAAGGATATGCAGTGACTAGTTAGGTAAGCATCTTCTGTCACATACACTGAATATGAAAAAATAAATGAGATCATGTAATTAAAGACGGTATTTTGAAACACAAGTACAAACCAGGTCAAATTAGGACTGCAGTGCTTGCATTTCCTGATAATCGAGGGACTGTGCTGTGGGGTGTTAGAAGGCTGCTGCCCTGGGAGGACCCCAGGACCTGGGGATCCCTCCTCCTTATCCTGTGGATCCCAGGCTGGTGCACGTGGAGACTTGGATGTCTCTCTGTCCCACACCAGTGGAGGTGCCTGCAGCTTTCTTCTGTCCAGGTTCAGCCGGTAGCGATGCTTAGGGACGTATCTCAGGGACACACACAAAACACACGGCTGACTACACACCAGCATACCCCCATTTGCACATCCCTCAAATAACCAGCACAGGCCCCAGCCTCTCTCGTATTCCAGACCCTGGGCCCTCTCACCTGCTCTGCAGCTCTCCTTCTCACCAGCCTCCTCCAGCCCGACACACGCCACCACACAGCCACACACTCATCTCACAAGCACTCATGCACTGCTCTCACAGCTTTGTTTATTGCTTTCATTTCTCCTCCCTATTATTTCTCTCATGGTGCTTGGCTATTTCTCATAATATTAAAGTAATTTTTCAAATCATGCTGAATTCTAAACAGCTGCACCCAGAGAAGATTTGTGTTTCTTTGCCAAGCAAATATTTTGTACTATCAGTAGGCTAATCCCGGAATGTGAGTAAAATTTCTCAGGTCAAAAATGTCCTTTGCTTGAATTGGGTAGTGATAGGGGAAAGATTGCTTTCAGTGTCTTTTTTTGTTTTTCCTTAACCCCTGTAAGATCTTTCTATTCAGTGCAGAAATCAGCTGGTCCTAGCGAAGCAAGCCTGCGAACAGTTTCAGAGTGTAGCTAGTGAGAGTCAGTGATATCTGATGTCTTTGTAAGTGACCTGCGATAGGAGATGAATCTTAGACTTATCAAAACTGCCTCTATAATGCTAACGGGGATTGTACAGAGTAGAGGATAAAGTAAAATCTGAGATGTTGGAGATTTTAGAAAATTGGACCAAATTCAAGCAGATAAATTGCAGATTGCCATTGTAGATAAATGCAATCATATAAGGGTGTATTTGTTTCCAAAACAAATGTGCCGAACAACAGTGTGCTGAACTGCAGCATGCATAAGGATGCTTAAGAGCAATATACAAATGAACAGCAGAAAGATGTAGTTTAAAAGCAAAAGAAATGGACATTGCTCATTCTATAATAATATCAATCAGGCAATTTGCTAAAAATGTCGGGGGGGAAGGATTGTTTGCTTCCATGTTTAACACTCTATTTGTTTGGGTAGAACAAACACACTATTGTTGTAGAACAAATACGCAAGAGTTTTAATACCTGGTCACTTTTTTTGTGCTTCTTCTCTAAAAGAAATGGTGCTGAATCTCCCTCCACCCTTTACAGTTTATTTGAGCAGCATTATAACCAACACAGCTGGGATATGAAAACTGAAAAATTTAAATTAATTCCCACCAGTGAACACAGTGTGTTTTACATTTCACTATACATGGCTCCTTCAACATAGCAATGGAACATTTGTCCTTGTGGATTTTCATGCTAAACTCATAAACGGCTGAGGACACGGCCTTGAATTTTTGCTGCTTCTGCCTCATTCAGTCTAATGAATGTGCAGTATCAGGTGGAAGTTCTGAGGCGTGGAAGAGTTTTTTTAGTGGACTTTGCATCAGAGCCCTTCAGACTGAACTGTACACACACTGTTATCAGCATATTTCAGACTTATGGGAAGACAGAACTTTAAAATTTTCTTTTTAAAACCTAACTGGACTCCAACAGCAGGAAGAATTGAAGGATCGATTAGAAAGTAACTTCACAAGTTAACTTTCTAGTTTGCATAATTAAAGATTCCACAGTAAGAAAGGAACAGCAGCACAGTGGGAGAGAAATCAGGCTCTAAGTAGGTGGTGGTCTGTTCCCTAGGCTCTCTGTACAAGGGAAACCACGGGGGCTGAAGTAGTTTGGGACATGTGTAATCGCTGGTTGCTACGCTTGCATGCAAGGATATGAGTTCAAAGCCATCTTCTGTATATATAGGTATATGTTTGATTCTCAAAATTGCCTGTAAGACCTTAATTCTTCTCTTTTGTGGATATGTAATGAGGGAATCAGTCTTTAATGTTAAAGATTTTTACTGCTTCAGAAGTGGTGCAATATTTTATATTGTACTTTACAATCATGTAGCATTATAAATTATAAATTCATGTGTTTTGTATAACAGCTGTCCTTTCTCCCCTGCATCGGTGCAAGGGGGTACTACTTAGTAGGCTGAATCTCTGAAATGACATCTGGGGAAAAAACCACTTTAAAAAAAAAGACAAGGAAAGAAAAGTGTAGCAGCATGAAGGCAGAAAATTTTTAAGCTGTCTTTGACCAAAGAAAGCATATTTCACTCAGTAATATCTAGTATATCATGGAACCTCCCCACAGCCACAGAGTGGAAGGTGGTGTGTGTTATCCTTGTGCAGTATGCTGCACTGTAAGTATATTAACAAAGAGTGGTAGTGAAGAAACCAGCAAGCTATAAGATTGGAAAAATGTATTATATTAATATTTAGGCCAACTTCAGGTTATAACTATGTAGATTTTGTAATTAATTGCTTCAGTCCTACATTGCACCTAAGGAGGGCTGCATTACACATGTTTAGGCGGCTAATTTAGCTTCACTGTTAACTACTTTATCCTCTGCATTGCATCTAAGTAAATTTTGTTGAATAGGCTAATTATAGTGTCTAAGTATTTCACAATTTTTTAATACATGTTTTTCTTAGATGAAAAAAATGTGTATTTTTAAACTGCTAGATATATGCTGAACTAAGCCATTGGGGAAAAATACTACATGAGTATAAAGAAAAAGCAGAAACTAGTAAATGCAGTATATGTTTCCTATCTCTAATGATCCACGAGAAAAATACATATTCTATGATTATTTGAAAACAGTATATACGCATCACAGTCAGTCAAGGTCAAATATATAGCTTTAATAAGGGCATTCTCCAAGTTGAGTGCTTAACTTTGTAGAATTAATAGTCTGTATACAGTAATTTAAATGAATTGTATACATTTGTAAAATGTATAAGCAAGCTGTAGTTCTCTTTTACATTATTACTGCAATACAAACTCCTGGTTTAGGACATATAATGAAAAAATAAAAGTATTATCTAGGGTTGAAGAGGACTACACAAGAGTAGAGAGGGAATGAATCTGTGGCTCAATACCCTCTTTTCTGTTGCATCAACTAGGGGCTGGTTTCTTGACTTTGAAGATCTTTGCCAGTCTTCTCTGTCCCTCAGTGCACAGATGATTCCTCCATCCTCTCAGCTCTGGTGCTGGCTTCCATCACCCACTTGCTGCATCGTCGGATTAACACATCGGTGCTTTTTCCCCAAAGTGCGTTCCACAGCTCCCTCCAGAGCAGTCTTTCTATCATTCTCCTTCCCTTCTTTAAAACTCCCCTTTGCCCTGATGCTCCCCAAAAAGCTGGGTCAGTAGTGTGCTATGACAACTGCCTACTCTGATGACTAGTGTGGCCTGACTGTATCTCTGTTCTCCCACATCAATCTGCCTGTTTGCACATCTGTTTTTCCCTTTCCTAAACTCGCAGCAATGTGATGTGGGGAACTGGCTGCTGCACAGCACCCAGCACAGGGAATTTCTCTTGCATCTGAGGTGCCAGTATGCTAGAGGAATGGCATAGACTTAAGTACAATCAAGAATATGCTAGAATGTGCAAGCAAGGCTGCTGATAGTTAAAAATGGCATGATAATTTTAACTTGCACACATGATAAACCTAGTAAAATGGGGACTTGGTTCTCCTTTGTAGACACTTTGAAGGCAGTGTTCATCTGCAGCTTGCTAAGGAGGGCTTGGAGGCATGTGAGCAGGGTGGGAATCATTTCCCCTGACTTCAGATATTTACAGTGTAGATGTTTCCATCTGAGCTGCCTATCCTAAAGAGCTTTATAGTCACTGGGATGAAATAGATACTTGTATAGCCCAATAAAACTGATTGCTTCTAGACATCTATTTTAGGATAAGAATGATGGTACAAATAGGAGAACTTACATTGTTACATTGACTGTTATGGGAGCATGAACAGGTAGGTCAGATGGAAACATCTGCATTGCAGGCAGCAGTGGGGTTTTTTTGTCAAAAAAAAAATTACTAAATAAAGGACAGGGATGTACATGTTGCATGACCAAAACATTGCCTGCTCCTGGTGCTGGTCTGGCAGTGGCAAGCTCCTTCAACTTGAACAGGGCTGTGCCCCACTCCTCCTTGCTGCTTTCTTACCTTCTGTTGGGAAGCCATTGCCTGGTAAAAGGGGGAAGAAGAGTAAGGAGCCTGTTGTACAACTGTGCTTGGAACTTCACCAACACAAGCTGAGGAGGTCTTTCTCCTGCTCTTCGTTTTGTTGCTTTCATGTGATCATGCACAAAGTGGCCTCCACCACTTCTGAGGAAGCCTTAGTAAAAGATTGATACGTGATTGATTCCTTCTCCCAGTAACAACAACGAAGTGGAAGCAAGTATAAATGGAAAAAGAGAGAGTAACCATTGTTAGGAATGTCAAACTGATTACCCATTACCTGTGTTCTAGAGAGTGAATCAATAGCAAATAAATTTTTTTTCAGAATCAGAGGAGTAATCGCCAAGCTCTGTAGACATAATGAGAGCTGTTTGATCTCTGTTTGGCATGTTGGAGCATAAAATGAAGGTCATGTTTAAATCTGATTGGAATTCAGGGAAAGCATCGCAGCTTATTACCATTACTATAGTGCTGGATTCTATTTACATTGGTAAACAGTTTAAAATACCTGACATGTTATTCAATTAAATGTGTGATTGCTAACTGACAGACCAAAGTGCATTGATTTTTCCAACCACATTAAGCTAAGAACATGGCAGAGTGTTTCATTAGCCTGTCTGCTTAACCCTTTCACATTAATTCAATTACCCAGTATAAAACTAATGTGTAAAATATTAAATAACTCTAAATTTCTAAATTAGAAGGTGTTGCAAGAATATATTCATCTCCATAGTTTCTGACATATATTTATTACTGAATGATTTACAGTCTGCTATGAATCACATTGTTATCCAGATGGTAAAGTTTTTCTTCTGTACTCACTCAGTAAGAGGATAAGACTAAAAAGGATGTGAGATTATCTCCTCTGACCCCATCTAGATCCCTGGTCATAAATTTTCCTTTTACTTCAGGATAAAGACCAGTAACTTGAGTCTAACAAAAGCACATTTGTGGTTTTTGATAAAGCAAGTCTTCTGCAGAGAGAGGCAAGCTTGATTTAAAGATATCAAGAAATGAAGACTTAGCACCTTATCTGGTCATTTATTCCAGTATTCAATCACTGTCCGACTTAGAAACATGTGCCTTTATTTTAAATTTGAATTTGTCTGGATTTAACTTTCAGCCATTAATTCTTAGTATGCTTTTCTTCACTAAATTAAGTAGTCCCTCTCTAGCCGCTATTTTCTGTCTGTAAAAGTTTCTGAACACTGTAATCAAGCTACAATGCAAAATCCTTTTTGCTACCCTAAACATTATCTCTTTAAATTGTTTGCTTTAAGGCATTTTTACAGCCTTCAAATTATTTTTGAGGTCTTACACATTCTCTCAATTTTTTTCCCAACATTTAAAGAACAACTGTGCTGGAACTGCCCACAGAACTTCATTTAAAAGCTCCGCAGTGCCAACTTTCATACTCACTACTCCATTGTGGGTCTCCTTTTTGCCATAGGATTGTATAAGGAGTCCATGTTGAGGTATTTGTTATAGTAGACAAGTACTCTTGAAATCTATTGCTTTCCAGGATTTAACCCCTAGTTCCATACTTCCTGTTCTTAAATGTCTTTCTGCATGGCCATATTAACGGTAATTTTTATTGACTATGTCTAGATTAGTAAATAATGGATTATTTTGTGTTCCGGTACTGCTTTCATTAGTATTAACTATCTGCTAATCTTGGTGTCATCTACAAATTTTACCAGCAATGATTATATGTTGACTTACAGAACATTAATAAAAATGCTGAACAGTGTCAGGTACTAGTACTAATCTTTATGGGATCCAAAGAGTCATTCTGTCACAATTCCCTATTTATACCTTCTTTTTAAAACAGAAAACTGAGATCATCTAGGAGATCTCTAATGTATTTAACATGTGCTTTCTTGCCTTACGTACTTTTGGGTTTTGTTTTGTTCAGAAAGTCACGTGGCACTAGGTAACTTCATAGGAGTCTAAACAGCACAAGGTGTAATGGTTGTCTGCTGCTTTCAACAAGCGTTTCTTCAGTTTTCTAAAAGAACAAGCTTTTAAGGCTAAGAGTCCAAATGAAAGACACTGTACAAAAAAGTACAGAATTGTGGTTTAGAGTATGTTTAAGGTGAAGCAGGATAATTGAAAAGTATTCAAAGAAAATAGCCACTCAAATTGGTCTTACATGTTTTCAATTTGTTGCTCTAGAGAGAATGATTTGCATTAGTCAGGAATGATTGCTGTGAAAGATTCCTTATTTTTCAACAACAAACGAAAATTTATATTTCTTTATTTTCTTGCAAGATGTGATCCGTAGTTAGTTACAAAGTTGTCTAGTGTGTGTATCTGTCGTGTTGCATTTCTTCCAGCTTGTAATTGAAGAAAGATCCTTGCAATAGATTCATCAACTACTGATGAAAAAACGGGTTTGAGATCTAGAAGTTCTCTTAGGAAGTTGCACTCACAGTCCTATAGCGGGACATACAAATTTCCAATATTTTACAGCAGCAGTTCTCTGAGCAGTTTTCTGGGCCCCAGCAGACACGTTAACTGTCAGTATCAGCATTAGCTCTCTAAACGTTCTCTAAACCCTAAGCTATTGTTGGAGACCAGCAGAAGGATTCATCAGAGATATTCATTGAACTTCAGCTTAGTCTCCCAACTTCTGCTGCTTGGGGAGTGCCAAGTTGCAGTGGGTATCATGAATCAAAATGCAGGCAGCGTTACTGTTTTCTGTTGGAGCTAGAAATGGCAGAGAGGAGTCCCAGTTACTCTCCCCAGAGCTGCCACAGTCCAGAGAGAAGCAGGAGCAGATTCTCAGGAGGATCCTTGTATGAGACAGAACCTCCGGTGGGATTCCCACTTCATTGCCGAGGTTCATCACCCTTATGGTTCCCTATAGTCAAGGCTGTTTAACAGGATGGCCCCAAAGCTACACGATGGAAAAACAAAGGAGTAATAACAGCATAGCAGCCCAATAACCAGCAAAGTCACATTAGGGCCAGTTAGTACAGAGGCTAAACATGAAAGAAATATGATTTTAAAACAACTTGCAGTTGGAAGTACCACTCCTGCACCAGCTGCAGGAGCCCACAGTTCAGAGGCAGAAGAAATTACAGAAGAAAAAGAGGCAAAGATAAGAGATCTTCAGAGCAATACATTGGTTTGTTTTCTCAGTGTGAATAAAGCTGGTGAATGCAGTTCTGCTGCTAAATTTGAGGAAAGTCTGATTCCCCTAGCCAGAACCAATCTCTGGCTCTATAAACCCCTCACATAGAAACATCCTAGAGCCTGCAGCTCCCAGATTCTGGCTCTGTGCTAACACAGAACATGCCTTGTAGGATTCCAAAAGGTTCCTTAACTCTCTCCTACACTGGTAACCGTAGGGGAAAAAAAAAGTGTTTCTGTCAAAATACGCTGACAGCATTCCCTTCTTTCAGTCTGATTCCTTTAAGCATAAGCAAAAAACATCAGAGTTCAATATCAAGCCAAAAAACATTTCAGGTGTCCTTGTCAGGGTACCCGAGACACAAAAGCTGGCTGTTTTGTTTCTAGAAGTCCAGTTCCCATCTGCTCACTCTTTCCATCTATTCATAATTTGCAAGGCTTTGCCCTGTTTTATAGAGTGAAGAGCAGTCTCAAGCTACCTTGCAGGTGCCATAGGATGAGAATCTGGACACGGGTGGATCCTGGGAAGCAGCTGGCGACAATGACTTACCCAGGTGATGTGAACAGGAGGGAAGGAGGGATGGGACTATGTGAGCGTAGCTTTTCCCTTGTAGGTCGTGATGGTGTTTCATAGACCCTTTCTGCTCTGTGCTCAACTGCATTCTTAGGATGTGAGAGTTGTGGGAAACTTGGGAGGTGAAAGTCACAAAGAGGAGATGGCATTGAGCAAGTATCTCTAAGAGGATAATTAGTTTTTTGAATAATAACTGAGGGGCCTCTATCAACCTTGCAGCTCCAGTTGTCTAAGGCTAATCCAAATTGTAGGAATTACTGGTATTCAGAAATCATAGATGCTTTGTACAGAAGTCTCTTGCTTAGTATTTTGTTTGAAGCCAACCAAAGAAGTCTGAAAAGAATCCTTTAATACTACAAATCCCACAAAACTGTCTGTTAGAAATCCAAACTAGGCCAGTCTTTTGTCACTTTGTTTTTTTAACTGAGTCCCTAAATTGTTGTTATTCTTCATCCAGGATAAGCAAGTCATCCGCAAAAACTACTCGATAAAAGCATTCAACCCACAGTTGCAGTTCCTTCCCTTCTCTGAGTTCAAATCTAAGTCCATGGACCTGAACATTGCCTCGGTGCATGGAATGATGCGCTTGCATTGCCATTATGCTCGGTGGGGATATTAATTCCCTTTCCCAATCTGGCAGCCTGTGCTTGTGAGCAAGTGTCATTACAAGGGAGCATGCTGTTCTGTGGTATGCCCTAAGGTGGCGGAAATGACTGCTGTCCAACTCGCAGCTCAAGAGCATTGTGCACCAGGATATTAACTGTAAAACTGGCAATATTGCTTTGGTGCAGAGTCTTCCTCCAGGCACCCACAAGACAGATGGCTTTATCAGTGCACAGCCATTCACCTCTACTTTGCAATTTGGGAAGAAATGCAAACAAATTTCCAACTATCTTTACTAAGCAATTTTACAGCTGTCTATCTGAAATTAAAGCACCCTCCCTTGGTTGTGCTTTGCATTTTTATAGTGACTGGCAGTCTTTTTTCCACAGTGCTACACGCAGCTTTCCACCCAGTTTGTAACGCTGACAAAAATACGTGACACTGAGTTAACAAAGATCCGTGCTTCAGGCTGTAGGGAACCAAACAAAGGAGGATTCTGCATAATCTGTGTAATTGGGCACTTCCTATAGACCAGGGGAAAGGCTTTTGTACAGAAGTTCATAGGAATGAATTGATATGCACCTCATTGAAAGTCTTTGTAGATCCTATAGGAAGAGCGGCTTAGCCCTGTTCCCCCTGAACTGAACTGTGCACCCGTCTTTGAAGTGGTACAAGCCAAGGATGGAAGCCGTGCGTGTCTCAGTAACTGAATATCTGGCTCAAATGAATGTGAATCCATAAACGTGTCTCTCAAGCTGGAATCAGTTTTCCATTGGAGGCAAAAGCTGGTCAGAGCTAAATTTGAAGATGAAGCACCCAGGGCATTTGCAGCCCCTGGCTATTGTAGAACCTGTGCTCCAGTTTCCAAATAAAGTTGACTCAAGCTTCCCATAAGTGAGAGGTAAGACTGAACCATGCTTAGCTAACAGTACCACCTCGCTGTTCGGGAAAAGCAGTTGGCTGAGATTTCTACAAGCCGTGAAATGGGAGGAGTTTGCAATCTGCTCTGAAATTAGTTTCCAGGTGGGACGATCTGCCACAGCATCTCCTACTTCACAGGGAAGCCATGCACTGAAAGCAGTCTCTCCACCTCCAAACTGGAGAAGTCAGTGTCTGATAATCGGTAAAAATCTTGTTGACAAGGCTAAAATGGAGAAAGGAGGTAAAAAACTCAAAAGGAGTATTTTTTTCCTTTGTATTTTGGGGCGGTGGGGGGCAGTGAATCCTTGTGCATTTCCTGCTTTGGAGAAGGAGTATGGGAAGATCAGAGGAAGCCCTACCTCTAGCTCCAAGAGAGGCAAGAACATCCCAACAGCTTGTATTTCACACCTGCATTTGTCTGCAGGCCTGGGAAGACTGGAAGTGTTGGTAAGAACACAGTAATGTGAGAGGCAGAGGAAGACATGTAGAGGAGGTAAGGAAGCAGGGAGAAGAATAAAAGAACGCATCCGACTGGAAAAGTCCTGTTTGCTCATTCTTCATAAAGAAATTTTTCCTACTTTTTGTTGTAACCTTTGTGGTCTTTTCTATATCTTTTTTGGGTCTGCTTCATCCTTTTGGAGATAGGAGGCCAAAAACTGCCCATGTTTTTAAACATGCATTTTTTGAAGTGTGCTTTGATTTGTTCTTAGTCCTTTCCAAATAATTCAGTGCTTTTTGGACCCCTTACTGAGTACTGAGCTGACATCGTCATAGAACTCTTTATTTCCTTCCTGAACAGTCCTTATCAGTTCATGTAGTTACATGCACCATGGTGCAATTCCCTACATGGAACTTCATCTACCATTTTATCACAAGTTGTCCATGATCGTAGTGCTCTTCTGCAGCCCTGCACAGTCAGCTTTCAGTTTTAGTCCCTGTGATAAACACAGCGTAATCAGCAGTCTCTCTTCCCCCATTATTCATCACCTTTTCCAGGTCATTTAGGACTTTGCTGAGCAGCACAGATCTTGGCCCAAAGTTCCATAGGATTGCATTGGTGATTTCCTTCCAGTGGGAAAACCCTGCATTCCTACTTTTTTTTTTTTTTTTCATATCTTTTAATTGCTTATTCATTCAAATGAGGATCTTCGTAGCCCATGAGACTTCCTTTATAAGGGCTTTTTTTTTTAAATGACTGAATTTTAAAAATGCGCTCTGGTCTTGTCTGCTTATTAGCCTATTCCTCAAAAAAAACAGCCAATAGGTTTGTAAAGTATATCTTCCTTTTACAAAAGCTTAACGGAGTGGTTCCAAATATATTTTTCCATGTGTTTGCTCATTCTGTTCCTCGCAATGGTCCCTACTGATTTGCTGAACAAGGAGACCAGGTTCGCTGGTCTACAGTTCCTCAGATCGCCCCTGAAATCCTCTGTACACATCATCCACCTTCCCAGGGCTCCTGACACAGACAATTCCCAGCGAGAGGTCGCCCACCATGGCTCGCGGTTGTGTCATTTCACCCTTCGGTTGGTTTAGAGCTCTTAGGTGAATGCCATCTGGTCCTAGTGAGCCGGGAGTTGGTGCCACGGGAAAGGCGATCTCTGAAGAGAGAGCTCGGTGCCGAGTCCCGTGCGTCGTGCTTCAGTGCGAACCCTCACTGCTGTCCCCAAACTCTGGTTTGGTTTTCCACTCCCACGTTCATTTGAATCCTATTTCAGTCATTTCTGCTTGGCCTCACAGTCAGACAGCCACCGCACTTAATCAGAATAAAACCTACCTAATGAAAAAATGAACGTTATGGGAAAGCTGCTGTTGATTAATATATTTTTCATGCTTTATTTCCTGCGTAGATTGTTTTGGCCTCTTCTTAAGTTGATGAAAGAATCTTACAGTGTTCAGGTGGAGAGTTGACAACATAAGACATGTACCTTTACACAGGATTATGCCTAAAAATAGATTACCAGTCGTGTTAAATAACCACAACTGTGCTGGCACAATGCCATGCCAGAAATAATAGATGTTTCTTTAAGGGCTTAGAACATTTCAATAGGAATAGGGATAGTAAAGGGTGGGAGCCATATGCAATTGGCAATGTGAAGGCAATTACAAGGAAACAAAACAAGGGGACATGTCAGAAAGTGTGCGAGAACAGAAATTCAACTAGCAAGGTTACCACTAAAGCTATGTAATTTAATTTAAAGCTTTGAAGCATTTTCTATCATACTTGGTAAAGCTCCAGTAGCTTATATGATTTTATATTGCAGATTAAAGTCTTACGGGAAAATTTACACACCTTTTGTGTTTTCGGGGAGTAATTCATTAGCCTGTTGCATTGGAAAAATGCAGCATACAGCAATGTATATCCATTTGTATCTGTAAGGATGGATCAAAGCATTTACAATTTCTAAATTAGAAACCATTTTTGGATGTTACAGATCTAGATATCCATTAGCACTAAACTTAAGTAACTTTCCTAGTAGACCTCTAAGGAAGACTTCAGAGCCTCGCAATGTTCAGATACATTTGCTTATGCAAGAATGGTAAATGTCAATAAAATTTTACATTTTGATAATAGCTCCAGATTAATTTTAACTGTGATCACATGTAGAGTGAATACCAGCCCTTCCAAAAAGATGATTCTACAGGTTTGTTTAGAAGGTGGATCACCTTCTTTGAAGTGTAGTTCTCAAAGTTTGGGGGTTAAAAAAAAAGGGAAAAAAACCCACAATCTGTCTCTGTAGGATTCATGACTCATAATTTATAAAGCCATATGGAATATGGGAACCCACACATTTTGACTATCTGAAAATTTTGTTTGAAAAGGACAGAAAGCTACTGGTAAAATGATTGCCTGAAGTTGTATACTTCTGTTGTGAAACAGTGCTTTAGAATTAGAACCAACATTGTGGTCATGCTCTGAATGTATCTATTATCTTCTCAGAATGAACCCTCATGGCCTTCTGTCCTCTGCTGCCATACCCAAATACCTGCACGTCTGGAATTGCATGTCAGAAGGCTGCTTCTTAAGCTCTCTTGTTTGTGCGATTCAGGGTGAAGATTTGGCATGTGTGTAACAGGGTTGCAGTGTGGGATGGAGAGGAGGAGGAGAAGGAGGAGGAACCCTGCTCCACAGTTGCATAGGCATCTGCTCGTGATGCAAAGATTTCCCAACAGCAACACAGAACTGCTGGGAATGATCCGTCCAGCTTTTTACAAACAAGTGGTTCAAATTCAGCAGGTTCTGGGCTGTGTGTATATGTGTATTGGACGTGTTGCAGCCATACACAGGTCGGTATAGCCATACACTGTGTATCCAGCTGCAGAAGATACCTGGGGTGCTGCAACGGACCATCTCATGGTCTGGGACCCTCTGCATATGGAGTGAAGGATGCCCGTGAGGACGCGGTGTCTGACAGTCCAGCTTTTTGTCTCATCGGGCACAGAAGCAGCAAAGGACACAACGTGAAGAGTTCTCGTCACAGATTGCAATGCAATTTCTCACATCAACTCTTGCAGTGAAGAACACCCACTGAGGACTGGCTAGCCAGGAACACATGTTCAGCCTGGCACTGGAGCCAATAGCTGGTGGGTGTTGTGATGTAGGTACCCATTTTAGTGGACTATGGGGAGCACAGCAAAGGGAGAAGACATTTTAACAACCTCACCCCTTTTTGGAAAGGAGATTGTAGGCTGTTCACAGGAAAGAGCTTAATGCCTTCTTTCTTAGCAAAACAGCAGCCATCGTATGTCACTCCTTTAGAGCAACAAATAATATATTGTCTTGGATTAATAGCAGCTAATTGGCACACACAGCCACAGAAGTGGATGTGCTCTCGAGTAAGGATGTGTCTTGTGAGACTTAAGTATCCAGAGATGTCCACAGGTGTGCCGTAGGCTTCCCTAGTCAGATCAGCAGGGAGCTGAAAAGTGACATTATGTTAAGTGACGATACCGACCTTCTTCACCAACTGTCAGGAGTGCATTGCGTGTCCTTCCAGAGCGCTGGCTCGCTGAGGTGCTTGGTACTGCTCTGAATACCGGGATCATCGCAAGACAGTGCATTACACTTGTGAGAAAAAATGGAGCTCCATTACCAACTGTTCCCAGTGTTAAATAGGACTCTGGGAAGTCTCTCCACTGCCTGGCAGATGGGAACCTTCCCATAATAATAGCTATAGATAAATCTTTCCAGGAATGCACGCCCAGATGATTCTCAGACCAAAGAGGATGGCCCATAGTGTTCCAGCTTCTCTGCTGGTTGATTTCTGAAGCTGCCTCAGAAACAGCAAGGCATAAACCTGTTGCTCAAGAGACAGACGTTATTCTGCTTCGTGTTTTAAAGACTCAGCCCACTTTCCAAGAGCGGGTATTAACAAAAGACACAACAGGGAAGCGCTTGTGATGCAGGGTCATTGCACAGCAGAGGCTGACAAGCTGCTCCCTGCCTGTATCTATCTGCTGGGCCAGTTTGCTGTTGTAGGTCAACCTACAGTCTGCAAACTTGCCGAATCATTTAGGTGGTCCCAAACAGCAGTTGCCAGTGGGTGGCATGAGTGTAGCAGCACCTTTTTGAAAGCTGCAAGCTTCCATTAAGGTCTTCAGACCTGACCCCAAGTTAATAGTCTATTAATGCCCATTGTTTATCTTCTTGGTTTGGGGTTGGATTTTTTCATTATGGTGGGGTCTTTTTGGTTTTCAGTTGTAAAATGAATAAATACAACTTTACTCGTACACACCTTAGCTAAAGAAAAACTGATGGTGAGTTTATTCACCCAACTGATCGTTTATGGATCAGTAGCAGTCAGGACTGGCAGTGTTCTATAGGACAGTGACTATCTACTGGACGACATTGGAGATGGTGTCCCTCCCCCAAGATGCTGTACTTGCACATCAGATCAGATAGTGCTTGTTTATACAGAGTCTTAAATGCATTCCTTCACGTGTTGGCTTTTCCACGTGTAGTGAGCCACTCAGTTTTACCAGTGTTACTCTTCCTCTATGAAGACCTCCCCTGAGCAAGGGAAGATGAAGCCAGGCTATTGACCACATCCAGTAGTTGGGGAATGAGGCAGAAATCAGCGTTCAAGTACATCATCACTGCTCGACAGTACCTAAGAGGAGAGGGAGGGTTTGACAATACTCCTCTTGTCAGTTTAAACATTTTTTTATAGCTTCATCTTGTAATGCATACTTTTCATTTGCTTTGGTCATCTTAGTAGCTGTTCTTCACACCAGCTTTATTTTGAATTCTCCTGCTCTAATTAGTGAGGTGCAGCTCACATGACTGGCTGCATTTACACCGTTGATGTCTGTGTCTGCGCCAGCTGTATTAACTCACCCTCCTATCAAACATCACTTCTTTCCCTGACCTTAACATAAACATCTGGAATAGGTAAATTACAGTGGGACTTTCGAGCAGCTAGTTCCGAGGCAGGCAGCTGCCTTTGCCATGTCTGGAGTGAGGAGAGAAGGATCCAGCCCTGCTTGACCAGAACCGGGTTCCAGATGAGCTGTGCTGGTGGCTTTGTGCTCCACCGATGCCGCTGCCAGTAACAGTAGCTCTTACCTGCCTTTGCTTTCAAAATACTTCAAAAAAAAAAATAATCCAGGATTATTATTTTTCCCCCCGTAGTTTCTAACAGATACAAACAGCAGCAATTTCTAACACGAAATTTTCTTTCATGGCAGAAGTTCTCCTTTCTCTGTTGCAGAAATGAACTTGATTTTCTGCTGTTAAGTCTTTTGCTGTTAAATTTTTGTCTGTTTCTATTATTTCAGCCCTCAATGGCATCAAAGCGCCATGGATAGGCAGGCTGCAAATACAGGAGTACCCGCTTGGCAAAGGAGCTGTGGGAAGTGAAGGAGTCAATTCTCAGCAGGAAATAAATGAGTAGTTTGAGCTACTTCAATGGTAACTCCATAAGCCCCAGCAACACAACTCTTGCTGCTCTCTATCCGTAACCTTAGATGACTTTGAGGGCTGAACTATCTGCAGTTATCTGTCTGTGTCTCAGCTCAGCTACACAGTATCCCAGTCTTCTTTTATTGACAGTATTTCCTGCCGCTGTCATCAACGTATTCCAATGCATCTCCCTAATTTTGTGCTCTGCAAAGATATTACTGTGTAATGCAACAATATGACTAACATTGTTCCTGTTCCTTGCCTGCTTTATCATCTCAAAATTAATTAACCACCTTCACATTCCTCCTTAGCACTGTGCTTTGCTGCAACGCCTACAAAAATTTGGAAACAGTCTGACTGTGAGTGAGCTGAGAACATTGCCTTGCATGCCAAGCCATATATTCTCTCTCCCTGTGCTCCTCCATCTGGTGGCATCCATCTGCCTCCCCACGGTTTGTAGGCTCTTTGGGGCAGGACCATCTCTTTCTTCTATGAGCTGAGAATGCCCAGCCCTGTTGCCCCTGCAGAGCTGGTGGTTTAGTTACCTTTTAGGCAAAAATCCTTTTAGCTTAGCTTTAATTTTCAGTAATGCACAGAATGATCTAATAACCATTGAAGTCAGAAAGCCCAGGATTAGTCATACAGTTGTGTGTAGAGGAAGATTTGCTGGTTTGTTTTCTTTATATGTTTTGTTTTATTTATTTGCCTACAGTGACAGCACTTTGTGTTTACTCCTATCCTGCAGAAAGAGCCACAGTGGAAGCCATGGGTACATTTAGAATTCTGCCCCTGTTTCTCCACCCTGGCCTCTTTAAGGATGATGACTTTTGGAAAATATTTAAATATCTGAATTATTTTCAAAATTATTACTTCAAAAAAATACATTTTGCTATTGTTGTCCAGGTATAGAATGAAAATTGTGCATGCTTTACAGGAAATCCTCTTTTAAAGTGCTGCCCCTGTATCGGTGTGGAAGGCCTGGAGTAAATCAAGCTTAGTGACCCTTAAAGCCAGTGGAGAGTTTTGCTTTAAACCAGTGTATTGTTCAGAAATACAACCACACGTAGGCAATGCCCTGCAGTGTTCTACCTGCAATATTTTTCCATCAGGTAGGAGCAACAACTGCTGGGAGACATCAGCTCCAACCACTTGGGCATACAGTGGGTCACAAGTAACTGATGCCAGTGAGCGTGCACACTTGCCACCGCGTTGCCTTAGGTGCCTTTGTGCTGGTGAGAGCCTCCTCTCTGCAGGTGTGCAGCCCACCTTCCCCTGGCCGTGGGGGGTGACTGTCACCCCAGCCGCCCATGGGGCACGAGATCCCTCCTCAGACACATGTTCTTGCTCTTATGCTATTGTTCTCATGGTCTTGCCCCAGCAAAGCTGGTAATGTATCTGTGGTGGGTTCTCATGGGAAGTGGTTGCTGTCAGCAGTAGAATCATCTGCCTTTCCCGCTTTCTCCCATCATTGTTTGGGGCACAAATAATACATTTAGTATGATTATTAAATTACATATGATTATTAAATTACATTTGTACAATACTTGGTGGATCAGGAACTGTCTGGATGGCTGCACTCAAAGGGTTGCAATCAATGGCTCAATGTCCAAGTGGAAGTCAGTGATGAGTGGTGTTCCTTAGGGGTTGGTACTGGGACCAGTGCTGCTCAACATCTTTGTCAGCAACACGGACAGTGGGATTGAGTGCACCCTCAGCAAGTTTGCTGACAACACAAGACTGTGTGGCATGGTCGACACGCTGGAGGGAAGGGATGCTATCCAGAGGAACCTGGACAGGCTTGAGAGGTGGGCCCATGCTGACCTTGTGAAGCTGAGCCAGGCCAAGTGCAAGGTCCTGCACCTGGGACATGGCAATCCCAGGCCCAAATATAGGTTGGGCAAAGAATGGATTGAGAGCAGCCCTGAGGAGAAGGACTTGGGAGTGTTGGTGGATGAGAAGCTCAACATAACCAGCCAATGTGCACTGGCAGCCCAGAATGCCAACCACATCCTGGGCTGCATCAAAAGAAGTGTGGCCAGCAGGTCTAGGGAAGTGATCGTCCCCCTGTACTCAGCACTGGTGAGGTTGCACCTCAAATACAGTGTCCAGTTTTGGGCCCCTCAGTACAGGAGGGACATTGAGGTGCTGGAGCATGTCCAGAGAAGGGCAACAAAACTGGTGAGGGGTCTGGAGCACAAGTCTTATGTGGAGCAGCTGAGGGAGCCTGGGTTGTTCAGCCTGGAGAAAAGGAGGCTGAGGAGAGACCTTATCGCTCTCTACAGCTACCTGAAAGGAGGGTGTAGCCAGGTGGGGGTTGGTCTCTTCTCCCGAGTAACAGGCAATAAAACAAGAGGAAACAGCTTCAAGTTGTGCAAGGGGACGTTTAGATTGGATATTACGAACAATTTCTTCACTGAAAGAGATGTCAAGCACTGGAACAGGCTGCCCAGGGAAGTGGTTGAGTCACCATCCCTGGAGGTACTTAAAAGAGATGTAGACATGGTGCTGAGGGACATGGTTTAGTGGTAACTTGGCAGTGTTAGGTTTATGGTTGGACTTGATGATCTTCAAGGTCTTTTCAAACCTAAATGATTGTATGATTACAGTGTAGTTTCAGCCTAAATATTTGAGGCATCTGTATTGGAGTGGTCAACAAAGGGCTTGGTGTGGGCCACAAAACCTGCTGAAAGAGCAGGGCCCTGAGCCCCATGGTGCCATACTTGCCCTGCTGTTGGCCACCAAGCAGTGCTAACAGCTGGTGGGCAGTGCTAACCTGAGTGTGCATGCTCCAGAGAGGCAGGGATGCACTCACAGGCAGCACAAACTGCTTTTCGGGGAGCGCTAGTCAAGGGGGAGCTGCTAACACTGTGAGAAGAAGTTCCTGTTGGTTGGTTCCTGCTGCATTTGGGGAAACAGCCCTTCCTGGTCTCAGAGGCAGAGGATTACAGTGAAGAAACATCTAATTTCATTATTGATTTCTCCTCTGAGTGGGAATAGAGCACAAGGTGGGCGCAGCTGGGTTCAAAGTGTCCCTCGCCTCTCGTTTTGGGATGGGGAGGATGACAGCATATCGTTTGCATTCTTATCTACTTGATGCCCATCAGAAAACAGTGTCTCCACCAAGCAGTGGAGGCATCAGCAGAGGAGTGAGGCGAGGGGTCTGCACAGCACCTGGGGTCCCCGTGTGTTGGCCAAGAGAGCCCTTTGCTGCTTCTGCTTTCCCTGCCCACTTTGCCCGTCCCCTGCCCAGGAGGGGCATGTCCATCTCTGCCTTGTGGCACCCAGTTCTCAGAGGCTTTTACTTCGCCAGGGAGGGAAGCAGCCCCTTGTCTGTTCAAAGTTCTCCTGAAACAGCCAGGGAGGGTTGTTCTTTCAGGGAGAGCGATTCAGATTTGGTAACACCTGCCATTACAGAAAATGCTCTACAATTCAGCTGCGTTGAGCATGGCCAAGTAATCGTTTTTACAGGCAGCTGTGGCATTCAAGGCAGACTCCTTCCCTTTTATTTTCTGCACAAAGAAACTTGGTTGGAGAGCTCTCCCTTTCTGAGAACCGTGCCACAGGAACCTCACTGCCATTCTCCCAGCGGAAAGAATGACACACAGAATGACAGAAGTTGTTAGTAACACATTATTTTTTGCAGCTCCTGAGACTCCGATACTGCAGTAAGTAGGTTTTACTCTGAATGCAGACAAGGCCGGGAATCACGGAATTGTTGGAGTTGGAAGGGACCTCTAGAGATCATCCACTCCAACTCCCCTGCCAAAGCAGGGTTGCCCAGAGCACATCACTCAGGAGCATCCAGGTGGGGCTTGAAGATCTCCGGAGAAGGAGACTCCACACCCTCTCTGGGCAGCCTCTTCCAGGGCTCTGTCACCCTCACCAGAAAGTTCTTCTTCATATTTGAGTGGAACTTCCTATTTTCCAGCTTGTGCCTGTTGCCCCTCGTCCTGTCACTGGGAACCACTGAAAAGAGTCTGGCTCCATCCCCCCTCAAACTGCCCAGGGTTCTGTGTATCTCCATCAGAACACGGACTCTGCAGCATCAGCCTTGTCCTGCCCTGGGCAGCGAGCCCCAGTGCTCTCCTGTTGGGGCAGGAAAGTTCACCTGGGGCATACGGTGAGAACAAGGACAAGAAAAAAGCCTTTGCCTTTCCGTAGTATAGATTTTCACACGGTTGGGCAGGCACAGGGGCTTGTATTTACTGATACGCTTTCCATTGACTTCAGTCAGCTCCCAATTTCGGGTTGATTTTTTCCTTTTAATACAATATTTCCTGTAGCTGAGGTATGCAGCATGAAAGGTTTAGCATGGGGTCACTGTGCAAGTTGCATATTTAAAAAAAAAACCACAAACCAAAACACAACAGATTGGCAAGTTCCCAGTCTAAAAATACTAAAATTTACTAACAATACTAAAATACAAAAAATAGCTTTTTAGTATTTAGATTTAGTATTTAGATTAACACTATAGAATCACAGAATGGTCTAGGTTGGAAAGGACCTTTCAGATCATCAAGTCCAACCATCAACCCGAGACTGACAAAAAGCATCACATAGGACGAGTTCAGCTCCTCAAGTTACCCGTTCCATGGATGAGGCAGAGCCCGACCAGTGCCGACGGGCTTCGTGTGCTACAGACGTGGTGGGGCCAGAGGAGAATGGGACCAACCCCACTGCATGCTGTGCAAGCCAGAGCCTCAGAAGAAAACAGCCCTGTTCCTTCATATAATGTTAATTAAGCATCTGCTGAAAAGTAAATGACTTACGAGAATTCTTAATAAAGTGGCATTGTTGTGGAATACCTAATGTGGAGTGTTTCTCCAAGCAGAAACATTTCATATTTCTGCTCTTTTACATCAGGAATATTTCTCAGAGCGCTTTAGGCTGCCGTGGCAGAGACTAAAGGGGTGTAAATCAGCACTGTTCCATGGAACATGTGTGATGAAGACCCACGTGGGCTCACTGTGAACCCTGGTGCTCCACTGACTCACACCACCTGAAGATTTTTTCCCTGTGTGTTTATAGCTGTGACTGCAACCGGAGCCAAAGTCTGCCTTGCTATCCTTGTTCCAGGTTTATGTGTTGATAATGGGAAAAAGGAGCTCTCAGCAGTGTGTATCCGTGGACACTCCTAAAAGAAAGAGAAATTAGTTTTATAGATTAGATTTTTCCCCCATGTCTCGCATTGTGAACTGTGTGGCCCCAGGAGTAGAACTGAATCCAGGCTCGCTACAGTGAAAAGAAATCACTGCTAACTGAAAATAGTGATAACAGTAGTAACAAGTATTAGGTTAAGTATTTCTTAGCGGTAAACCTTTAGCAGCAGGGAAAGGGGCAAGAACGTGCATAATGCTGAGTTAAAAGAGAACACTATCAGAAAAGAAAAGGTACTTCTCAATGTGCCTTCAAATAGCCCTGTTGCATTAGCACATCTTTTCAACTCGGGTCATGGCTGCATTAAGCTTCCCACCCAGTCAGGTCGTCCTGTGGGTATAAATATATGCTCTAAGTTATATAAAAGCCATCCAATCCTATTTGCATTGTCACTCTACGATACCAAATGCTATAATGACCTCCTTTTTTTTTTTTTTATCTCCGGTGCTATCTGTAAAGCAGGCTTTTGTTCTTAAGGAGGTCAGCAGTCGTGCTGCTCTCTTGATGAGCTTCAGGCATTCCCGGGGCGGTTTCAATATTGCGGGACATGCCTGGCCCCAGGCGGGACGGTTACGGCCCTGCCAGCACCTAAGTGGTGCAGACAGGTCCCATCTGACACGTTATGCAACTCGGCTGGGCTTTATATACCCCTGGGACCTCACGCCTGTCAAAGGCTCCAGGAAAAGAGCATCAGGTGGGGGGAAAAAAAAAAATAATGTTTGGATACCGTGCTTCTTGGAGTGCTTTTGGCATTGTAGCAACCCATATTAGATTTAATCTTCTTTTTCATCAAGGGGTCAACTTGTGAAAAATCCCTGGGATTTAGAAATGTTTTCTTGTGTTCTAAAATTGTAGGGGCTGAAATTCTATGAAGACTCAGAAATCATGGTTATTCCTCTCCGGAGAATGACACCTGGGTATATAAGGTTGTTGCAGGTATGAAAGTTTTTTCTTTCTTTTTTCTGCTTTTAATTAGATCTTTGAAATACTGCTGTTTCTCTTGCTCACACTGATTTTATTTCAAATTATTGCATGAGGAACCCGAGGGAACACTGGCTTCTGGTGGGTTAACTTGCATAACAACTCAAAGAAGTCTTAATTAAGCCTCTGCTGAAAAATAAATGAATTATGATAATTCTTAATAATTGGCATCATGCTGGAATACCGAATGCAGAATACTTGGAAGGAGTTTCTGTTTCTGCAGTGCTTAAACAGAAACTGCTTCTCCATCATTTTCTCTTGCGATGTCTTTGTGTGTTTGGGGCAGTAGGAGGATGTTAGTGGTGAGGAGAGAGATGGGTTCCTACCCAACTCAAATGAGCTGTCGGTGAAACGCCTCAGGCACCCTCTGTGGTTATGATAAAGAAACCTCAAACATTATTGACCACTGGAATATTGAGGGACCAGGGTATTGATCATTATATGAAGAAAAAATAAAAGCATGCATAGAAAATGTTTTAAATCAGCTAAATAATTGAGAATAAAACAGCCAAATATATATATAAGTAGAGCATCTTCCTTATTGTACTCCGTATTTTGATATTTACAGGGTATATATCCTTTTGTTGGAGAATCTCACAGCTCTTACGAACGTGATCTGCATCCAAAATCATAGAGTATAGTGGCTGAGAGGTGATAGCTGAATAGCTGAGAGGCTGAGCTAAGGCTACTGTGTTTCGGTCCTCACAATGAATTTCTTTCACACCTCTCTGTGTATCTTTTGATGCCATCTCACATAGCAATTTTTGTTGAAATTTCTTTTGTGTTTATTTATTCTGCTGCTGAAGTAGCCACACTATCAGCTGCATTCACCAAGCTCAGAGCACTGGGTTCTGGTGATTTAAGCTCACATAAAAAACCTAGAATCTGGAAGGGAAAATCAGGCTTCTTGGAATCTGTCACTCCTGTTGGTGGTGCCATGCTTTCTGACTGTGGACTGCAAGGGAAAGCATTTAAATAATCATTATTTGAGGCCTAGTCATAATTTCATATAAGAAATGCTGCAACCAGAAAGTTGCATGATATGTTTTAACTGACAGCACCAATATGTGCAGGACTTTGGGGTTTGCTCTCTAGGGAGTCCATGCAACTGTATTTCTGCTTCTTGGTCAGTGCATTGTATGTACTAGGCAAGCCACAAGTAACTTAATGATTTTCCTCATTGTTATTCATCTAATCAGTAAATAATTAATTTTTGAGCTTTACTTTGATTGGCATTTACTGCTTCTTTGTTGGACTTGACAAAGAGACTTGTCTGCTGGGTCTAGTCCGACCTGTGGAGATAATGAAAGATGTTACTGGTCCCTTTTAGCCTTGCCTTCCTGAATCAATAACTTAACATGCAAGGGAGCATCACCGTGTTAGTTACTGATCTGTGGGAAGGAGGAGATCTTTGTACTTCACGGAACAAGAAGGTCCCTTCTCCTTTATGCCTAAGCCTCCACGCTTGATCCAGCTCTCCCTCTCAGCCACGCAGGGAACCCTCTTAAACTCACCCAAATCAGTGAGGTACAAAGGAAAGAAAACTCGCATCAGAAACATGTCCTTTTCATAGAATCATAGAATCATTTGGGTTGGAAGGGACCTTAAAGATCATCGAGTTCCAACCCTCCTGCCGTGGGCAGGGACATCTCCCACTACACCAGGTTGCTCAAAGCCCCATCCAGCCTGGCCTTGAACACCTCCAGGGATGGGGAGATGTTTTTATCACTTTGTTTACAAAGTGATAAAAAGGGGGCCTTCCGAACCGTGCAGTGGTTTGTGCCTGATACTGTTGAGCAGAAAGCAGTCATGCTGTATTCAATCACACGGAGAAGAAAAAAGTCCTTTGTAGGTTCCGACGAGCTGCTTTTTTGTCCTGCTCTCAGCTGAATCAGCACGTAACTGGCCCCATTTCTCCCATAGACTCAAGCTGCAGGAAAAATCGTTATCAACTCATCAGACACGCTGCTGCAACGGATGGCATTGCTGCTGGGAATGTTTGGGATCGGTATATCCAGCTACAGCACACACCAGCTAACTCAGAGTAAGAGGCTTCCCTTGACCCGTTAAGCTGCGCTGGGATGTGATCCAGGCAGGAAAGGCTTCTGTCAGCAGTGCTGCCCCGTGGCCTTTCTGCGAGACACCTCGCAGCCATGATTTCCATGTGCAAAGTTAAGAAGATGGAAGAATTAGAGGCTTCTTCAAGAAAGAAAGACAAAAAAAAAGAATGGCAGCTAAGCAGAGGCATCGGATTCCCAAATAAAACAAACTGTCTGTAAATACAATGGACTTCTTTTGTCATCCAGTGTATAGACGGAGAGGGATCTAAAGGTATAAACTGCAGTGCAAGTCAGGGTAGGTGTAAACAGATCGATGGGGGTGCCACGCTTCGTTAGTGTCACCTGGATGCAGCTTTTGCCAATTGACTCCCATGCGGAGACGGATTTTGAAACGGAAAAGTTAGAAGCAATATGTTCCTCATGGAAAGAGTTAGAGCAAATAAAAATAGTCTCTCCTAAGGCTCTTTGTGCTGTTACATCTAACAAGATGTGGACATTTGTTTGTATTGCAGAATTTGTGCGCTCTCACCTTTCCCGTTGAACCTTAAAGGTCTCTTGATGCCTTTTGTGTAGCAGCGTGTGTGTGTGCTGTAACGCAAGCTGGCAGCCTTCTGCAGCAGCAGAGCCGGCCGGAGGGGACACCATCCATATGGTGTTGGGAAGGGACCGTGGCACCAGACCAGATCACTTCGGAATCCTCTGCAGAAACTCTCTGCTCTAGAAAGTATCAGTAAAAACGTTGTCTTGGGTTTCGTTGCAGAGTTCGATATCGGATCACTGATTCCTCTGCAAAGCCCACTTATGCCCTAATATCGATTCTGATTAAAATAAAAATAGAGATTGACCCTCCTTACCTTCCCTTTCTGTTCTTTTCATGTTCTTCTCACTCAATGAATGCAACAGCTTATTCAGGAATGTTCTCTTAGTATTGGTTTGCATTTTTCCAACTGTTTCTGATGTTTTATGTAAATATGGCTTTGTAGACTCTTCTGTACGTATGTTAGTGTTTAAATCCCTTTGTTCTCAGTTAATAAATACAAATATTATTTTGGGGTTTTTTTTCCATGTTAGTTCTTCTGTCAACAGTGTTTATATTCAACCACTAAGGGGCATCCTACACAGCTGAATATTTTGAAGTCTTCAGATTACTCATGGCAACATTACAAACTACAAATTGAATCAGGTTGAAATTTTTACCTTTTTTGATTTTTAAATTGTTCTTGCCCCCATTTCCCTTTCTCACCACCTTCAAGAACTGTCTCTCCTCCCCCCACAAGTGTTGACATTGACGAAGATTAGAAAATCAGCGTTTACAAGGTCATTTTTTACAAATTTTTTCACAATTTTTTTTCCTCACAAATTACCTTCATTATCTGTTTCCTTCTTGATTGGCATTTCCTGCTTCTTTTCATTTAAAATAATAATAAAAAAAATAATCTACTGGAATATTCCATCTTCTGCCTTCACCTACCAGAAATGAAAGAAAATACTTGATCCCTTTGACAAAAATAAGAATGATACATCTGGAAAGCATTTAATCACATTGATTGAAGAAATACAGCATGACCCCCGCCACCACCCTCAATATGCCACATTTATTGCTTTTTTAATCAATGCATATGGTTTGGGGCAGCTGTATTTTTATTAACTGATTTCCTGCCCCCATGCAACATTAATGTAAGATTATTAGCTGTTTTCAGTGCCGTTACTATGCTAATATGAACTCTTGTGTTAGAGTAAAGCTGTGTAACAGCAATATAATTTTCAGAAGACATTCTAGAGTAAAATAAATTACAACTTATAGAATCATAGAATGGTTTGGGTTGGAAGGGACCTTAAAGATCATTGGGTTCCAACCCCCTTTCCATGGGCAAGAACACCTCCCACCAGACCAGGTTGCTCAAAGCCCTATCCAGCCTGGCCTTGAACACCTCCAGGGATGGGGCTTCCACAACTTCCCTAGGCAACGTGTGCCAGTGCCTCACCATCCTCACTGTAAAGAATTTCTTTCAGTATCTAATCTAAATTTCCCCTCTTCCAATTTAAAACCATTGCCCCTTGTCCTGTCACTACACTTCCTGACAAAGAGTCCCTCTCCAGCTCTCCTGTAGCTCCCTTCAGATATTAGGACGTTATAAGGTCTCCCTGGAGTCTTCTCCTCTCCAGGCTGAACAACCCCAGCTCTCTCAGCCTGTCTTCATAGGAAAGGTGCTCCATCCCTCTGATCATCCTTGTGGCCCTCTGCTGGACCCGTTCCAACAGGTCCATGTCCTTCCTGTCTTGAGGACTCCAGAGCTGGACACAGTACTCCAGGTGGGGTCTCACGAGTGCAGAGTAGAGGTGTAGAATCACCTCCCGAGACCTGCTGGCCACACTTCT
>JAOTQQ010000023.1:95382618-95491940 GCA_026546715.1 Gallinago undulata
GTCAGGCACTGGAACAGCCTGCCCAGGGAGGTGGTGGAGTCGCCATCCCTGGAGGTATTTAAGAAACGTGTAGACGTAGCTCTTCAGGGCATGCTCTAGTGCCCAAGACTATTGGGTTATGGTGGGGTGTTTTTGGTTTGGTTGGTGGGTGCTTTTTTTGGTGTGTTTTGTTTTGTGTTTGGTTGTTTGTTTGTGGGTTGGTTGGTTGGTTGTTTTGTGGGTTTTGTTTGGTTTGGTTTGGGGTTTTTGTTTGTTTGTTTTGTTTTGTTTTGTTTTGTTTCGTTTCGTTTTGGTTTTTATGTGGTTGGACTCCATGATCTCCAAGGTCTCTTCCAACCACAGAGATTCTGTGATTCTGTGATTCATGCTGGATAAAGCTGTTGTGGACAGGAGACTCGGGAGTCGTCGCTTATCCTGGAACCAGCCAACACTTTGACCAACACTCCATACTGCAGAATCACCAGAGGGAAGGTGCCATCTGATGTGCAAGCAGGGATGAGGCATCCCAGACCTTTTGCGTACTGCAAGTTGGCATCCAGGAACATTGATGTGCCTGGCTGCATTGCCAAGTGCTACCAAGAGTCGTCTGGTACAAGGGCAGTGCTGGAAATGGGAGCTTTGTTTTCAGTTTTATTTAGTAAAAGAAGTTCCAGCTAAGCCCATCTCTTGCTGTTCTGCCCACTCTGCCTGGGAAACAGTCCATAATATTGGGAGGGGAAAAAAATAAGCTTGGCTTAGATTGGTGAAGGCAGTGAAGCCAAAATCATGACTTTCTACTTCAAGCGCCTTTCTTTAGATATCGCAAAGCTCAACAAAATGAGCTGTAATCATGCCAGGGGAGTGCCAGGGCTCCCCAGAGAGCACTGGCAGAGGAAAGAAGAGAGACTGCAGAACAGCCCAATGGGTCTGCAGGAGCTTGATGGGGTAGATGCTCAAAAATATCTGAGTGTCCATTAGTGCTTGGGAACTCCTGGTCACCTGGGAACCACTAATTGGTGAAAACCTCTTCCCAACGCAGGTGTCCAAAGACAGCCAGTGCCTCTGGATGCATTGCTGGAGGGGAGCAGGTGGTGCGACTCACTCTTCTTCCAGAGCCAAGTGCCTGAAGAGCACATCCTAGGATGACAAAGGCCATAGGTGGCACCAGGCACATGCCCAGGAGCACTGTGGCCCTGGCCTCAGCTCACCTCCCAGCCCTGTGAGGTGCCCTGCTTGGGGAGGTTGAGGCTTGGGGAGGAAGCAGGTCCCCATCGTGGGAGAGCTGGCCATGAGGACACCAAGGGAGCAGGAGCATGGCTGTTAGATGAACTCCTAGAGTGGGAAACGAGGCCAAAAACTTTATGCCACAGACACCTAGTGCCTTCCCTGCTCTTCCTGTGGCTCCACAAACAAATGTAATTAAACACTGAGACCAGGCTGACTGAACATTAGCGTAAGTAATCTATTAAATGTCATTAATTCTCTTTTCCATTATAAACTCTGAGGCAGAGCCGTGATCTTGTCTGTGCTCTGTAGAAGATTGTTTGCAAATGGTAAAGTGTAATTATCTCCAGCTCAACACCCAGTCCCAAACGAATCACACACGGCACAACTGCTCAGTTTGGCTAGTCTGCTGTCACACACGCAGGGGGACAGAGGCAACCATCTCACGTTTAAGGTCACCTCCCCCTTCCCTAACGATGTTGGAGCCATCATAAGCCTTCAGCTTATGTTGGACCATGCAGAGGGCAAGCCCTCTCCTGGGGCACTTCAGGTAGATCTCTTCTCCATGAGCCCCCAGTTTGCCCCATTGACCAAAAGGTGAGGCTGGTGTCCAGCTTTGGGGCAGGAGCCCAGCTCCAGGTACACAGGATACAGGCAAAAATATTCATACTTCTGACACAGGTAATGTGCTGAGCGGGAGCAGGAAAGCTTTCTGCCACTTGTAGTGTAAACGTTGTCTATGAAACGTCGTAAACCGTGCACCCAGATGCCCTTTTTTGGGTTAACAGCACAACAATTTTGTGCAAATATCTGCTCTTTTCAGTGGTGGTCTCCTTCCCATCCTGGAGTTCTCACTCTTTCCATGTAGCTCTCTTCTGTCCACTTCTAGTGTCTGACTTTAAATACCTGTGATTTCTTTTGTTACTGTCATTGTCATGCATGGTCCAATTCACTAACTTGTTTGGCTTCTTTAAAATCCCCTACTCAATTTTATGTAACCTAAATAATAATTTATATGCCTACGGTAAAGTCAAATTAATGTGAGCAGAAATCCCTAGTTTATTTTTTTTAGGAATGGAGCTTTTATTTCATATGTTACTGATCATTACGGGACAAAAGGTTATTGCAGGTTTTCTTCTTAACTCTGAACAACTGTTCCTACAGCACCAGTGTGGGGGAAGTATGAAGATCAAAAGAGCAGAGACATTATATTTCTTTCAGAAATTTAGCTGCAAGTAGAACCCATTAAAAAAAAATGATAAAAGCATTAAGTGAAAAGTTTCATCTCTCTGTAAACCTCCTGTTGAAATCTAGCTCTTCCTCTGACCAGCTCTAAGACAACTCAAGGCACTTGGGCAAACACCAGGCCAAAACTACTTTTTGATGGTGTTCTGAAAATATTGGCCCCCTTTCGCAGTCGGACATGCAGAGGGGTTTAAATTTAAACACGCTGTCAAAACTGGCATCATTTTATTGTATTTGCAAAAGCCAGCCAGGTGAAGGCAATGACCCCCGTGCAAGCCCTCACCCAGACGTCAGGTCAGTACAAATGAGGTCTCTGAGCCAGCCTGGCCGTCCCACAGCCGGCAGTGCCCTAGGAAAGATAACAGGCAGGTGCCCTCAGGATCCGTTCTGGATCACTGCACATCCTTTTTCCATGTTGCCTACCAAGGCTCTTCTATGACAAATGATGTACATGCTTCATTTTACATTCTGGTGCCTTGTAGAGTTGCTCTTTGAAATAGCCGAATCTGGACGTTCATTCCTGCAAGGTATTTGAGGGCAGATTTCCAGAGGAGATCCTCAAACCATCTCTGAAAGGTGCCGGTGTTCACAGATCCACCTGTGCAAATTCCTGCAGTTACAAAAAACTATTTTTTAAAATGCATAATTACTTCTGCCAAATCAGGAACCTTTCACAAGGCGGGAGCAGGTGAGGACCCGGTCAGTCCCTTCCACCTGTGCTTGAAAGATGAAGGAAGAAGCAGAGGAAAATACAGTCTTGAAAAGCAGAATAAGTCAACTCCCGTCCCCAACTGCTTATTATTTTAAGTGCCATGAAAATTGTAATGTTAGAAATTTTAACTCTTCTTCCTCCTTTCTACCAGCAATGAGGTACTTTTGGAAGCCTGTCCAGGTGCACCTGCCTCCTACCAGCTGAGCACACAACGAGGTCGAGCGGTTTAGACAAATGAATCATCTTCCTCATCCCTGCCAAAAAAACTGCCTCACCCCTGGAACACCTGATGGGGAACAATTTAAGCTCTGTCACTTTGAAGCAACTCTAAATATCTTTAAAGATGGCAGAGGTTATAAACTTGATGCAAAACCTGCTGGGCGAGACTCTTTCTGGGGTGCTGTGGTCTCCTACTCTGCTTTCACGGGCAAGACATCCTTCTGCCTGCAGATGGGCTTGCAGAGAGGCTGTGGTGAAATACGTGGAGTTATTACCACCATAGGAAACTCTGGGGACCAAGTGTGAGGGCAAGGCTTTTTGTGGTGGTCTGCTTTGCTCCTTTTGCAATATATGGAGACAGAAATTACATCGGAGCTAAAGGTGTGGTGAGTGGCTCTGTAAATCCCAGACACATGCAGGTGCCATAGGGCAAAGCCTACTCCATCCAACGGGCATGGGGGGGCCTTTCTGGGGTGGATTTACACTTGAAGTACTTCTTTGTACAAAGACTGGGGAGGGGTGACGTTTTTTTTCTTCACTCTGGGCCCTCATTCCAATTATGGATATTTAGATTTAGTCTATCTAGCTCAGTGCTGATTGAAGTGCATATGCTTATGCCACCAATATGTTTCTTCAACTGCTTTCAATGATTCTAACAGTTTGAATACCTCCCTCAGTAACACCCCCCATGGAAGCATGTGTCTCATGAAATTCCTCTGTGTTAAAATGACCTACAAACCAGGAAGAGATGAGTTGGGATAGTAAAAAAAAAAAAAAAAAAAAAAGAGGGTAGATTTGAATTAGATATTAGGAAGAAATTATTCACTGTGAGGGTGATGAGGCACTGGAACAGGTTGCCCAGAGAAGCTGTGGGTGCCCCATCCCTGGAGGGATTCAAGGCCAGGCTGGATGGGCCTTTGGGCAACCTGGTCTGGTGAGAGGTGTCCCTGCCCAGGGCAGGGGGGTTGGAACTTGAAGATCTTTAAGGTCCCTTCCAACCCAAACCATTCTATGATTCTATCAAAAAGTCTCAGGTTCCGCAGTGGGCACCATCTCTCCATGCAAGTTTTCCCTGAGGGGAAGCACTGAAAAAACCTGCTCCTTTTGTCAGAAACTCCCTATACACCACCCATGGGAATGACAGTCCCCCATAAGACTCACTGGCCACCTCCATGTGCCAAACTCAGGCTATCAAAATGCCAGGTGTTATTTGCCGTGTTATGGCTGTGACCAGCTGCAAATGCCACACGTACCCTCCCCATGCCCCCTGGGTGCTGCAGTCCCACCACACGGCGACCCCCTGCCCAGGCTGGGCTGCACGTTCCCCCCTTGCATCATAAGCACGTGGGCACGAGGACAAGCCTACTGGTGAAATACAGATGAGGGGTTATTACAGGAAGGATTCAAGGTAGCAAAACTTGAACCCACTAACAAGTTATTCTACATACTTAGAGGTATAGCAAATATATCACTATATACATACATAAAACACTTGAGGAAGGGCCTCTGTACACTTAGAGGTATACCCCAGGGAACAGGACAGGGGAGTACTCTATAATTATTCTATTAGCAGATGAAAACCTGAACTTTAGTAGCAGTTTGTCAGGGTGAAACACTAAAGTGAAGTGTGATTCCATGAGATGTTGTAATTTTGGGGTGGGGGGGGCTGTTAAAAAATTTTAAAAAAAATTTAAAAAATTCCCTTTGAAGGAATAACTGCCTGACCTCGCAGAATGTAACGCAGGAGGCAACTCCGCCGTCAAATAAATATCATAAACTCCATAACTTTGTGTTTAACGCTTGGATTATCCAGGCTGACTTTTTATTATATTGTAGAGTTGTTCCTGAAGATCTAGAAAGAAAAAAATAGAGATGTTATTTAGCAATCCGTGTTTCACATAGTATTATTGCCTTACTTTTGTAAGAGTATGCACTTTCAAAATATTAGGAAAAAAAAAAGACTCCTCCCAATTTAAATGAAGAAACTGGAAGTTCTGACATAAAATTCAGCTGAAAACAGTTCTGTGGAAAAGCACAGAGGAAAACATACGCACACATGCAAAAAAAAAAAAAAAAAAAAAGACCAGTGTGATAATCTGAGGAGTGTTGGTGTGGCTGGAGTCTGGGAAATCAATCACTGCTCTTGGCCGTCTCTACACATTTCTTCCTGTGCCTACTTGCCCAAAGCTATTTCTCAAAATAACCATCTGAAGTCTCTGAAACCACTACACCATCCTTCACTTAATAACTATTAATTTTTTTTTTCTAGAGAATGCTGAATATTTTGTTCCTGTAAGAAGCAAATGCAATGGTAGGTATTACCTTGAAAGTATGAAAAAGCACATTCTGCCCAAGAAATACTTTCTGAGCTCTTCAGATAATCAGCTCTCCTACCAGCTCTGTTCTCAAAGAAGGAACCATCTTCAGAAATCTTTACTAGATTATTTAATTTTTGTCTGAGCTGTTTCCTGGGAATTAAACGCAATCCATAAAAAGAAAATAATGAGCATCTGGGCAAATGTGTCAGGGCAGGAGTGTTCTGCAGTGGTGGGGACACGCTCCAGCACCTCAATATCCTTCTTGTAGTGAGGGGCCCAGAACTGAACATGGCCCTCGAGGTGAGGTCTCACCAGTGCCCAGGACAGGGGCACGATGACTTCCCTGGTCCTGCTGGCCATGCTGTTCCTGACACAGGCCAGCCAGGAGGGACTCCCCTGACAGCGGGTGAAACACAGCTGTGAGCGCTGGCTCCAGCTGGCTCTGGAGGGAAGGACCTGTACCTCCTGCCCCACAGAGAGACACGGTGATTGACCTGGGCTGCGGCGTTCAGCCAGTGGGAACTGGGGATGTCCCTGGTGCTGTCCTTCTGCCCAGGGAGCAGGCACCGGAGGAGGGACGTACGCTGTCGACATGAGGGGCCCCCTCTTTGACTTAGTGCAGGAGTGTAATTCAGTAGCTAAATTAGGCGTTGTGACCATTACAAATTTTTATTTTTCTGATTAACGTAGGACAAAATAAATGGTTTCCAAATACATCTCCCCTCCTCCTCATGCTGCCCCCTGAGGCCATACTCTCCGTGCTCCCCCAAGCATCCTCCATGCTTTTTGCTTCTGGTACATGGACGAGAACAGCTGCGCTATAATTAAATACCCAAACTGTTGCATTTGGGATTAGATCCAAATACTATTCTACTCAATTAATTCCTGCTTAAGCCTTCCTATGCAGCCCGGTGTTTCTGCCTGGACTCTGCTATTTCACTTGTTGCACTCCGTCATAAGTGTCCCACTGAGGGGTAATCTGATAAAATACCTGCAACTACAGACCTGCATACACCCCGGGAAAATTCTAAGACCAGAACATAACACAGGATATTTGACACATGAAACTTCCCCAAATCAAATTTGTGTTGAATAGTGAAGGCTCAATTTCTCTTCCAGTCGAAGAAATAAGCCATAATTCCCATCTTGCAAGAGGTTTCTCTCTGGAGAAGATTTCTCTAGGTGCTCTCCCCTCAGCTAACACTGGGCTCTCCACTGGAAGGCATCAGATCTGGGTGAAGACCCTCATCCTCCTCCTGCAACGCAGCTCACTGAGAGTGCAGGAGTGATGCACTGGTTCAATGAGATGCTTAGAAGAGCTGTGTTAAACAGTATCCTCTCCTCTAACGGGGAGCTACTGAGATCGGAATGGCTACATCCCTCTGACTACACGCATGGCCTTAGGGGAGAAAGAAGGTCAGGGCAAAGCGTAGGCTTCAGCTACTGGTCCAACATGATGGGAAAGCTGCTTCCAGGCAGCTCGTGCTTCCTGAACAAAAGGCTGGACGTTGTAAAGTGCCCTTGAATAAACCCTGGGCATTTCCTTCTACCAATGCAATAGGTGTGCTGAAGCAGTGAAATATTGATTTGAGGATGGAGGGCTTAGGGGAACACTCAAATTGTCTGTCAATGGGCCTGTCATCGCCGTTGACTTGTGGCGATGGGGAAGCAGTCTATATCTATATTTCTGTCCATAATGCGATAGCCTTTTGAGCCGGTATCAGGAGACTGATAAATAGGCATCGCCTTCCTTGACTGCACAGTAGCCTGAAGATGTTTTCATTTGAATACATATAAATATCTCCTATTGTGGAATTCCACATAGCAGCCTGGGCTGCCTTGCAATCTAATGTGACGTGTGACAAATTAAGTTCGTTGCTCAGGGCTCAAGAACTCGGAATAGATGATCATATCTGAGACCCATTTCTTACAGCTGGAAGTGATTGAGGAGTGTTTACCTACTCCAAAAATCCTGATTGTGGTATGAACGGGTAAGGGCAGAGAAAAGTCTAATGACTTGCACGGAACTGATAAAATGCACATGTTCTTTTCGCATGTTTATTTGAGAGCACAGCACACGGGGGTGCAGCCTGGCCAACTGGTGTGTGCCTGGAAGCCCTGCAGTCCATCCAACAGGTTTGGTTTGATTCCTCCAGACGCTGACTGAAGAGAGGTCACCTCTGGGCTAGAAAATCAAGTTTCTGTGGGTGAATCCCATCCACAACCAGCTCATAGTGGGGCCAGCTCACAGGAATGTAGGGTATAGTTTGGGGCAAGATGTACCCTTAACCAGTAAATTATCTAGGTGAAAGTAGGATTGTCTTCTCTGTGGCTTTTTGGCACTGTCTGAAGATCCAGTGTGTTGTGTAGAGACAGGGAAATAGTGTGAGCTTGCCGTAAGCAGCAGATGGCAAAAAAAAAAGTCATTTAGATTAAAAGCTGCAAAAAAAAATCCAGGTTTTCTGACTCACTTCTTTCCTGGGTAAAAAGGAAAAAGAATCTCTAGTTTAAATTACAGAAGTGTAATATCAGGTAATGAAGTTTCTTTTTCCTTATGTTGTGGGTGTATCTCCCTTGCAGATCCCAGGCCATACAAGGGTTAGTAGGAGAGCTACTAGGAGTAGAATCATAGAATCATAGATTATTCCAGGCTGGAAGGGGCCTTTAAAGGCCACTTAGTCCAAGCCCCCCGCAATGAGCATCTTCAACTAGATCAGGTTGCTCACAGCCCCTTCCGACCTGAACTTGAATGTTTTCAGGGATGGGGCATCTACTACCTCTTGGGGCAACCTGTTCCAGTGTTTCACCACTCTAATTGTAAAAAAATTTTTTCTTAATATCTAGACTCAGTCTCCCCTCTTTTAGTTCAAAACCTTTACCCCTTGTCCTATCCTGCTAAAAAACAGGCCCCAAATCTGGACACACTACTCTAGGTGGGGCCTCAAGAGCAGAGCTGAGAGGGAGAATCCCCTTCCTGGACCTGCTGGCCACACTTCTTTTGATGCAGCCCAGGATACAGATTCTGGGCTGAGAGCGCACATTGTCAGGTCACGTCCAGTTTTTCATCCACCAGTACCCCCGAGCCCTTCTTGGTGGAGCTGCTTTCAGTCCCTTCAAACCCCAGCCCAGGTGCAGGACCCTCCACTTGGCCTTGTTGAGCCTCATGAGGCTCTTCTTGGCTCCAATTTCACACTCTATTTTTTTTTTTATTCCGTTTGATGCTTTGATAATTTTTTTTTCCTCAAATGACAATGCTCTATTTTTGGGACTAACTTCATACATTCTCTTTTTCCCTTTTTTTTTTTTTTTTTAGAAATTGTTTCCAATCACTTGAGTGATTGATACTGCTGGGTGCTGGATGCAACAGTCAGCGACTGTGAGACAAGGCGTTCCTCGGACAGAGCCTCATACAATTTTTGATCAGTAAGATTGTTTTCGCTTGCGGAAAAACTACTCACTTGAGGCTTATATTACTGATTTATTTTTTTCTTTCGTTCCTGACACCAGGAACACAGACATATGTTAACAGTGGGATACCCTCTATAAATGGTCCCTCTTCCATTGTGGCAGTTCATTTACATTTCGCTGTCAGTGGAGCATTACGAACGCAAGGAATAATCTGTGAAGCTGATTACGGCGTCTGGGTTTTAGCGAAGCAGTAAACATGTGAAAGCAACTTGTAAACTTTTGTAGCTTCACTGCTGAGTTCTCCCCTTTACTATTTATATTCATCAGGATGTGTGTAAATCAAACAAATATAAATGTCATTGACAAAAGCAGCTAGCAGAAACTTAACTGTGCTTCTATTTCCTTCTCTGCTGTGTTTTCTCCTTCTGATTTTGCTACGGAGGAGCAGTAAAACGAAGGACCACAGGATTTCCTTCCCCTTTGTTGAAAAGAATTGGGCAAAGAAGCAGAAAGTTTTAAGCAGGAATGAGAAGGGGAGTAGGAATTGGGAAAAAGAAAGGAGGAAAATCAGAAAAATCCAATTAGATTTGGGAATATAAAAGAGAAAACGAAAGCCTCTGAATGGTTGTACTTGTTCCAGGGATTATTTAGAATTTACTCCTTATTTATTCCTCCTTAAAATGCATCCTCTGTGTTCATTACCTTTCAGCAAAAATAACTTAGCCATCGTTACTGCTTAATGTCATACATTAACTAAAATCAATGGTCGCTTGCTCCAGACAGCTCTCAGGCAGCCGTCCCATTCTGAAGCAGAGGAACGGTAGCTGCTGTAGCTACTTAACCCCCTGAAACCTTTTTATTACTCAAAACACTTAAAACTAGAAATTAATCCCAGGCTAGTCCTGTGGGAAAGAAATTGTTGCAAGGAGACTTGTGATTTCATGCAGCCAAGACGGCGGTGGATGATAGAGGCAAGGACACTCGAAGCCTTTGCTAATGAGCAGTCTTTGCTAATGAGCATCCTTTGCATACAAGCATAGCAAAGCACAGGGGTTTGGTATCTCTCACGCAGGACTAATGCATCTACTCCTGGATCAAAGAGGCCACGGGTGGGTGTCATTCCTCTTGGTGAGGAGATGGGATTTTGATGGACGGTTCTTCACCTGTCCTTCGGGAGTTGGGGGTTTTTCCTATCCCTGAGTGTCAGTAAAACCCTCTGCTTCCTACACTTTAACTCCTATTAGCTGCTGTATGCACACGGCTAATGCATTACAGGTGTTGGCAGGGTATCTCGTAAGACAGTGAAATCATCCTGCTTTCAAGCTACCTCACCCCAGTTTCATGCGAAAGCTTTTTGTATGAGCTACGGTTCCATTCCAACAAGAATGCAAGAAAATACACCTAAAAATCCCACGTAGCAGCAAAAAGATTCTTCACCGCTGCAGCTGCCAGCAGGAGGAGAGTTTCAGTTCCTGCTGGGCACGGCTGAGGGATGGGTGACTCTGCTGCGGCGAGGGCTGTGTCGGTGCTGCCAGCCTCCAGCCGGGCTGCAGACGGTTTCAGCAGAACACATAGCTGGGATGTCAAAGTTTTCCTATTTCAAGGTAAGAAGCAACTTTTAAGTAACCCAGTAGAGCCCACGGGTGCAGCAGATGAGATAACATCCCTCCAGCCTTCTCATCGCAAGCCTTTGCCTCGTGCGCAGCCACTCGTGTATCCTTCTTGCCAGGAGAAAATGATGACAGTCAGCTATTTCTTGGATGCAATCATGTTTATTGGCAAAGAAATGTTCTCGTAAGCACAGAGATCATACAGAGCCAATTTCCCTTTTCATATTTCCAAACCTGCCCTTGGAGTAGCACTCCCTCCAAAAAGGCGTCTTCTGGTTTTCTTTCTGACTTACAAATGTGACTTTTCCTGCCTGCATGCCTTTCTGCTGAAATTCTGCCCGTTCTATAATGCACACTCACACACACACAAGCCCTGAACTAATTAATTCCCAGCGTTAGTGTTTATGTTCAGTCTAGTCCTTGGCAGCCACTACCATTGTTTTAGGTCTGACTGAGCGGTGGGATATTTAATTGTTTGCTCATTTAGCCTGAAGAGAGAGCAGCCAGCATAACCATAAACCCCAGTGAGGGTTGTATGTGACCAGCTTGAAAAACAAGGGGACGTTGGCTGGATTTCCCCCAAGCTCCTGCAAAACAGTGCTGCAGTGGGAGAAGGGCTGCCCTGCTAAGGGGACAATCCCACAAGGGGCTCAGGCACCACCTCTCCATCCAGCCATCAGCTGCTGGGGGGCAGTTATACTGCTCCACCGGGCATTCCCACCAAGGGAATTGTGTAATTAAAAAATAAAGAAATAAAAAAAAAAGCAGGAAAAACTCTGCAAAAGTAAACTATTTTTTAAAACGTTCTTTAATATGCTTTTTTTTAAAAAAAAAAAAAAAGTTGGGTTAATCCCCTGTGTGGAAGGGGTCATTTGAGCAATTTTCCAGACAAAGCTGAGGAGCACAGCAAGGCTGGGGACAACGGATGGCTTGGGCTGGTGTGAGGAGCCCGGGAATATGTTCAGACAAGCTTTGCCACCAGCAGTGAAACTGGTACATGGAACTTCAGAGGAGGAAAACCCTGCATCTTGCTTCCCTTGCCAGTTCTGTGCCTCAGATTGCCCATCCCTATACGTCTGAGGACCACCTTAAGATGCTACTTAACATCAGGAAAAGCTTGAGGTTCCTGAAAGGAAAACAATGCCATTTATAACAGAAGTTTGTTTACTTCTAACGCCTACAGGTTATACATCAACAGGGCTGTTTCTGCCACCACAGACACTCTGTATAGATACTATGTAAGTGTTTCCACTAAATAAATGATTGGATGAAGGAATACAATTTGCATAATTATTTTATATCTATAATTTATACATTTTCAACACCCATTAACTCATAATTCACAACAGCAATTTATTCCTCTGTACTCATCCAGAATTTATCTCTCTGCTACAAATAGCAGTGGCCTATTTTTGGCCTGCGCTAGTAAAGAAATTAATCGACTGCCTTCACTGTTATTTATTACCCCTCGGCTGTGCAGCAGTGACTGGGAGAGTCCCAGCAGCCTGACACCTGTCTTTTGAGGGGCGTAGCATCTCACCTCTTGGGTCTTGAGCACAGATTTAAGGAAAGTTCAGCCTTCCCGCTGTTGGTGTATGCTGTCATTTTTTTTACAGACCCAAAAGTTTGGAAGCTGTTAACATCACAGGCTGTAAGAGGACCTGTTTGAGGGCCAGGTAATCATCCCCTGCAGGCAATGGGGGGAAAGACCCTCCTCCAGAGCCCTTCAGAGCACCTCAGCTCAGCAGCTGCTCTGACTTGTCCTTCAAGGCACTAATGACTATGAGGAAGGGAAGGTGCTCAAGTACCTTAAGCTCATGGCACAGATGCCTTCCCTCCCATGCTTACTGACACCCATCTTTACAATTTATTCCTAGAAAATGTGTTAAATTGATAGTGATTATTACAGGAATATACTAGTGGGAAGTGTCCCTGCCCATGGCAGGGGGTTGGAACTCAATGACCTTTAAGGTCCCTTCCAACTCAAACCATTCTATGATTCTGTAAGTTACTGGAATATATATATTGAACGACTGTTTGACTCCTGTGGTTGAGTGGTGTTTCTGCTCCAGTGGCACCTCCCTGCAGAGCTGTACGAGGCAAACATGGGGGGGGGGAAAAAGCTACAAAGCACCCCCCGGGCAGCATCCTGCAGGCAGAAGGGCACAGAACCGACTCTGGCCACTTTGCACCTGGAGACTGCTGCAGGGAGACTGTGACCGAGAATGGGGACAGGAACTGCTCAGTGTGGTTTGAACTGGTTGTATCCACGCTGCCTTGATGGTAAGACTGGGTCCGAGCCAGTGCCTCCCTGCTGTCGGAGTTTCCCCTCTTGGCAAGCCTCCTGGTGCTCACCAGGGGGTTCCAACTGTCGAGTAATTTTGGTTTAAATGAGACCTTGAGACCCAGGTCCCCAGCCTGGGATTACCCCTTGAGTACCAGGGTCCAAGTACCCATTGTCAGTGCCTGCAGAACCCAGTCTGAATAACAATGCCAAAGAAATAAACTGCTGCGTTATTTCAGCAGCCTAAATGGCATTTCTCTTCCTTGCCATTAATTGCCCATGAATCATCTTTAGTTAAGGCAATGAGTAACTCAATGACGCAACAGAAGCTACAGCTCAGAATTCATCTCTTTAGGCACCAGAAATAAAGTGTGATACCTTTGATTGATCTATTGTCAAAATAACCGCAGTTTAGAGCAGCATTTTATTTTATAGGGTTTCCACATTATTTCCCAGCACTTCGGCTAAAAGATTTTTCTTCACCTGATTGACGAAAACACAGATGGCAGAACGTTCAGGGCTCACCTCCATGTGGAAATACACTGGAACAGATATTCCTGAATAACTGTATCTGATGCACAAATGAGACCTTTAATTATTATTGCAGAATAATTGTTTTTGAAGAGCTATTTTGGTTTAAATCTCCGTGCAGCCGCACTGTTTCTGAATTAGCCCTGAATATGGATTACAGTCAGTCCAAAAAAGCACTCCTCTTCTGAAACAGGAGTGTCCAGAGAGGACATACGCCCAAATAATGTTCTGGAATAACTATTTCAGAGACTTTCCAAGCACTGAGGAGCCCTGAGGGCAGGCAATCTGAGGTCTTCCAGCAGCATCAGGGTGGCAAAGTTCTGTATTGCCAAAGTGCTGTCAAACCTAGGGCAGAGCAGGGAAAGCTGCCGCTGCCAGCCCCTTGTGGATCTCCTGGGGGGGGGTTGTTGTGGGGGGTTTCCACAGAGACACAGATCCTTCCCTTCAACACACACCTCCCTGCTCCCAGATCTGGGTACCCGTGATGCTGAATGGCTCTAGGTCCATCACTCCTGTTAGGATATTTCAGCTTGACCTCCTCTCTCTTGTGCTTTGGCAGACCCGTGGATACTTTTATAGAGGTACGCCAAATGCATACTGAATATACTGAAAGTATACATTTTATTTTCTGATTCTCATTTGCCCTATAATGACTTACACATAAAGAATTCTTCTGCATTGCTTTTTACAAGGGCAAAATTCAGTAGGGATCGTCTCTTCACTATTCACCCAAGAACTGTTTCACTTAATGTTTCAGATTTTCCTTCTCTTTGCTTTTGTTTTGGTGTTTTTTTTAGAGAACATTAAGGTGGTGTCCCAAACAGGTATGTGAGTCTGGAAAAAGGGGAAAGTTGTCAGAGAAAGACTGCTTTGCTTTTCCCATTCCTATTCTCTTTCCTCACCTGCCACACAGATGTGAAGAAAAATTGAAGTAAAACTTTCACGGGAAACACTTTGTCTCATAGTGAACCATGAGATAATTATTTGAGTTTTATTTACAGTATAATGAATGTATAGATGAAAGTATAAGATATTTGCATATTCATTTTCCTAGCTGCTTGTAGAGAAATACAATTTCCCCCTCTATTGCACTGCAGCCTATTTAAATATACAATTATAGCTTTCCTTTTCTCCAGTGAGTCAACAGCCATGTCTTGGTTCTAGTGGTTCTATTATTTTCCTATTACTGCAGACACATGTTAACAAGCACAGTGTATATATATATATATATAAGTAACTACGTTCCTCATAGCTATGAACACAATACAAAGTGTATTTGTCATAACCAAAATAGAAATAAACTTATTTAAAGATATATAAAGGCATACATAATATCTACAATTTCATTTCAAGATATTTATACAAGGTATCTATAATTTCTGAAGAAATTAATAAAATGTGGTTTTGGTAAGGATGTACCTACTTCAGATATTTCTAATTTTCCCACATTTCCATTCATCTGGGAGATATTTCTGGGAAATTTTGTATCTCTGCACATTTTCTTCTAGAAACTGTACCTCCCTTGCCTTAGCAGGAGTCCAGTAGCCCCCGTGCCCTCCAAGCACAGGCAGGCACAACCCACCCGAGTTGAGTGGCTGGTGGCACTGATGCTGCTGCTGCAGGTGAGCCGACACTGGTTCCAGGTTGGTCCAGGTTGGAAGGGACCTTTAAGATCATCTAGTCCAACCATCAGCCTAACTCTGACAAAAACCATAAAACCACATCACTGAGCCATGCCACTAAGCCCTAAGTCAACCCGTCTTTCAAACACAAACATCTCAGGAGCTTCTGAGCAAACCCCCGCGCAAGGTTTGGAACTCGAAGTGAAGCAGCCAGGGATGTTTGCCAAGGGAAGGGGAGGCTGAGAGCCATCAAAAGTGGCTGCAAGACGTCAGGGGACACCTTGATGAGGCTGCGGACCCTTGATGCGATAGCGCCCAGGGCACCAGCAGCGTTGTTCCAGGCTGTCTGTGGGTATGTCTGCCATAAGCCAGGCTAGGGCACTAATTAAGAAAGTATTAGTAGAAGTGTTGTTCTTTCGGTAGGTGTTTTCCTTGATCCGCTTCTCAGCGCAGACATGCAAAAGGCTAAGCAGTAACAAGAGGCAGCGGAGCCCCAGGAGTCATGGTGGATACTGGTAACAAAATATCAGGCAGAAACACAAAATTAGGGTTTGCCAGGGAACAACGTGGAGAGCAAAGCAGAAAACATACCCTTACAGAAATTCAGGGTGTAGCTGCATCTTGAATAGCACATGCTCTTTTCTTTTGCCCCCTGATACAGCCAAACAGGACCTGGTAAAGGTGACCACGCGTGCCTCTGACGACAACATCTGACCACGGTCAGATGATGCCACAGAAAGCAAGAGGGGAAGACAAATCCCATGAAGAGACTATGGCTTGTTACCTTGAAAGGGGCAAGAATAACAGAATCATAGAAAGGTTTGGGTTGGAAGGGGCCTTAAAGATCATCAAGTTCCAACCCCCCTGCCCAGATTTGAGAAAAGTCTTTAAAACCATGAATCGAATGGATACAAGAATTAATGAAATAATGAATTAATGAAATAATTAATCCAATGAAATAATGAGGCAAGCTTTTGAAATAAAAAAAATAAGAAAACACATTTCTTTTTTTTTTTTTTTTTTTTTTTTTGTGCACTAGAAAGCCAAAATGTAAACGTGTACTGCTGCATGATGTGAAGGGCTGAGTTCTGCCCAGGGTTAATCTTTTCACCAAGTAGGAGATTGCTGGAAGCTGAAGGCAAGGTGTCCTTGGTGGAACAGCGCTCTGTGCTGTGATGGTGTTCCCTGAGGAACAGCTACCGGCTGCAGAAGGACAGGCCTTTGCTCTGACTCACGGCCCCTGCCCTTACCTTTGGTGAGGAAAATCTGCATTTCATCAGCGGCTGCACAAATCTTTCCTGCAGAGCAATTTCTTTAGGTGTTGTCACATTCTGGAATGTAGGATCACTAAGAGGGAAATAGATGCTTCAGAACAAATTTCAAGCAATAAATAATTTTTGTTTGAGGCACTCATAGAAACCTCAACTACACCAATGAAGGTGGGAGGAAAAAACCCACATTTTTTCCTTTAGTAAGTTCACCCAAAGTGGCCCTGGGTCATTCTATGGGACAACCTGTGCCTTCTGCTGTGACTGTGCTAATTACCACCTGTGGAAAGGGAATCCCAGTGCCTACGGTGCAGCCCATTCATCCCGAGCTGAATAAAAAACCTGTTAGAGGTCTCTTCTTCAAAGTTTATGCTTATATACCCTCGTTCTCCAAGCCCCTGCCTGCTCCTGAGAACTGCAGGTGTTAGAAAGGGGGGGGTGTGTGTGTGTGTGGATACCCCAGCTGACCAAAAAAACCAAGCCCTCAAGCACCTGGTGATGCTTACACCGCCAGACCGTGGCACTCCTCCCCTCGCTGCTTCCTCCTCCCTGGTCCATTGCTCTTGCATATATCCGCTTTTTTTTTTTTTTTTCCAGAGGAATTTCACACCCTATTTCACACGAGGCATAGCTAAGGGCTGATTTTGAACGAGACGGGACGGTAACAGCATCGAGGGGGTGGGGTTTCCCCTGCTCTTACCGGAGCAGTACGGTGATGGTGCCGAGATAAACCCGACGGAAACAATAGAAACCTCGATAAAGGGCATCTAAGTGCGTGTGGATGTGTTGAAACATGGCCCCATTATCGCCTGGAATTGTGAAGAGAGCCAGCCATTGTGTTTCATGCAACCCGTCTTGGAGGGTGAGGGGTAGGAAAGGTTGAGCACATATTTCTGGGAAGAAGGGTATCTGCCCAGATACAAAAGCACTTTTTTTTTATATATGGGGGTTAGGGAGGGGTCAGAGAGGAAAGAGTCCTGTAAAGTGGATGGGATGGTTATTAATTCCTTTCAAATGAGGTTAAGGGCTCTGGTCATTGGGGTTTGGAGTCCAGCTCAGTGACCTTGACTATAGAAACTGCATGGAGCCACACTGTGGGCAGAGCTCCATCCCTTCCTGGGCAGGCTGGTGGCCAGGGATGGGGGACAAATCCCTCTTTTGGTCTCGTCTGCTCAGAGCTATCATCCCAGAGCCCTGCAGCTCTTGTGGGTGTGATGATTGCCCCTCTCCGCTGGAAGAGTTCTCTTTCGTCCTTCAGGGAGAGGGACAGTTTTTGATGGTAGAGGGAGGCTTCATGAGCTCTGGTAGAACAGGAATGCAGATACAGATTGGATTTCGTATTATTTATTTTTTTTTTAAATACCTCTAGTTCTGCTATTTCCTATCCAGCACTAATGATCAGAATGCTTGGAACGTGGCTTTTTCTCTTCCTCTTCCTGCTGTAAAACCATGCTCACTGTTCTGCACGCTCTTATAGGTCTAGTTTTAGTTTTCCCTGGAGGATAGCCTGTGGACCTTTACAAAAAAAAAAAAAAAAAACGACCCAGGAAAACATTTTACCCTGTAAAAAAACCCAACCACCCTTGTATTTTCTTTTGTTCCCTAACTGAAGCTTTTGTACTGAAGTAAGGTGCTCTTTCAAGCTTTACCGCAATTCAGATACAAAGTACTTGCATACCTTCACTGAAAGTTTTCCTAGCTTCACGCAATGAAGCAATGGACATGCCTGGTTGGTTTGTGTCACCAAACGTACTGACTTTGGAGATTTTAATCCCCTTTTTGCACATCTTGAAAGACACTAGACTTGCTCTGTTGGCCAGAACTGCCAGAGGAAGGATGTCCTACTCCCACGGGAACTCCTGAGGAGGAGCAGCAGAAATGCCACTGTGACCAAAGCTGCTGTCGTTTTTCAGTTACCTACAAGAGGCTAAACCTGAGCCTAGAAAACACTGTTGGCCAGGAGTGCCGTTTTTAAGACTTAAACAGTTATACCAAAAAAATTATACTGACAAAAAATACGATTTTTTTTTTTTTCTGTTTTCATGTTTTTGCCGTTTGGGAAAATTATGTAAACTCTACTGACGAACCCCTCAAAAATGCGGAAAGGCTAAAACCAAGGGGATGTGACGGCACAAGGAGAAAACATTATACTGGTGTTCAAGTTAATTTGGTGACCCATTTGGCTTGGCTTGCTGGGGTATTTTAATCTCCGACAAATGCACATCATTTCCCCATTGAGTCGGCAGGAAGCGAACGCATGAGATGTGTTATTGCTGCCGATAATTCCGCCTTCCACGTACAGAGGCATGAAACCCTCACTTAAGGGGTGTCTTCTACCTCGATCTGCAGCTGTGTCAGGCACTAAAGAGAATGCAGTAAGCATTTCACTGGCTCTTTTGCTCTCCATAAGCTATTATGCATTGAAGGGAAGGACCAGACCTCAGACATACCTGTATTTTCTGTTTATTGGTACATAAATCTCAGGGAGTGACTCTGAGCGCCTCTGCCTGACCCAGCTTGGACACGTCCCCGAGCCCAGGCTGTCTCTGCAGTGCTTAAAAGGGTGGTGTAGGGTCTTCCTGGGGCAAAACCCCCTCTCACCTATCAGTCAGTGAGCATCCTCAGCTGGCCGTACTCTGGGCAGCGCAAACACGGCTCTCAGTTAATGCCCACGCACTGTCCCTAAAGGTGCCTTTTAAACTACTTGGCAGCAAAGCCACTGGAGTCCCCTGCTCTGCTCTGCTGCCAGCTTTGCTCCACAGCCTCCCACAGAGCTTTGGTTCACCACCGGCTGCTCACAACCATGCAAAAGGGCAGAAAGCACCTTCAAGCAGGCAGAAGGGAGTGGATGCTGCTCCCACCCTGCATTTCTTTCCAGGGACTTGAGGATTTGGGGTTGGTGGGGTTTTTTTTGGTGTTTCAGATATCCAGAGGTTTCAGACAGCATCTTCGAAACTGAACGTCTGAGGCTACTTTCATCCATCGTTAGGTATCAGGCCATGTCTTTCCTGGTGCTGAGGGGCTGCAGAATTGCTGGCATCCTTTGAAGATGCTGACATCTGGAATTGTTCAGCAGCTTTAAATTCCATCCCCTTTAGGTGTCTAAGCATGGAATTATTTTTTTAACAAAACTTCATATCTAGATGTTAGGACACTCATCATGCTTTTTTTCCCTCCTTAAATATGCTAACACGGTTCTCCCTTGGGTCACATTTACAGATAAACCTTGCAGCTTCTCAGTCAAAACTCTCCCCACATGAGAAATACAGAATTTGATTGATGTGGGTCACTGTCATTATTTCCATTATGTCAGGTCCCTAACACATGACCTCACCAAAACGCACAGTGATAACAACAACAGTATTTTATACTTCTCCTGTGCCCGTTAATCAGGAATCTCAAAAAGTACTTCTGAAACACTGAGCTGAGTAATGACTGTAACCCTCCTTTGGAGTTCCTTTGGAGGGCTTCTCCTAGGTAAGCAGTGTACTGGTTTTGCAAGTGAATGAACTGAGATTTGGTAAGAGTCACAGAACAAAAACAAAATTTAAATGAGAGATAAATGACTGTGGTAATAACAAATAAACACTTCGTATTCCATTTTTGTCATCTGAGCTTTTCACTCTCTGATGTTTATTTGATCCGGTTTCTCTCTCTTCCCAGGACTAAGGCAAGTATTCTTCTAGATTTGATTAGATTTAGATCTGTCTCTTGCTCTGTCTCTGCTTTGTAAGGGAGCAGAATGAGGTGCTTTATAGTACCGAGCATCTGATTGCCCTGCCTTTCTCTAGCTTCCATTTCAATTGCCTTTTTTTTTTCTTGCCTTTTTTTTTTTCCCCAACCTCTTTTTCCCCTTCTCACTCATCTTGCACTTTTGCTTTGTCTCTGGAAGGCTGCATCTCACTGTGCTGCTGGGTGCGCTCATACTGGGGGGCACATCGAGAGGGGAACTTGCCTGGGGAGTGTTGTGACTGCCCCAGAGCCCTCAGGTTTAGGGATGCTCTCTCTGGAAAACGAAGCTCAGGGAAGGCGAGCCTGGTGCACACCCCAGCATGAGCAGCTCAGGTCCGCTCCAGAAATCTTGGAGGTCAGGAGCTCTGCCTTGCAGGTGTGGCCTGCAAGAAAAGAAAGAAAAAAGAAAAAAGCTGGATTCTCCATTCTTCTAGTATTTTCCAGGAGGAAGACAAAACAAAGCAAAACAGAAGTAGCTTTTATCACCAGAAAAAAAATGTATTTAATTAATTGAGCACTTCCATAGGGATAAAAAAAATACATAGAAGAATGGCTCATCTGTGTGGGGTTTTTTAATGATTTTTTTCCCTATAACACCAAGCCATTCCACACCCAGATCAACATTTAAGGAAAAATGGGCTCTAGGATCTACAAACTTGACATTTCAACCTTGCTCTGTTACACTGTGCACAGATACAACAATATTTTTGGCTTGGTGAGTAATGTTGGCCACTCTGTATGGCACATTGTACACCATGCATGGCAATTGCGGACTGAATATAAAATTTACCTTTCCACTTTTTTTTGCTTTCTACAGCGTATGTCATAACCTGAATACCTGCACTTATTTTTTCTGTGTTACTGTACCATAGGTTAAATCATTATCAGCCCAAATTTCTTCAGCAATGCCAGTTCAATGAGAACTGACTAAGCTTCAATGTGGTTTTTGATCCACAACGTAATAGCTTTAAGCCACAACTTGCAAACCTCCCTAAAGGACTCAGATGTTATGTTGCAGCAGCCTGTAACACCCCCGTAGCCGCTGGCAGTGCTAAGCCATGAGCTTTAGATGTCTGTCAATAGCTTAACACGAAATAGCTACTTACCATTGTAATGGGCAAGAGAAATGATTTTACCGTAAGGTCATGTTTCATGAAACACCTCCAGCCACACAAGATCATAGAACATAGAATCACAGAATGGTTTGGGTTGGAAGGGACCTTAAAGATCATCAAATTCCAACCCCCCTGCACTGGGCAGGGACACCTCCCACCAGACCACGTTGCTCAAAGCCCCATCCAGCCTGGCCTCGAACACCTCCAGGGATGGTGCATCCACACCTTCTCTGGGCAAGATACTCATTAGCAGAAGAGCAAATGCTACATAAGAGTTTGTTTTCTGCTTGCACTAAATAATCCTGAGGGACTCTGCAGCTCCTGATGGCACAGCATACCCACCGTGCTCTCAGGCTTTTGGCTGAGTCCTAAGCGCAGCGTGATCTCAAAGTGTTCTTTTATGACATTATAACTAACAAAGAAGCATTACTGATCACACAAAACCCAAAAACGTCAGCAAGAAGATTTTCAATACTGACGTCTCTGTGTGATGAAGAGCATCTTCATTCTGTTAGAAATTGCATTCTTTAAGGCACTGTAAATCATTCTTCTGTGCCAAAGTTAGAACACTCACTTCCATTTTCTAGGAGATGAATACTACAGGAAGACACGGTACAAAAGTATTTTTGGGGCATATTTATGCATTTTATAACATTACTTACTCATAGATGTCTTAATCATTCACAGATGGGAATTATAAGACAGCAGATAACCAAAAGGGTGATAGATAGTAATGAGCATGACAGATTTCTTATAGATTAAACTTAGCATACAGATCCATAGCACAATACCGCACTAGCAAGCATTTTGACACATGCACAAAAAACAAGTAAATGCTCCATTAAATAGAAAATAAGACTTCTTCTCTTTTACTATGGACGGTAGTTTTGTTCATTCTGAGGTTGGAATTAACAGGTTGCTGCGACAAGAGCTCTCCTTTGCAGCTGCAGAACTGGAGTAGGAGGTGAGGCTGGTTCTACACAGGGATGCTGGGGATGGTACCCTGTCCCGTTAGCCAATGCCTTGGCTAAGCTGCTGTGTATCACTTTATCAATGTGAGCAAATCTACTGGCCAAGCCACTGTTTTTTAATAGTTAAACTGGTAAAAAATGGACATTTACCCTGCAAACAAGCTAATTTCTATGACTGATCTAGCTGATGTTGCTTCAGGAGCGATGTCTGCCTGCAGAGAAAGGCCAGTGGCACCCAGAGAGATGTAATTCTACTGGACACAAGGAACTCACCCACACAGACATCCTGTGGGCTGTGGGACCACAAAGGGCCAATGTCCCCTTAGACTACATTGTATTTCTAGACTGTAATTCATCACATAATTTGCATTTCTAGTAAGCATATCTAGGAACAGCCCATTAGAAGTGCAGCTACCCTGCCAACATCGGTGGGTGAGGAGTATCCAGCATCCAGGCCACTCTCCAGCTGTGTGTGCACAATTTAGACATGGTGCTTCGCATCTAAGTCTGTCCAATATTATTAATTTTTCCTGCCTTCAGAAAGAAAGAAAAATAGCAACAAAAAGCCCAAATATCTTCTGAGCATGAGGTCTCCGTAAGCTATTCTCTCACTCGTATCAGGGAGTATAACCCCTGCTTGGGATTGTACTGAAAGGCAAAAGCTAGGCTCTATTAATGCTATATTAATTTTTCCACAGACCCTCAGGAGAAACACCAGTGACTTTTTTCATAGAGGGGGGTCAGCACGAGGATGGGTATTTTTATTGACTAGATCTATTGATCCATATGCCAGTGGAATTCACTTGTTCATTCAGCTTTTCTCTGCAGGCTCATTTAATGGAGAAAACCTCTGCATATGACTAGCAGAGTTTCTTTGGACCTTTGTGTAACTAAATTAAGAACTTTGGTTTTGTTTGTTTCATTACTGTTGTACTTATTGTCAGAGATAATATAACGGCCAAGTGTTCAAAAATTACACAATAAAGTTATGATTCCAGATCTCTACAGAACACAAGGCTCATGTAATTAAAGAAAAATATGCAACATTTTATATATTCCAGACTATGCCCTCTAAAAAAATTCTCATTCTCTCTTGCAGTGGTGCTTAAGAAAGAGGTGGTGTGGCCTCTGCTAGACAGCAGCCAGAGGCTGATGGAAGAATCACAGGAGGAATCCCTCATTTTTGTGGAGTTGGTCCTCCTGCTGGGGGCTCTCTTCATCAGCGTGAGGAAAACAGCAGGGGGTTGAGATGGGTGACTGACCAACCTGGGAATCGATGTGCAACCGTTGGGTCTCCACGTTGAGTCCCCCACCGCGTGGCATCTCTCCTGCTGCATCCATGCAGCCCGAAAAGATCCACTGTGGGCCAGACAACCCAAACCTGTTTGAGGGAGCTCAGCAGAAATAAGGCGTTTTCCTTCTCAACGCCAGGCTGCAGAGGAGGTAAGGCAGGTGCCAACCTCCCACCTCCTCTAAACCAATGGCTGCTAAACCCCGGGACACCCCAGTACAGGGAACTTGCAGTCCCTGTGCTCAGGGAGTTTGCTGCTTAGTTTAAACAGTGCGGGAAAGCACCTTCTGGATTGCAAACTAGGATTTAGTTGCCCAACAGGTACTCGATTCCCAACCTAGGTCAATGGGATGTGTTCCCTTCCCCATGAAATGACCTCACCACTGGGTTTTCATCATGAGAAAGATGTGGTGCAATACTGTATTAAGATGACAAGCCTTTCTTTGTAAAGAAAACAAAAGAGGAGCGTTAAGATCTATCATGTATAAATTGATTAATTTAGTGGCTTGATAGCTGAGCTATCCTACACCATCTGAAACAGCTCACTGTCCGCCTTTAAAGGCAGTGGCAAACTGATCCACTGCAGGCTTCTACGCTGCTGAAGTCATCCAGAAACCTTGCACAGGATGACCAAACCAGATGTTATTTGCTTTGAAATTCAAAGGAAAGTTTACTTACTAGGTATTTCTTAAGAGCAAAGTGTAGGACGGCTAACTTTGGGCACACACGTAATGGCAGCTCACCTTCGAGACCAACAGCCAAATTACCAAACGTAACGTGAAGATTCAAAACCAGTTTTGCAGAAGCAGGATTATGAGCTTACAGCACTACCACAACAGGCAACTGGGAATTATGTGCAACGGCATTTGTAAATCTCAACATTTTTTCTTGTAAGAAATGTAGGCTTACTGGTTTTGATACTGATCCACGCCTTTCCTGAAGCATATGAATTTCTTGGTCCCAGGTAACTAACAGGTTTTTTTTTTGCTTTTTGTTGCTAACAATAGATGTATGTTCTTGACCAAATGTAAAACTTCACTAGATAGTAAAATCAAAAGGATCTATGCAAAGTACATATTGAGACTACTAAAGCCAGGAGGAATTTCATTGGAATTTCAAAGAAGCTGGTGATTTTACAGTCTAGCTGTAATATGTGAACATGTGAACTCATCACCAGTGGATGAAATAAAGGAAGGGAAAGCCATGAAAAAAATTAAATTACATTATTTTAAATATAAATAAAAACTATGTAAATTTACGTTACGAGATTCTTATGAGAAATAAGTACTGGTATGCAAATTTTCCCCCAAGAAGATAAACTCTTCCAACTGAAGCCCTTGCTAAAATCTCTGAACTCTCTAAATCAAAGTAAGCTTCTTAAAGCATAAGGAAATTCTCAGCTGGTATAAATCTCTCCAGCTTTAGCCTAAACTGAATTCCTAGATTGGAATAAACTCCTTGTGGTTGAAGTAAGCTTTATATTCCCTTATTCCCAACCATAGAGGACATGGTCTCTTTTACCTGACCTACATTAAGCATAACACACACAAAGCACTGTAATCTTTTTGGAAAGTAGCTACCTCACCTGTATGTGCTCTACAGCAGACTTGTCTGTTAAGCATAACATGACACGAACACCTGGGGAAAAATTTATTCAGAGCTAAAATTTGAGGTGCTGTCAAAAAGTGGCAAATCTAGATTGTTGTAGATTTATGACTCACTGGAGATATCCTAAAAAAATTGTAAGGTAGAAAAATGCCAGTTTCCTTGGTGATCCACAGTGGGTTTACATGTATTGAGAACTGTGACAAGCAGCAACTGATTGTTCAAAACTTGATGATTTTGGAAGCACTTTGCACTTGAGTTCTGGTTTTAGAATAATTAAATGCTGAGAAAGCTATCGTCAATGAAGGTGAAGTTAGAGATAAGCAAATCTGCAAAGACTCAGACATATAAACTGCTATTTAGGTTTCATCCAGAAATTTGTAGAATATGTAGAAAATTGGTAGAATTGTTTGTATGAGCTGAGCTCCAAAGACTAACTTTGATCCTTAGGAGACGCTTCTGCTTCAAACTCTAATCCTGAATACTTTTTTACCACTACTCCACTATACAGAAAACTCAAACCTCCCCAGAAGACTGGACCAGCGTTTTCAGAAGGCTGCAGCTCGACTTTTGGAGCTCAGCTTGTCATCAAGTGAAAGATGCCTCAGTGTTTGGACAGGCTTTTTCTTATTTCTGTTGCAACTGGAGAGTCATTTGAACTATTCAGGTCAAATAATTTTTGAAAATTCAAATAATCTGAATTTTACCAACATAGAACTTAAGAGCCTGGTCCAACATCCACTAAAATCTAAGTCACTCATGTCAAGCATTCATTCAGAAACATTTTAGGTGAGTCTCTGCCAGAAGAAACGGGGCAAATGGGAGGTCTCCTGTCATGTTATGTATCTGGTGTTACCACTATGATCAAGAGGGAACAGAGAGGAAAAAAAAAAATCACTCCTTTAAGTAGTTATTGAAGCAATTGAAGTGAATCTTACTCTTGTGAAATTTAACTGGGTAACAAAATCTCATTTTTAATATTGATCATGAAGGCACGTAAGAGAATAAAGCTACTTGGATAGATTATTAGCATTTTTATTAACAGATTAGGAAACCTGAAATTAAAAACATCTTGATCTATTCATACATCAAAGTCTTCAAAAGAGCTAATCTACTAAAATATGTGTCTAGATTGCACTGATATTCCTGCAGTTTTTTTCTCTCTCTTCTCTATTGAGTTATTTTGAATTAAAATAGACCTCTGCTAAAGTCAGTGAAAACTTTTACCAACCACGTTAATGAGGCCAAGATTTCAGCACATTGGTCTAAGTGTAGAAATAAAAAACAATTCCATCTTGCATCATTAGCCTGCGCATGGGAACATCTCTTTTCATGCTAAAGAAAATTAGTAGCAATGGAAAACACTCTAAGCACATTTAGGTAAATGTCACTGACTCCTGCATACTTAATTAGAAAACTAATTAATAATCAAAACTCACTAATGACTTCTGTAGAAATATTTATAACTCTCTTCCTTACCTTGTCATTATCCAAGGCTACAGCAGAGTTTCCCATATTCGTTTATTTCAGTAGCCTTGATTATGTGGAAGCATTCAGGAAAATGATCTGAATTAACTACAGGTGTGACTTTGAAGTGTATTAATAAAACTTCCTTTAATCCTGTGTGGACACTGGTTCAGAATTAAAGCACTTTTAATTTGATTTTGCATACTTTACTTCAGAAGCAAAGTAAACAAAGTGAAATCAAGGTCAATTCATCAGTAAGTCTATATATATGAGAAGTAAATATAATTTAATCTACTTGTTAAAGACTTCCAAAGTATAATAAGCAAACCTCTTAATTGCAGAATGCATCATAAGAGACCCAAATGCACTTTTATTGAGGTGACAATAACTTGCTTTAAAATTGTTTTGAATTTTCAACTTCCATGAATGACAATTCTTATGCTACAAAACCCTGCGGAAAATATATGGGTGTAATTTCATGAGCCATAGCTCTAACTCCATCTGCCACGCAATTGGCTCAGTTTTGTTGCCTAGCTAGTAATTTTTTACTTTTTCCAATTCCCTTCAAACTTAATTTCTCAGTGCGTTCGATTGCATCCTTTTATTTAACTAAAATTCAATGCCTCCATGCTACGCATCTATACTATGTATAATTCTGTACTTCTGTAAATGAGAAAGTAAGCATATTTCTCAGAGTCTGTACTCCACATTCCACCAACATTCTCATATTCACAGATTATAGACTGCTGAATGTTTCAAAGGGTAAGAGATGATGTGTCTGTATCTTATAATGACAGTGAGACTTAAGATGCTTCGTACTTTGGGTTAGACCTTTATCCTCCGCCAACAACAGAAAGTTAAATTACTCTAAGTCTCATCATCCTCTGAAAGTCCTCCCTAGAGCAAACACGTACCCGGGTGCTGGGCACCCTGGCTGTGGGCAAAGGTGGGTGGAAATACGAGGGCAGGTTAGATGGGCACAGGGCTGTCCCGCAGCAATATACGGGGGGATTTTTTGCCTGTCTTTGTTCCACCAATAGGACTATGAATAGATTTTTGGAGGTAACCTTGTCCCAAGTTATCTTGCCCATCATGCTACTAACGTTCTTAACTTTTGTTCTGTTGGTTAAATGTAAAGTTCTCTGTGTGAGTTTTTTTTTAATTATTAAAAAAAAAAAAAAAAAGGAAATCTCTTTATGCATCGTCGTAAGAGGTTGAATCCATAGTGAAAACTCATGGAAGAAAAATCCACCAGGTTTCATTAAACGAAAAAAGATGCTGATATAACCTCTAGCATAGGAAGCTGATGCTGGCAGGATATGCCAGGGGAAGTATCACCTTCAATTTACGCTGTGCCTTGTTTCTTTCCTTAAACACCATTGTCAGAGACAGGATGCTGGAGCAAGTGGACTTTTGGCCTGGTTCAACCATAATAAGGCAGGTGTCCCTTTACTGTTACAGAAGGATGTTTGTCTTTTAGCAATACTGCTTCTCATGCCTTGGGTTTGCATCTATTCTGGCTTCCTCATAAACATGGCTATTCTTACAGTTGCACCACAAATAGCCTTACGCATTCCCTTCTCTCTAGGGTGAGGAGATTCATACTCTTTCCTTCTCTCCAGACAGGAGAATGGTATTTAAGTGTCTTCTCAATTTATATGAGGCAATGTCTGCAATGTCTGCCTGCCTGCAACCTGGGCTAGTTGTAAAGAAAATAAAAAGTATTTTTCAAATATGACGGTTTCATATCACATTGATCCTATAGCAATAGAAATCAAAACCCCAACGGGACAATTGCTTTGAGGAAACAGGGCACTGTGGAACTGGAAGATTGTTAGGAAGAACATAAATGAGGCAACATTCACACTCCTGTTCTGCTGGAGGCTGGATAAAAGCTTTTGTGGCTTTGGGAAGGTTATATCACTCAGATGAGAATAATTTGAGGTTTTGATCTCTTAAAAAGTTATTTGTAGATATCTAATCTGTGACTACTTGTTGACGGTTCTACAACAGTGCTTGCTACTCTAGATGTAGCATTTGAGAAGAAAGTGGGCTAGTGGATAAACAGTAAGAATGCGAAGTCAGGAAATTGCTGCTGGCTTAGGAACAGATTTGACAAAGCTTGCTAGAAAAATCTGTGTATTTGGGCTTCCAGCGTATATAACACTTTATTATTAACCATGATTTGTTGTTTGATTCCACTAATAGCAAACTTTGAAAAGGAGGCAAAAAAGATAAGATGCAGTTTCCAGCTATGAAGATGTTGAGAAATAAGTTGTCAGAATTAATTCACTAATATGTCAGTGAGTACTTTCAGATCATTGCACTGAAGCCACACTATAAAGGAAATACATAATTTGTTTCCTCATATCCAAAGCCCATTTATTAATATAGCAAATAGGGACATTTTAACTGTCAGGAAAGAGTAGAAGTTACAAATAAACAAAGTTCTGTCTGAAATCACACATGACAAATAAAAAAGCAGGCTTTCTCACTGCAAAACAATACTTCAGTCTTGCCTAGATTAAAGAATATTTATTCTTAAAACATATTTTCATTAATGATCACTTAAGATGTTTGTAACGTGATGGGCAGTAAACACAGGACTAATTAATCGGTTTCCTTTTGGTCATGGCCAAAGTGGCCTTCCATGCCACCAGGAGAAGCAAACTCAATTGGGGGATGGTGCCAACTGCATCATCTGCTTCCAATGCCTCACCTTCTCATGTCAATGAAGAGAGAGCTGGCAGGCAATATCCATTAATTCCCTGGGCACATTCCAGGACCGATGGACGGTGTTGGGGGCTGCCCTTCTCCAGTGCCTTACAATCTATTTTTGAGTCTATGACACTCACACACCTTCCCTTTAATTTTTCTTGTCCCCTAGAATAACTTTTCTTTCTCCTCCAATTTCTTTTTTAACTCTAGCCCTTTCTCTGCTCAGAGGGTTTGAGAGTTTGGTTACGGTTGGGCTAGCACCTGGTTCTAAAAGGGAGAATGACAGCTAACATGGCTTAAACAGGACTTAATTAAAACTTTTTAGCTCCCTCCTCCATGGTCTAGTGAGAGCTTATGTGCTCACTGCATCGCTGAGAAATGCTTGCAGAATAATTGGCCCCAGGAGAGTCATATGCCGGTGTCTTGAGATTCTCCTTCCACATTGAGTAGTTTCCTTTGTTATCTTTCCACTGCTGATGTCAACCAGCAGAAGCAGCGTTGAACTGGAATGTTTCTAGAGTATTTTTCTTTGTGTATCACTTTCTTCTGCCTGTCTTTTCAGAGATTTTTTTTTTTTTATGAGAACTGGCGTCACAATGGCCAGCTCTCCCGAGCAAGGAGAGAACGTAGGGGTAAGCTTTGCACTCTGCAGAGTCCGTGTGCTGTAAACCTGGACCAAAGCTGTAGGTAAGAACTGGGTCTCCAAAGAAAACTGATACCATCTCTGCAATCGCCTGCCATACCCTCACGGTGCAGAGATGTCACTTGTGTCCAGAGCTGCTGCACTGGTAGATAGCTGTCTGCAGGCAAATCAGGTCCCTTTTTTGCTCCCAATACACTTCTGTTTTCCTCAGATAACATTAGAAGAACAAAACAAAAGGCCCTGTCTACAGTAAAAGTGCTTTGCCTGTTTGGATGGCTGGTACATCCATGCAAATATTCCAGGCTGAGATCACCAGTTCACCAGACAGAGAACGCCTGGATCTGCAACCAAAGGTTTACTATTAACTTAAATAGAATGCTGGGGTGGTTTCTTTAGGTTAAACTCTTCAGTTCTCCTCTAAAGCTGATCACTGAGTTGTCTAGAGGACGATGCATGTTTGATGACATTTACTATTCTTGCATGAGTCTGGGCAATCTCTCATGAGCATTGGACCCTGTGGTTTCAATATTCAGAAATTAGTCTCATAATTTTTCATTTTCATTAGCTGTTGGTAATTCAAAATTGCAAATGCACTAGATTTCTTGAAAAAATGTTTCTGACCACCACAATAGAAAATAGAGCATGCCTCAAAAAATGAAGAACTACACCCACTTCAGATTATGGCATTTGTTTCCTGCAGACAGTGAAATTTTAGTACTTGCAATCTTCTGAGTGCACTTCTATCTAATGCACATATTGCAGAGAACAGCACTGGCTCAGGTCATTTTATTTTAACTCTTTTGTGCCTAGGAATTTTTTTTTTTAAAAGACTTGTGGAAAAAGAAAATAATATAAGATCAGAGAGGTTAGGTCATGCTATGCTTTATCTAATATTCTGTTTCCAGTAGAGGTCTCTGCCAATTTGATTTACATTACAGCAAGAAATCCTGCAGTAGAAAATAATGGAATATGTTCTCATAAAGCTTTGTCATTCACATCTAGCTTGTGAAAATTAGCATATTCCCTGAAATCTGAGCCCTATACATCATTTAGCTTTTTTGGTTCTACTTGTGTTACTTCATGTTCTTGTTATCCTCATAAATTTCCTGTTTCTTGAATCCTGCTTCAATGACATTCTTTGGAAATTAGTTCACACAGTGTGCAATTACACAGCTGAAAAATATCTATTTTGTTTTATCAGTTACAAACGCATTATCTTTTGACTAACTGGATGCCTCCTTGTTTATATGTGATGAGAACAGGCAATTCTATTAGGTCTATCTTCCTTTGCAGTCTTTTTCTGCTTACGTTTATTCCATTTCCTTTTATTTATTTCTGGTTTAAAGCACAGTATTAATCTATCTTCATAAGAGTATTTTTCCATGTCTGACAGTCTTTGTCATTGGTTCTGGCCACCTTCTATTTTTGCTATGTCATCCCTGGGGACATAAAATATAATAAATCATAATGACAGAGTATAAATTAATTTAGCATGCATTTGCACACACTGTATCTGCTTCCTCTAAGACTCTTGGTATTTCTTGAACTGACTTTCAGTTGATTCAACCAGCTGTCAATTATTTTAATAAGTGCATTTTTCAGAAGTGTTTTGCTTTTCTCTCTCACACAGTTTCTTTAGACAAAGGGCCACACTGAATAAGTTCTATGCCAAGCCACAAACAGCTTTCCTACACATCAGTATTTTACATCAAATTGGTTTCACTATCAAGAAGAATGGAGTTTGGCTAAAGAATGAAGATTTCCTGCACCTTACAGGGTTGGACCTCACTTTTCTATTGGTAAGGGCTTAAAACAGTCATATAACAGTTTAGAAAATAAAGTTAGACCATTTTGGGGTACTTTCTCGCTCCTAAACCTGCCGTATTTTACAATTTGCTTTAGTTGGGAATTACACTTAAGTTCAAAAAAAGTAAAATGCAACGTTCTTCAAATTGCTATAGATCAGCTTTTCTGTAAAAAATGTGACTTATGCATGTGTACAGAAGGGCGAAATTTAAGTATTTTATTTGAATGAGCTTGGACATTGTGATGACTTGCAGAAGTCCCGTACTGTAGTCATCCAGAATTCACATTCATAAAAACCGTGTATCATATCACAAAATACGTATTCTCTCATACATATTACATATGTTTTAGCTTAAAGTAGTGCTAGGGAACTGCTAGAAACTATGGGGGAACACACGAAAAAGGAAGTCTTGCCATCCCTGGATGCTGTTATTGTTAGTGGCTGAACCTTCCTCCACTTCTGAAGATGTAGCCCTGGCACTGCTTATTTTTGTGAACTTTGGTATGGTTATAGCTAGATGCCTACAGTAAACACCTAAGAAAGCTAAGATGGAACAGGCAAAACCACATAGTATTTCTCTCCACCAATTAGAAAGGGAGAATAACTGAGATTTGCCATCTAGGCATTTAAAATTTCATGAGATGAATTCCAGCCTAGGACTTTGGCACTATCAGCTTCCGGAAAGCGAAAAACACTTGCTTCTAAATGGGGGTAGAAAACCAGGAAAGGATATATAGATACTTTCGGTGCCTGCGCTATGTGCTGGCGCGGTGCCAGAAAGATGTTTTTTCACCATAAAATGGCTAACAATGGGCCGCTGCAGGGGGTGAAGGATGTCCCGCTAACACTTGGGGTGCGTGCCTAATGCTGCTGGGAAGTGGTGAACCTCATCTTGCTGGCAATGGTCTCCAGCTGCTTGGTGAAACCCTCTTGAGTGCTAAGTGCAGTTGAGAAGGCTACCGGTGGTGGAAGCAGCGGTGGATTTGTGGTCTCCACAGCCATGTGGCTCGCTGTCCCCGGGGCTTCTTTTTGCTTCTTGCTTAGAGCCACGGCACTTCTCCACGGCTTGCAAGCTTTTCGGAACAGACAGCTGTGGCAAGTTTAGTTTGCCAAGTGAAGGGTGGGCAACCCCTCGCATAAGATAAGTGATCGTGGCACAGATGCGGGAGAGATGCCATGAATTGTAAGAGGGATTTGAAAGGCAAGCCCTGAGAGCTACTGGGGTAGATACGGTATCCGAAACCATTGTACCTGAGAGAATGACAATACCCAAAGGGCCTGCAGCCTGCAGTCACTAAAGCCACGCAGTTATTTGGTATGACAGAGGGGATCATCTCTATACTGCTCTTTCCTACCTTTCCCATTTTTGTTCTCTGTCTCCTGAGAGGCTGGGTTAGTCCGCCAAAAGCACTCCACCCTTTTCTCCCCTGGGTGAGAGCCTGGAGTAAAAAAAGCAAAGGAGAAACAAGTTTTTCAGTAGCATAATGTCTTGCCAGGTCATGAAGTGGCTGCTAAAACCATGTTGTCTGGCTTTGCTTTCAAAACAGCTCAGACTTCCAAGGGAGTCCGAGACAAAGGCTGCATTTTCTGTTACTTCTCTCACTTTTCCCCCCCTCCCTGTCTTTGCGTGTGTCCCTTAAGGGAAACTGGATCAGCATTCAGAAGCAAAATCACCAATTTTTCCTCATAATGATATTTATAGAGATGTTCATAACATTTTAAATAACATCCAAGAAGTTTCTCAAACAGGATTTCACAGCGTTCCCCTGCATACAGCTTCAGGACACATGACAATGGAGTGGCTTAGAGGAAGAAACTTTGCATTTAAGTGTTTTGTATATTTTTCATCCTAGGCGGTTTCAATCTCTCAGCTTCTTTGGAAAAATCTTTTGACTAGATGCGTATGATTAATTTTAAAAAGAAATAACAAATTTGTAAGGAGAAAGTCTGTAGACAAATCAGCAGAAAATAATATTCTTTTTAGAAGAGCATGAGATACTGCTCAACCATGCCTTGGGATCTTGAAGACAAATAGAAAATCTGGACTGAAGTTCTCCCCTCTCTGAAGTCAACTGGACTGATTTTTAGTGACTGAAGTAAAGCTAGGATTTCACAACAAAGTCCAGAATCTTAAAAGAAAGCCTAAGGAAAAAAAAATTTAAAACTTAATAGAACTAAAAAAGGCTAGAGGCATGCAGTTCATCTTATTTGTGTATATTGGGAATGCTGTGTGGATTTCTTCAGGAGACCAAAACTGAGGAGAATCATAATTATTTGCAGGATTAAAGCCTAATGGTAGAGCTGATGATAACCATAAGAAAAATAGCGTGAGGAAGGCACTGGATTAAAATAGTAGGGTCACGTGGTGACTAATAACTTACTTGATCTTTTCAGGGGCCTAAATACAGAACTCAAATCAATGAAATGGTTATTTACTACTTAAAGTTACTCGAACACTCATCATTGTAAATTAGAAACATTCAGCTCTGCCTACTGAATATTTTTTGTTTATAAATTTGAAGAAGGAGCGAGAGGTTAAAGAACTAGTTATAAACTGACCCGGCCTTCTAGAGGAAACCCACACTAAACCTGATCTGTCTTAAAAACGGAGAATGTGTTTTCTCTCCTACCCTCTTGAGATTTGGTTAATATTAACGCAAGATGTGAAAAGGAATTCCGTGCTTCACTTTTTAGTAGTGTTCAGTCTTGCAAGAGAAAGGATTGAAAAGGAGAGAAAGATTTTGATTGGAAACTTATTGTAAAACTAAAGGCTTTTCCAGCCCTTCAAACACTTGTGCGCCTGCTTTATGCACATCAGTAAAATCTTGCTAAGTTCTTTTTCAGGACAGAGGGCTAAAATGGCACTGGTGTAAATTCTGTGATTCCGGGTTCACGTGAAGTGAATGTGTCCTTTGTGCAGTTGGGTAATAAATTACACTTAGCTACACGGCATCCCTAAGTCATTACAGAAATCCTTTATCAGTACAAAAGTGAGATTATAGTTAAAACCATGACGCTTCTGGAGGGAGCCATTATGGGTAAGGAGGTTTTATGACAGTAAAACTAGTGTGGGTTTTTTTTCACTGATTTGTAAACCTGGACTCTTTGGGTGTCCATGGGCCGCTGATGGGGGGTTATGGTGACTCCCCTTATGCTGGGGCGTACATGGAGCAACCGGTTGGCGGGGACCAGCACCCAGCCCCGGGCTGAGCCCCTTCCAGGCCGAGCAGGCAGGAGGACACCATTGCAGCCCGAGGGTCCCTGCTGCCCCCACGGCTGCTGCTCAGCCCCCACGAGGCATCGGGCAGCCAAAAGCAAGACGTGCAGGTCTTCCGTGAGGGATCCCCGAGGGCTGTGGCCTGCAGTAAGAGAAATCACAGGAACGTTAAGCAAGCAGAACGACCGAAAACATGCTTTCACAGTTGTTTGGGCATCTGGCCCTAACTCACAGTTCAGAATAATGGGCGAGTGCCTGGGTAGGGATTTTTAGGGAAAAGCATGGCAGTTTGAAACCATGAACCGTCGAAAATGCCAGCTGGTACGTGGGGCGTTACACCTGGATCATTCCGCCACCCAACCGGGAGCTATTGGGACGCACTGGAGCGCGGGGCTCCGCGGGGCGCGGGAGGTGGGAAGGGGATGGCATGTGGCGACCGGTCGGCCCAGGCCCCTGACCCCTATCCCCAGGGCGGGGACGGGCCCGCCGGCGCCTCAGGGTGCCCCGCGTTGCCCCTACGACACCCCTCTTCGGGGGGAGCCGGGCGGGGCCTTCTCCTGAGGGAGCGGAGGGTTGTGGGGGCTCTTCCCCCTCCCCGAGGGTGCCGCCAAAGAGGCCGCAGGGCCGAGGTCCGCAGCTGGGGCCCGGCGGCAGCCGCGCGGGGCCCGGCCGCTGTCAGAGCGGGGCCGGCGCCACGCCGGTTGCCGTGGTGACGGGAACCCCCCCCCCCCCGTGCCCCCGCCCCCGCAAACATGGCAGCGGCGGCGCGGCGGCTGCAGGCGGCGGCTCCGCCGGGGAGAGGCGGCAGGTGAGGAGCGGCACGGCGGGGAGGCGCCGCCCGCTCGCCTCGTCTCGTCTCGCTGCGGGCGGGACCCTCCTCGCAGCCGGCTCCCCCTCAACCGCCAGGCGGGGCCGGTGGCTGCCAGCAGGCCGGCGGTCGCCTGCCGGTACCGCCAGGCAGCGCTCCTCCCACCCGCCTCGGGAGCCCCCGGCGGGGTGACAGCCCTGCCGAGCCCAGCCCAGCCCAGCCGCCCCGGCCGGGGCTGCGGAGGCAGCGGCCGCTCCCGCCTCGGGCCCGCTCGCTGCCGGGACGAAGAGAGGCGGGAGCCGCCACCCCGCACACGCACACACACACACACACACACACCCCGCGCCCGCCATGTGGAAGCTCAACAAGAGCAGCAAAGTTCTGCTGGACGACTCGCCGGAGGAGGAGGAGACGCGGCCCCGCGGCCCGCCGCCCGCCGCCGCAGCCTTCGCGGCCCCTCAGGTAGGAGCGCAGGGCCCGGCGGGCGGCGGCGGGGGAGCCCCGCGGGGCCCGGGGAGGGGTCGCCGGCCTCGGCCCCGCTCCCCGCCGGCATGAGTAATCACTTTTCCCACCCTGTATGCAGATCGGGGGAAGGGAGGTGTTTGCGGGGCTGTCACCCGGCATTTCGGGGGCGCTGACTGGTGTGTCCCCCGCTCTGGGGGCCGGCAGCGCTGGGGCCGTGCTGGCCGTGCTCCCCCTGGCTCCCTCCCGCAGAGTGCCTTCCCTCCCAGCCCTGGGCAGGGGCACCGCAAACCATTTGTGAAGCACCAGGCGTGGAAAGGGTGGTTTGTAAGAACATCACCTGCGTTTGCAGATGTGCGCCCCTTCCTGTGGGGCACCGGCGATTTTCGGCAGGATTCCTTTTTCTACCGTTTCAGTAAGGGTAGTTGGTTATCTTTAAGCAGCCGCGATCTTATTTGGAAGCTTTCATTGTTCAATGGTAAGTTAAATAGTGGTGGTGGCCTTCTCAAAGTGCTGGGTGCCTAACAAATGCAACCTGAAAGGAAGGGTGTATCAGTTGAGTATCGGGCAAAACAGCTAAAAGAATGTTTGTTGACTTGCTTTCAAAAACTTGATAACAATGATCAAAAACTTGATAGCAATGCTCTAGGTAGACCTGCTCTCGCAGGGGGGTTGGACTAGCTGATCTCCAGGGGTCTCTCCCAACCCCATGTGATTCTGTGATTCCGTAATCAGGCATCAGTCCAACTCAGAAGCCTGTTTCACTGACCGGTGCTGCTTTGTTGCCACAGAATATCTTTAGATGTTCTGTGAGAGGTTGTAGGATCCCTGCCTATCTGAAGTCAGCAGTTGCCTCAGGCTGCAGACTGCTGAAGTTTGTTATTCAAAAGAGGGTACAAAAAAACACGCAACGTCCCACCCTGTGGCTGTCGTGCCTACCTTGCTGGAAGAGCTGGAACGTATCTAGATAATCTACCTTCCGCTTGAGTTCCTGGTTGACAACTGCTTTGGGTTGTCAACACGCATGGCTACTGCTGAAGAGCAGCCTCTCCCAATCGCAGCAGTTATTGCCTCCATCTTCCAGTAGCCAGGGTCACCTCTCTGCTCCCCAGGTCAGCCTTGCCTTGTCCTTTCCCCTGCACTGCGAGAAGGAGAGCCCTAGCCCTTACTACTTGTTTGACAGCAGTTGTGAAGACTGTATGGATGAATAGGTTCTTCTCCTGTGGGAGAGGAAGAGCTGATACTCATGTTGAAGACCCCTTTCAGGGGATGAAGAGAGATTGTTGGAGGCAACCTGAAGTATCTCGCACAACCTCCCATACAACACGTAACGTCTCCCTCCTACAATTCCTGTCCTCAGGTGCTTGGAAACTTCCACTGTTCTCACTAAACTGCTAGCTTGTGCTATCCACAGCCCTCCTAGAGTTGCCTACCTCCTGCAACCCTCCTTGAACGCCAGAGGTGACTGAAAACTTCCAGTAAATCCCACTGACTATTCACTGCTTCTCTTCTCTACCACAAATGCTCCAACCCTCCTCTGAGGCTCCCTTCCTTACCCTCCTAGTCAAAAGATAAGATGATTCTCCAGACTTCCATCCTGACAGTTCTCCCAATCCTCTACTTTAGCAACAGAGGTTGGGGTTTGTTTGTTTATTTGGTGGGTTATTTTTTTGTCCTGTCCAGTTGTCTTTACTTTTCTGGGCTTCTGTTCCATTAATGGTGGCCTCAAGTTATAATGGTGATGACAATGATTTCTGGTGCAAATGGTTTGCTGTTTTCATCAATTCTAAGAAAACTCCTTTCCAACTCCCACAGTGTCTATTACCAATTGCACTGGAATAAAAGATGCTTTTTTGATATTGGACATGCCAGGGGAAAAATAAATTATTCTACGGGACTAAATGAAATATTCTCGAAGACAGAGGATTCAAAAAAGTTAGCAAGGCTGTAGTGTAGCTTGGCACAGGAACTGGAATAAAGACCATAAGTTATTTGTTTTGCCTGTTAAAATCAAGAAAATTTGACAACTGAGGAAAAAAAAAACCCACCCCAAAACCCATTTAAATGTAGTTACTTTAGAGTGTATGTACACTTTAAGGAATGATAGATAATATGGAAAAGTATGACCACCTGGCTAACATTGTAATTCTCGTGATCTATGAAGGCAGCTTCTAGGCCAGCCATAGGTACAGTATGTCTAAAGCATGGCTTAGACAGGTGTCAAGGAGAAAGCATGAGGCACCCAGATGTGCTTGTTCAGCTTCTTACAGCTGATGTGGTTCAAGGGCCTTGCTTTTGGTCTTTGACATTTTTGAGGTTTCATCAGTACCTGTTTTTTGCTCCCACTAGTATGATTGCAAGGGAGTGAAATCCAGTGATGTGTAGGGGGATTTGGTAATGATCTGCACTTTGCTGCTGCTGCCTCCTGGCCTGCGTCACCCAAACCTCCTGACTTCGGAGGACACTATCAGCACCAGAGCGTGGAGGGGTTATGGGAGGAGTTCTCTCGGTACCTTGGCTGTGCATGAGAAAGTCTTCCTCTGCCGTGTTTAAATTGTCATGGTACAGCCTGCTTAAGCTGTAGATGAAGGATTATCTCATCAAGGAGAAGGGAATTGAGGACTTGCCTAATTTTCTGTCTTAAGGACCAAAATCCAGATAATTTGTTTGAGTGCTTTTTAGTAGATTAAGAAATCTCAGTATTAGATTTCAGGCAGAAGTTTACTGCTCCATTTCATTTACTCTAGGTTCTTTTCTGATATATAATAATTTCGTAAAAGAGAACGTGAACCATATTCATCACATTTTCCCCAACAACTATCTTTTGTCTTTATTTTCATTTTTAACAGGCACGCAGGAATAAAATCCTTTAGCTTCTACCATTCATGCTATAAATAATGCTGCAACTTTTTACTTCAAAGAAAATAAATTGGTAGTCATATCTGGTCATTAAAGGCTGAAAGTGTTCCAGCGTAATGAAATGCTGGTGCTATATGTTGTTTCTTCAAAGCTGGGAAAGAGTGAGGGAGTTCTCTCTGTGCAACGTAATAATTAGGACCTTGCAGTAGCAAACAGCAACAAAGAACAAGGCTTCTGTAAGTAAAAAAAAAAACAAAACACCACCAACAAAAATACCCAATGAAAAAACAAACCCCCTTTGTTACTCTACAGAAGTTTTAATCATCCCGTTTAGATATGGAAGCCTGATCTGGGCTTACTCAAGCAGACATTTGAATTTGTAGAAATTCGTAGCTCTTAAATAGAAAAGTTTAGTTTGATCTAAAAAGAGAAGTTTTGACAGTTCTGGTTTTGTGGAATACAGAATGGTTTGATTTTGTTCCAGGGGAGAACAAAAAAAAGTAATTTTAGAACATGAAAATTGCAATGGGAGGGAATTGTCAGCCTCTGGCCACTTTTTAGCAAAAGTTTCTGCATACATTCAAGTACTTTGAATTGTTAAAGCTTATTTAAAATAGTAAGGTGTTTCCTGAGATAAGAAAGACAAGTAAATTTTGAAACAGTACTTGTGTAAATAAATGTGTGGATTATTGTATATTTTTTTAGACCAGACAGTTATAGACTGAATCTTAGAAGTTAATTTTAATTTATGCTTTGAAGCATGAATATTTTTAATTTATGTGAAGAAGGTGCTTTATTGGGTAAAGTTACAATTAACACATGAAGGCAACTTAAACACCCATAAATAGTACACGTGTATAAAATGAAATTAGTGTGCTTTTTATGTATCTCTCTCCAAATATGCTAGAAATGTACAGTGATGCATGCCAAACTCGCGTTCGCTTTGTAATATAGTCATTATGTTTCAAACTGTAGTTATATTTTTGGAAAGGGAAAAATGTTGGGTTTTGACTTCTGGAAGGCAGTGTTTTGGCAGTCATGCTAGGTTCTCTTTGATTCAATCCTGCTATCATGTAATCAGTCCTCAAGAGATGTCAATGTTGTGTCAATATCACATGTAACTGACATAAAATATGGCACTTGACTTTAAAAATACATCTCTATATTAGGGGAGTGGATAGGCATCAGTCTGACCTGTATTACCTTCTGCAACTTTATCTTTCATGTAAAAATATTTCAGATCCTTAGCCTTGATCTGTTCTCCCTGATTGTATTTTTTTTTTTTTTTACGTTCAAAGAGAGTATGTGCAAGAATATGTTTTATGCTGAATTTTGTTTAGACTTGCTCACTGAATGTTTTAAAGTTGGCTATAGAGAATTTTAGTTATCTATTTTAATGAAGATGTTTAAGTCTGGTACAATTTTAATACTGGCTTTCATCTTGGAATGAGTTGAACTCAGACAGGCCCTGCAGGAATGGGTGGGAGCTGAGCAGCATTTCTTATTTTCTACTAATACGTTGAATAAGGGTACTTTTTAATTAAAAAATAAAGCAGGCAATGTTAATCCAGCTAATGCCTTCACTTTCTAACCATTGCAGTGTGTCTCAGGCTTTCCCTGCAGTACTCTTGTAATTCCTTTATACCTTCTCCTCTCTGCTAACTGGGCTTTTTTCCTTTCATCAGAGTTATTCTTGTGACATTTTGGTGACATATTCCTGGCTAAAATCCATCACCTGTATTCTGTCGTTGTTCTTGAACATTAGATTGTGGGACTGATGGTGAAGACTTTCCCGAGCCCTTCCTTGGCCTGCCTTTTTTGCTTTTCTTCCTTCTTGTCACATTCCTCTTTCAGCAGCTTCTTGAGCGGGTCCCATTTCTTTCTCACAGTTTTCCTGGAGCTCTGAAGAGCCGACAGTGTCTTTGGGGCTTTAGGCTTTCTTTTTTTTTATTTTTTTAATCCCTTTTATTTCTAAGGTGCTTCACTTTCTGATTTATACTGTCATCTTTACCTGTTTGACCTGGATCAGATCTGCTTCTCACCTCTTACCCCCCTCTGTGTTGGTTTATTCTGACTCTTAGAAGTCCTACAAAAGCACGTGTTGTCTGGTTGGTCTCCTACTACAGACAACATCAGTATCTCTCTTTTTCTTTCAGTCAAGCCGGTAAGTTGAAGGTTGTCAGGGGTTTTTATTTATTGGGCAAAAGTTAATTTGTGTCTAATACTTCACTGCTGTTTCCTCTATGAAGTCCAGGCCTGCTTTTTAATTTTTTTTAATTATTATTATTTTTCTTTCTGTCTAGACAGCTGAAATTCTTGTGCAGACCCTCACTTCCCATCCTGACGGTGATTACTTCCTCAGCAGCTCCTAATAGCCTACGATGCGTTTCCCCCTCCCCTAGTCCCTGCAAATCCCATTGCTGACATTAATGTTGTTGCTTATGGCATAAAGTTTAAGTCTTTCTCATTCTTCAATTTCCGTGTTTTCAGCTGGCCTCCCTTTGTTTCATGACATTTGCATTTAAATCTCTGTCCTTGCTTTCAGGGTTTTTCTTAGTACATCCCCTTCCTCTCCCCCATTTGTCATTTTTATCACTTGTATCTTTCCTCCAGCCAGTTCTGCTTTACCGGCTCCGATCCTCCCAGTTTGCCAACCACCTTCTCTGTCTTCCTCCCCTCCAGCCTAATACAGAATTACCCACTTTCACTGATCCACAAAACCACTATCTTCTCCCCCACATCGTTGCCTGGGATCCACTTTCCTTAAGCTATTTGTTGTATCTTCACAGGGTTTTGCAAGGTTTCTGGAGCCATGCTCTCCTGACAGCGCTGGACCAGCTGCTATTAATATACAAACTCAAATATGTTGCTTTTTGAGAAAGAGAATGAATCGTTTAAATATATTAATTTCTTTACTGGTAAAATAGGTTTATAATTTTTTCATTGCTTTTATAGAAACTATTTGCCAGATTGCATGAGGATATCCATAACATAAGTAGAGTTATTAGACTACTGAACACTTTCCGGGTAGACAATCTTTTCGGTTCTGTCACCAGCAGAGGTACATTTCCAAGAACTTTGGCCCCTGGTTCTTTGCGAGGAGCTCCAGGAAGGGTTCGTGTGAACACCCCAAGTGCTGATAAAAGCCGCATGTCAAAAGGAAGCAGTTCATGTGCTGGTGAATGCTGTAACCAAAAATAATGCATTCAACCTGTTTTGCAGAAACTATACTATGAAAATATCGCCATTACTCATGCAAGAGCTTTTTTAAAGATATGTAATTTAATTGCAATCACCATGATTGAATAGAAGTTGTATGTCAGCTACTGTCTTTTGAATTAGCATCTGTGGGTTTGTTTTCTGGATCAGGAAGAAGCAAATATGAACTTCTAGCATGGATAAGTTGTTAAAAATAATTGACAAATTTTCAGTCAGAAATTTCACCAAAATTGAAAACTTCCCTGGAATATTTGAATTGTTGCAGCAATTGAAGTCAAATTGATTATTAGACCTTCTTTGTTTCAGCTTTGACACTGATGGTATTTTGATCTTAATACAGCTGTTTCGGTTTCTTGAAGCATATTTAAAATATTATAAATTGGGCAAAACTAAATTCTTAATGAGCTGAGCTTTTTAAAATATCTTTAAGGTGTTTAATCTTTAATAACAGTCTTCCAAAAATATTTCAGAGAAGCAAAGTCTGAGTAAGATGTATTATAACCACTTACTACAGAGATCCACGGTAATGTGAGCAATTAATAGAATAACCTCATGTATTGATGTAAAAACAGAGAGCATAGGAATCTGGTGTTCTGATGTTTCTCTTTGTAATGCCAATAAAATGCAGAACTACAAAAGTATTCTTATGTAAACACGTTCTGAAATTAATCTTCTCCAGTACATTTAGCCATTTATATCAATTGACAGTAAAAATATGGAAATAATTTAGATATTCTATTTTAAAATGTAATGGAATGTGAAGCAATAACTGAAGTTGTTGGCTGAAACAGTTTGTGACAATGCTAAACAAGTTCTTGACAGCTGGGGATACTGAAGGAAAGAGCATCATCTTAATTTAAATGTATTCAGTATTAATAATAATTTGAAAGGTGAAAACATAGGAAAACTGTTTTTTGTCTTCCGGTCAGTCTAGTAGGTAGTTATGAAAGGCTGAAGCCTAGAAGATGGAAGCATTTTTAAATGCATTGGATGGGTTGCCTGCTTTATCTGAAATAGTCACCTGGACTTCTTAAGATCAGCAGAGTGTGATAAGTTCTTGAAATGATCTGATGAATTATATATGGAAGCATGTTTCAAGATCAGTGGATTAGTGTTGTCTACTAAATACATCCCAAGATGAAAGTATAATTCTTTATCATACTTATATTTTTACATTTTCCTTTTCTTCATGGACAAAGTATTTTCAGTTTTGCCGAAGGCTGGCAGAGGAAACTTGCACAGTAGGAGTCACTGTCACTGTTTAGTCTCAGTGGCATTTAAAATGGTTTATTGTCATAATGTAGATGTTTTTCTAAATGTAGCGAGCAATCTGGAGCGGAAAACTATTTTTATAGAAGAGGAAAATGGGTTTAAAATACCAAATTACCCTTGAGCATGAGCAAACTTTAGAAATGCTTAGGTTAAATATTATATTGGTGATATTAATAGGAAATTTCCGATTTACAACACCTGCCTAGGTAGCTGGTTTGATTCACTCACTTGCTTTAGGGACATACAAATGGAAGATTGAGACCTAGCAGCAGATGAAGTATGGACATGACAAATGAAATGATCTTGGTCTCAATCTAGGATACTTCTGCCAGGAAGGAGCAGAGGCAATTCACTGTTCTGCATGGGAGTTCTGCTTGCTGAACACGTGGTCTTGTGTCCCAGAAGAAAGCTGTCTATGACTGAGTAATGCATCCCTCCTTTGCTAAAATTGCAAACCTTGTTTTTCTGTAAAGGGCATGTTCAGTTTTATGTGATTGTTCAGGTACCGTTCAGCTTTATTTTTCAGCCCTGTTAAAAGACTATGTTGAAAATAGCATAGTTGTTGTTTCAGAGCCTGTTTACATGTGATTGCTGATGCCTCAGTTTCATGACTCAGAAAGCATATATCCACACGCTGAATTTTTCTGGGTGTATATTATAGGTGCAGCAGAGAAGATGAGGCCCAGTGCCACTGAACTGCTGCTGCTAACTTTCTTCTTACCCGTGTTTGAGTGCGTTTTTCATTGGTTTTGTTTCAGTTCTAAAATTAGATACGCAGAGTGACTTTTGCATTAATAATCTGCTTGAGTCTTGTTTGTTTCATTTGACGTTACGGCGAGATCCTGCTCAAACCCGAGGAAATAGTTTCTTTTGTTAGCTGTATTCTGAGATGGGGATCTGGCAGTGTGATCTCTTCCGAATCCGTGCTGACCATTCCTGGTCAGGCTGTGTATGTAGAGTTGTTCAACTGGTTGGTTGGTTTGTAATCAGCGTTTTGGGAATCTTTCCAGCTTCAGAGGTTAACTTTCAGGTTTGTGATTTCCTGAGTGATTTTTTTTAAATTATTTTTATTTAACCTTCCCCTCTCCTATCACTAAATTATTTAGTGGGGTTTGTGGAATACTGGGAATTACATTAAATTCTACCCTGGAGTTTATCTCTTGGGGTGATGTTTGTTTTGGGGTTTTGTTTTTTTTTTCACTTAGATTATGATCCACAAACGTATAATTTAATTTTCACTTACAGGCATGATGAGCTAGACTTTAAATTAAGCTCAGTCCCTGATGAGACATGATGCTGGGCAGAAGGGATGTAATAGGTCAGTAGAAAGGCGAGGATTTGCACCAGAAGGACCTGCTCTGTTACTGATAGCTTGTGTACCCTTACGTGGGCTCAGCTTTGACAGCTGGTGTGTGTACGACGGGAAGGTTCCACAGCTGGGTAGGGAAAATCAATAATACGCCGTTTTATGTACTACAGCAAAAGAAGGGCATGCAGGGTGAGATGATGCTGTTATTTGCCTTAACTCTTTGATGTCCAGTGTTCCTCATCTTGGCCTGAATTATGAAAGGGAATGATCTAAAGAGACTTAATTAATTACTTTACCACAGAGGAAGCTGAGGGAAGTAGATTACCGTTTTGATCTCTGTACAAAAAGGTTTGTGTGCTAGTTGAATTAATCCCTTGAGTACCTTATGGTTTGCAGTATGTCCAACAAAAGGGCACTTGTTTCCTTATGAAAACACTCTGCGCATACCAACCTTCCCCTGCCAGAACTGGAAGGCTGTTCAAGTTGCTGATCAGCATTTCCCACTAGTCCTAGCATTTAGTCACCTATTAGTTACTAAATACCATAATGGGGTCTGCGTATTTCTTTTACATTCAATTAAAAAAAAGAACTGTTGGAACTGTGAACCGCTTAGACTAAAATATACTGAAATAATTTCTAAGTGTTCAGTGGCAGCCTGTGTTCTGCAGCAGGATAGAGAAAGCTCATCTTCACTCTTTACATGTAGCTGTGCAGTAGATCGTCCCCTGAAGAGAATTTGAAAAAACGAATTGTAGGCTCCCTGATCTCTGAACAGTAACAAAAGTAGAGAATATGGAACAGAAGAGGGTCTACTGATGTGTATCACTGAAAAATGCAAATTATTAAAGATGGGTTGTATATGACTTCTCATCATTTTCCCTCAGCTCTTTCCAGTGATGGCACTGGTCTCCTCCCTCTTCCTCCTTTTTCCCTCTGTTGTCCTTTCCCTCGACCCATCCCTACCACACAGTGCTCAGGTCCCACCCTGTGATGTGGGCCATGGCTGGCTCTGAACCCCGACATGTGCTCCTCCCACACTTTCATCCTGCCGTGGGGCATTAGTCTGCTTCTCTGTGCTTTCCCTAGCAATGGATTTTCCACAAAATGTTTTGAAGTCTAGTCTCTTTGAGACTGCTGAATTCAAGCCTACTGGCCAGTTTCCATCAAGAGGAGATGTACAGATGGACATCACAAGCACACCACGGCTGTCCAAGTCTCCTTTTGTTAAGCAGTGTATCTTAAAAAGGATGCTATGGGTACTTGGAAGATCTTCCACCCCCCAAAAAAAGTATTTTAGGTATTGGATTTTCAGCGGTTGCTTTCCTGATGGTTTTGTATCTTTTAGTCTTTGTATTTCATATCTTTAAACTTTGTGTTGTCTTCTTACCATCAGCCTGTGCTGCGTGAGCGTGGTTACTGCAGACTGCTGTCTCGTCCCTTAGGAGGTAACACCTTGTGTGTCTGTGAGCACTAACACTGTATTGACACAGAAACACAGCCCTAGTTGTCACACTTTTAGAAGCAAATAAATAACCCTTTTTGTCTACTATTTATTGTGAATTACATTATTCATCAAGAAGGATATTCACATTTTATTACGCTGACTCCTCAGCTGCATGAGGAGCTCGTTGCATCTCTCAGTTTTCCCATAAAAATTTTCACTGGGGAAGTTGCTTTGCTCTCTTGCTTCCTTGTCCTCTGGCTTGCTAGAAGCTGTATGCCTTCACACTTCCATCTCCTCTCTTCTCCGCAGTAGAGCATGAAGTCTTACCCTTCTTAAGATATTTGGAGAGCTGGAAGAATTAAAACAAGAGGTGTTATTTCTTTGTAAGGTACTAACAGTGTCTTATTTGTTCTGGAGACAGTATTGTTGGTTGTTGAAACTGGTTGTTCTGCCAGCTCTGGATGTCTGAGATAATTTCTCTTCTTCCCATATTTCCCTTTCTCTTCTTCCCATATTTCCCTTGAGGCTTTTCTAGTTCTTGTTGGGGGTTTTTTGTCTTCTTGGGAAAAATTTGGACAAATTCTCTCACTCTTACCCTGTGTCCAAGCAGAGAAGCCGTGATGTTAAGTCTAAGGCTTTGCAACCTCATCCAAATGTTTGAGAGCTGAGTGTGTTGATGAGAAACAAGGAAGCTTCTGAAATTTTATGTGTGGTGTTTCCATTTAATATATTGCCAGTGATTCTCTTAAAAGGAAAGAAAGAAAAAAAAAAAAAGAGCAAAAAGTAATTGAATGTCACTCTAGAGTACTACACAAATCTTAACTTTGTCATTTTTGGTATCTGATCTGCTATAACAACCTCCTGTGTTAAAGACAGTTAACCGAAATCCAGAAGTAAAGTAACTTAAGTTCCACAGGACGTAATATTCTCATTTTGGTTAATGGGAGTTCCTGACTTTGTATTTTGCCCAAACAAGTAAAGCTCTCTGTCTACAAATCACTTTATTTATCTATCACTATAGAATGGTTTGCGTTGGAAGGGACCTTTAAAGGTCATCTAGTCAACCCCCCTGCAGTGAGTAGGGACATCTAAAACTAGATCAGGTTGATCATAGCCATATCCAGTTTGACCTGGAATTTTTCCAAGGATGGGTATCTACCACCCCTCTGGGCAACCTGTGCCAGTGTTTCACCACCCTCATTGTAAAAAAATATCTTTCTTATATCTAGTCTGAATCTACCCTCTTAGTCTCAAACCATTACCCCTTGTCTCACCAGTACAGGACATTTCAACATACAGTTATTACTGAACTATAGTCTTGAACTATGGTCTTCATACTGGTTCTAGAAATGCTCCTGACTCTGTCCCTTCTCTCAAATAATACAAAGGATTGCCTGTAAAGTAAATTAAAATGTTAGTAGGCAAATAAACAAGTATAAAAACAGATTTTTTTTTTTAATAAAAAATAAATATAACCAAAAAAAAGCATGGGATTTGAAGCTGATCTCAAAAGGAAGCTGATACATCTGGGCCCCCATATGACTAGAAATATCTAATGCTTCTCGTGGTGCCTTTCTCACCTCTTTCTGGTGCTGTTAGCAAAGCGAAGGTCGTCTTTGGTAATGCAGAATACTGTGTTTTTTAGGTGTTTTGGGATATGTGCGTGCAGAGTTACCCTAAAACAAAAGTTAAGCTTATGGTTCAAAGAGTGTATCAACTCCTTTAGCATTTAATTCGGTTGAAAAAGAAGGAGTTGTTAAACTTGTTTTTGAAACAGGAAGTGGTTGACATAAGCAAAAGATGGACCAAAGTGAATACAGGGGATTCTCTGAATTTGCCACTTTGAAGATGCTTTCCATGAACCATTCTGTTGTAATTTTGGGTTTTTTTCTTGGAATTGGACTTAAATTATTTCAGTTACAGGTGGCTGTTCTTGTTTTATATTTGGGGACTGTTTGTATTCGGAGTTACATAAAAAAAAACCCTAAGAAGTAGCACTTTTCTCATTAAAGCATAGGCTGAAGAAAGGTAAAATTCCGTAATTCCTGTACGCTATGCTTTCTGTATCTTTGGCCTCTAAAGTACCTATTTTTCCTGTTTTGAAGAGAACCTTGATAGTAACAGGATGGCCTGAGCATACTGACACCAGCTTAATTGAGAGATGGACAGAAATGCTAAGCTAGTGAATTACCTTCATTAACATCATCAATACTGTGGTTTTCTTCAAAAATCTACAGTTATAAATGGAGAGGAAAGGAATATGGGCAAAAGTCTGTCCTTGACTTAAGGAAATGTAATGCTTTTTAAGATGAAGGAGGAAATAATCTTGGGATGTTCCTCTCCGCCCAGCCTACAGACACTGCATATACTATCATCAAATATAGTATTCAAAAACTCAGTGTAGATCCAAAATATACAGACATGATTATTAAGATGCAAATTAATTTTTTAATTTTAATTGTAGTAAAATTGTTATAACACAAGGGTTTTTTGATGTCTCTTTGGGATGTGGAGTTTTTGGATTTGTAGGGGTTCAGTTTTGCTTTCTACTTCTAGTGCGGCATTTTTCATCCTTCTAAATGCAGTTGTGTTCACATTTCTTACTTTACTAGTGGTGTTTGTTTAGTTTTGCATTGGGATTGTATTTTGTCAATTTTCTTTTATGATGGACTGAATAGAATAAAAGCATTTATGAATACTCTAAAACATGTCACTGCTGATTGTCAAACCAAAACTGACTATGCGCCTTCTTTTATCATTACCTTTTTTTTTTTGAGAATAAAGACCAACTTCTTCATGGTGAAGTTTCATCTTCAGTGTCACAGCTTGCAACAAAGGTAAATACCTGTTCTTTGGCAGTGTAACATGCTTTATATATTTCAGTCAGTGTATGTTAGGAAGTTACCTGGTTTTCACGTACAGCCTGATGAAGGAAGATAGTTATGTACCGATACTTCCTTGATGATTTTGTAATTACTTACAATCCTTGGCCTTGAAGTAGTGTTAGCAGTGCAGTATAAGTTAGCTAGAAAGGTGCCTTACTTCCTTTCTTTACTGGGGGGAAAATGTGTCTTAATTTTTTTCCTTCCACATGATCGGTATTAAAACACAAAATGAAAATAAGCAGCCACAGCAATAACTGAAGTCTAAGGAAGCAGTTAGCTATTAGCTGTAACAGGCAACAAAAACATGAAAAGTAGACAGGATTTGGGTTATTTATTTCATTATAGGTAGCTCAGCTGGCTCTCTGACCACAAGAGTTTATCTCGTATCTCTTTCAGAAAAGAAAAGTAGGCATAAAAGTTAAATGTTTTTACCTTGATATGTGTCCAAGAATTTTTTTAAATGTTCTTAAAATATGTTAGTAGAAGATGAAAGAACTGGAAGTTGTTATGATATGCTAGAGCTTGTTTTGAAATTCCATAGGTATAGAGAAAAGCATTTTAAAATAGTTACATTAGTGTAATAGAATACTTTACATTAATATGTATGTATAAACTGAACATCTGCCTCTTTTTTGTTCTACTTCAGATGCAGCATGATTTTCACTGAAAAGTGAGATAGAGCTATACCTTTTTCTACTTTTTAGAAGAAATGTATTCCTCTTTATGAAAAGATAAACATTCATCATCTGGCATAAAATGAACAGTAGTTTAGGAAAAGAATATTAAAATCAATTTATTTATTCTTTTACAGTGAAGCTTTTTTTACCCCTTAGTCATTCAGGAAGGCTTCTAAGTCTGGGTTTTGACTTTTAAAAAAAAAAAGTCACCAGGCAAACAACAGAGCTGTGGTATTTTTGTGTTTTAAAGTGAACCCCTCTTGTCTAAAAACTGTATTCACAAAAACAGCACCTTATCCTTCTCATCTTCTCTTTTATGTTGTTTCCGAAAGTGCTTCTGTATTTTATTTGGTTGTTCTGTTGCCTTAGAAGCTGCCAGTAAAGTAATATTCCAAAAGTTCCCAAACCTTTAATACAATTCATCAGCCTTTTATTAATGTATGTGTGGCCTTTTCACTGTGCACGTGCCATGAATAAAGCAGCCTCTGCGTTGAAGCAGTATGGGGAAGAACAATGGAGTTCTTGAAGAAGGGGACAGTGGATGAAGGATATGTCCATCCTTTAGGGAGACAGCCTTCCTTGTCTCCTAAAGCCTGAGTTCTAAGGTGGTACCGATGCCCATTTGCAGGGGAAAGCCCTTGGCCTAGTTGTGGAGGTGCAAAAGTAGGAGCTGGTCCTAATGGCTGGAGGCGGAGGTTGGAAAATGACCTTCATTCCTGCTCGTGCAGGAAGCTCTGGGTGGTGAGGACAGGCTAACTGCAATGCTGGATTTTCTAGTTCCCTGTTTGCAGCTCTCCTGAAAGGCAGGTATAGCTGGTTAAAACGCCTCGTGACATCTCCAAGTGAGGAACTGTGAACCCTCTAGAGGTGTTTTGTGAAATGCAGAAGTTTGGGATCTCTGTTCACGTGGCAGCTGGCCCTTTGGCCTCTGCTAAGCTCCTTCTGGGGGTCTCGCCTACGTGCTGAGCTCCTGAGTTAATAGCACAGCAGAGACTTCATCTGCAGTTGTTACTAAGCCATCTTTTTAAAAGAGACAAAGAGTTTTGAGAAACAAAATAAATAATTTTAATAATGGAATTGGAGATGTTGGGATGTTTAGCAGAGCCTGTTGCAGTAGGACATGGGGTAATGGCTTTAAACAAAAAGAGAGTAGGTTCAGACTAGATGTAAGGGAGACGTATTTTACAATGAGGACATTGAAGCACTGGCACAGGTTGCCCAGAGAGGTGGTAGATGCTCCATCCCTGGAAAAGCTCCCAGTCAGGTTGGACGAGGCTCTGATAAACCTGATCTAGTTGAAGATGTCCCTGCTCATTGCAGGGGGGTTGGACTAGATGACCTTTAAAGGTGCCTTCCAAACCAGACTATTGTGTGATTCTGGTAGGGCCAAATCCTGGAGCTTATGTGTGCCACAGAATAGAGTAAGTGTTGGTCTGCACACCAGTAGTTGGTTGAGAAGTTTCCCCCTCATATGCTTTGCTCGCTGGAAGATTGCAGGGGGGTGGCTTTTTCACTTTCTCTTATTTGAGTTCTTGCATCTTATGAACAGGTTTCCTATAATGTGGGAACAACACTTCTTTAATTAAAGCTGAATAGCATCTATTTTAATTATAAAACAGTTGTAACTTTATTGAACTGTAAGGTACTTATATGGGAAATTCCATCTCTAGCTTTTTATTTTAGGCTCATTTTTTTCAGGCGGAGGAGGGAGGGAGGGAAGCTGTAGGACAAACAATTGTTTCTTCTCAGTCAAGGTTGAGGGGAAAATCCGTTCTTTTTGTTTATGTATATAAAAAAAATCTGCAAGTGTTTTGTGGAGTGCCTCTACTTTGCTGGAGTTGTCAGTCCTCTGTGAAAATACGTGTGAAGGTCTACTAAAACTTGGCCAAAATACAAATTTCCGGAAATCTCACTTCATACGTGCTGAGCAGTAACTTTGTAGGGATTAGCTGCTTAACTACACTACACAATGGCATTGTGTTGATTCTCACTGCAGGTATATGGCAAGAATCCCCTGTAATGGCTCTCTTTGGTTGGTAAGATTCTTCTTATGTGGCTTCTTGTAGCCGGCAGAGAGTGACTTCTGCCCTCCAGAGCCCTGCTGGCCAGGCAGTTGGGAAGCAGAAAAGTCTAACCAGAATATATTGAAAGTACTGGTGCCCACACACAGAGCCATACCATTTGAAAGTCAGAATAATATTTGAACATACTTGAATCTCTTGCTTTGAAATGTAAACTGTTTGTCTTGTACCTCTAACGTAGAGTCCCAAATCTTTGCTATTATTCCTTGACTTGATTGAGTTCTGTGCTTTTTTTTTTCTCCCATAATAAGCTGTTCATGTATATTAACCGCATCCATCTGATGGATGGATTTAACTGTTTTCCATTAAATTTACACAGTCTTCCTCTTTAACATATGTTCATCTATACATACTCTTTTTGTGCAATGTACTTTTAAAATTTGCTTTTAGGACTGATCTACTTCTTTAGTTTATACACAACTGTTAGTATTCCTAGTTTGTTGCCTTTTAGCCAAATTTTTAATGAACCTTCTTGCCCCTAGTAGACCCCTAATGACTAGCTGTGTACCTTTGACAGTAAAATTAACTGAAAAGACTTCTTAGTGACGCTTTACTGTTTCCCAATAGACTCTTTGATTGTTTGTTTATTATGCATTGCCTGTTTACCTAGCACGGGAAGCTGAGTCGTGTAAATTGTGAGACTTTGTTGATGTGGTAAAAGATGGCATACCTAAATTAAATTTTGGTAGTAATACCTCTCAGTTTTGTTGGACACTGCCAATTTAAGAGGAGCTGTCCCTTTCAGGGGCACTTTGTAAAGTTAACTGTCAGTATGCATTTGTTTCCTGTTTTATCTAAATAAAGAAAAATGGTAGTCAACATATGCAATTTATATACAGTTGATTCCCTTGAATCAATAGAGGTAACAAAGCAGAAATCTCTTCCTGCAAGGGTTGAGTTTACTGAGTAGAGCTCAGAGGGTGAGTTTGGGGAAGTCATCCCGTGTGTACAAAGCTGTATGTGTGGAAGAAAGTGGAGAGATGACTCCAGCTTTCAGAAGGTACTTGAGCTGATACAGTAGCTGCTGTTACAAAAATGATACTGTTGCCCTGAACTTCCAGAGTTTTTGGTGACTGTCTGACTCTGACCTCTTTCAATGAGCTGATTTTTATTACTAACCCAAAAGAATGCAAAAAATGAATGAGGGAGTTAGATTTCTGCTGGCTGAGTGAGTTGAACTGGTTTTCCACAGCCTCAGCTGTAGCATAGGGAAGGCAGTATTAATGCGAGCAGGCAGTGGACTGGGTTGACCCTTCTCGGCAGCAGTGTCTGATAAACCAGTTCTGCTGCCTTGTGAGATGTCTTCCTGGGAGTCTGTCTGACAGATGGGCACCGATACGCAGCATCGGCAAAGCAGAGGGGAGGGGAGCAAGGGGAAGAAACAGCAGACAGTTTCATTAGGGGTACAGACTGCATCCTTTACATGATGTTCTAGAAGAGACTACACGTACTCATAGAGTCAGAAGATGCCATCCTTTTCGTGGTGGAGAAGGAGTACTTCATAAGCTGGAATTTCCTCTACTGGAGGGGAAGACTCTGCGCTCTGAGATTGAACTCTTTAGATGCCTGATGATGATGATGGATTGTCAGTGGTCTGCCAGTTGATGGATTAATATGTATGCATCATTTCACTTCTACTGATCTTTTTAGGTGATTGCACAGGGCACTGTGCTGCACAGATATTCATAATCTAAAATGGAAGATACAGAAGAAACTTTACTAATGGCTGTTCTGATAAGCATACTCCATTCTCCCATAGTCAAACTGGTACGAGACCAATCTGTAATCCTGCTTCACAGAATATTGAAATGGTATCTTGAGAAGTTTCTGGTTTACTTCTCATTGGAATTTTTGAAAAATAGTAGACTGTGGCATCTAATCTGGTCCTCTAATGTTTTTGACTTTCTAACATCTGCTGTTACAATTCTAGTTCTTCTTAATAGTCCCTTGTGGATGTTTCACTTTATTTAATTTTATTTTTTTTTAACCTGGAGTTCTGACTGTACATCTGGTTCTACTTTAGTGGTGTCAATCAGCTTTGGTTTTCAAAGATCACCTCCTCCAAGCTCAACAATAGCCCATCTTGTCAAGCAGAGAAAGAAGTAAAGGTAGCAGGAGGCCTGTCTGCATGAATGAGATGTTCCTGAAAAACCTCAAACATAAAAAAAGGAAGCATACAGTAGATGGAATCAGGGTCAAGTGGCCTGGGGGGAATGTAGAGACACTCTTTGAGCATTCAGGGATGGGGTTAGGAAAGGTGAAGCCCACCTAAAGTTAACGTGGTGAGGATAATGAAGAGCAACAAGAAATGTTTCTGCATGTACACCAGCAGCAGGAGGGTGTAAAGAAGATGGAGTCTGACTCTTCTTGGTGGTGCTCTGTGAATAGGCAAGAGGTAATTGGCAAAACTGAAATAAAATAATTATCACTTCAACATTAGAAAAAATATTTTCACCATGAGGGCAGTCAGCCCCTGGAGCAGGTTGCCCAGAGAGGTTGTGGATTCTCCAGCTGTGGAGATACTCAGAACCCAGCTGTACAAGATCCTTGGCAATCTGCTCAAGCTGACCCTGCTTTGAGTGATGTGGTCGGACTAGATGGTCTCCAGAGGTTCCTTCCAACCGTAAAGGCTGTGTGATTCTGTGAACTTCAGATGTTGAATTATTTCTTTTTCCGCTGACACATGGAAAAATACTTTTAATGGTTTGAGAATACGAGCTAGTCAGTTATGTATATAAACTTTTTTTGAAAATTTTAGAAGTAGTACTTTTGTGTAGACAGTTACATCATAAAAATGAAATACAGAACTTCTGCAAATGGCTCGGTGCTTTAAGACCATATCAGTACTGCATTTTCATACTTTGCATAACTTAAATCTTTTTACATGAAGTAAGTCTCTGGTGTGGTGAGGAGTCAGCTTACCAGAGTGTCATCTCTTCTTTACTTCTTGACCTTTCTTTGACATCCATTGCAAGGAAGCTAATTGTTCTGGGGTCTGGGTCTCCCTTCACATGCTCTGTAAAAATGTAAGAAATTCCCAGCTGATTCAGAGACTGGCCCAGCCTGTCTTTGACTGTGGCAATGGGAGATGCTGTTCAGGGAGAGGAGAACTTAGCCAGTTTCTAGGGCCTCTTCCCCTTACCTCAAGAATGATTGTTTTGAGGTATTAGAGGTTGCATCCCTCTAAACAGAGGGTATCCATTTATGGATCTGCTGTCTAAATTTGTCTAATCTTTCTTGTGATGGTTCCCAGCATTATTTGGCTTTGCAGCTGCTGCATGTTAAAACTGATGGTTTCAGAGAGAGGTGTCTTCAAGATCTTCTTGAGCTGTACCTACCAACAGATACAGCTGTACCTGTTCAGCTGCATTGGTGGTGGTGCTTGTCTATAGATTAAAAGTCTTTAAAGAGCAGTGAAAAGAAACACAGAAATGCAACAGGCTGGTTTGAGGGTTTTTTTTTAGTATGTGACAGTTACATGACAGCTGTAGTGAAAAAGAGAGATTGTCGTCTTACACAGTTCAGTAGTTACAAAAAACCTTCTGGAAGTGTGAAATAAGTATTTGACCTCCTCCTTTGCTAAGGTTTATATTCTGAAGTGTGGTGCCACTGAGAAGACTATCAAGAGTGAGCTGTTTGCTCCTTTCAGCTGAGTGAAAAGGCGCTTCAGAAGATCAGTGCTGGCACAGGCAGGTGTTGAAGAGGAGGCTTAAGTGCGGTAAGCAGAGGTTCTGGTTTTACTCTCATGAGATTTCTTTCACCCTAGTTCATTTAATATGCAAGAGGCTTTGTGCAATGAGTTTTATCACATATTAGCAAAATATGGTCTACTTGGACATTGATGCTCTTGTGTAGACTATCCTAGCAGTGTTTTCTTTGGAAACCACAATAAATAAGTGATGGAGGTATACCTAAAAGGTTCAGTGTACATTTCCTCTAAGGACTAGCTGAAAGAAGAAATGAGTTAGAATCTCCTATGCTGTTACTATCCTCATATGTAGCTAGCAAATGCCACGGATCCATTGTGTCTTACACAGTTCAATAGTTACAAAAATCCTTCTGTAAGTGTGAAATAAGTATTTGACTACTTCCCCCAGCAGCTAACTTCTTGGAGATTATTCTTCTTTTTGCAAGTGTGTTATGGATGAGGTACTTTGCACTGAGAGGAAGCCAAATCAGAGTAACAAATCCTCATGTTAAATATGTTACAGAATTTAACTGATCAACAGAAATAGATGACAGGCTTAGGCTTTCATGGACCAAAGTTGAGGTTTTAGACCATTATTTACACCACAGAAGCATTAAATGTTGAGTATGGCTTGGAGAGGCCAATAGTTTAAACACAAGGATTTTGAAGAGCAGGGTATCTGCTTGAAGGTATCTGCAGCCTGTCTGGTTTTTTTTTTATGTTGTCAATGATACTGGTCTTCTGTGAGTTGCAGTGGGCCCAGAGGAGGGCCATGAAGATGATCAGAGGGTTGGAGCACCTCTCATATGAAGACAAGCTGAGAGAGTTGGGGTTGTTCGGCCTGGAGAAGAGAAGGCTCCAGAGGGACCTTATAGAAGCCTTCCAGTACCTAAAGGGGGCCTACAGGAGAGATGGGGACAAACTTTTTAGCAGACTCTGTTGTGATAGGACAAGGGATAATGGTTTTAAACTAAAAGAGGGAAGGTTCAGACTAGATAAAATGAATAAATTTTTTACAATGGTGAAACACTGGCATAGGTTGGCCAGAGAGGTGGTAGATACCCCATCCATGGAAACATTTAAGGTCAGGTTGGATGGGCTCTGAGCAACCTGATCGAGTTGAAGATGTCCCTGCTCATTGCAGGGGGGTTGGACTAGATGACCTTTAATGGTCCCTTCCAACCCAAACTCTTCTATGATTCTATGGTGAGTCTGCCTCAGGGATGCAAAGTTGAAGCTAGCTGTCTCCATATTTTTAACATAATTAAAAATAGAAAGTGTATGTTTAAATTAAGCATGAGAGTTTGCTTATTATAATCTGTACTCACTTTATTCTCATAGTAGAAAAAAAATATATAGAAGCTGTTGTTTTCCTTGTGAATCTGTGGGGAATGCTGTGGTTTATGGTCAGATAAGTGTGGGTTTAGGAAGAGGTGAGCAGAGCAGTTGTGGAGGCTTGGTTTGTGGTGAACCTTCTTTTCCTGTACCAGATACGGACTTTTCTGTCCATATCCCCTGAACAAGAGTTGGAAATGGCTCTGAGCTGGATCCATGTTTGTATCTAACTAAAGTGAACCTCGGTCTAGACCTTCCTCCTCGTCCTAAAACAGACCTGCTGTGTCTCCTGAGGCGGTTCAGTTGTGCGTAGGGAAGGTGGGTGAGAAGTGAAGGTGTAGGACACAGTGAAGCAGGAGAACAAGAGGTAGAAATACTCCATGACTAACAGATGGTAACAAGGGTGCTGTTTTACTCCTGCAAATGGTAGAGGTTGTGGGTTTGTGAAAAGTGAGGAGGCGGCAGTACCAGTATTTTCCTGTCGGCTGTTTGTACTCAATTCGTAGGTGATGTTTCACGTGTCTCAGGGCCTGGATGTACCAGTTACAAGCTGTAATCGATTAAAACCTACACATCAAATTGTTACCAATTCGCAGTGATGAGTCCTGCAAAAATAATAATAGGTGATGAATTAGCCTTCAACTCACGTTGACAAATACAGTTTTGTTTTGATTGCTTTTTATACTTTATAATGCATTGTTGTATTTTTTGGTTGGAATCAAGTAACACTGGCAGACTGTCCTTCTGCCGTTCTTATAGACCCTGCGCAGAAGAACAGCCCCCCTTATATTCTGTGCTCGGCACACACGTGTGCATTCCTGTTAGAGTCCCTAGGTTTGCTATCAAAATAGGGATAACCAGCACCTCTTATTTTTGGCTTTGGGGGAGAGGGACTCAAACCTTTAATCATGCTGAAAAAATAATTTATCCTACGTGTTTAGTGGTTACAGTAAATTTACAGACCACTCTGTAATGGTACTAGTGCCACATGTTGCATTTCACTGGTCAGTCAATGCTCCTACCCTTTTGACTTGCAGAGAAGTAATTTAATGAGTTAAAAATAAGAACAGTGAGTGCAAAGCAGGTTAAATCTTAAGAGTTTTGTAATTCAGATGGCTGTCCTGTCTATTGTGGTCCTTTTCTGCATCAAAAGAAGTGTGGCCAACAGGTCGAGGGAGGTGATTTTGCCCCTCTACTCTGCACTTGTGAGATCCCACCTGGAGTGCTGTCTCTAGCTCAGGAGCCCTCAACACATGGACCTGTTGGAACACATCCAGAGGAGGGCCACGAAGATGATCAAAGGGCTAGAGCACGTCTCCTGTGAGGACAGGCTGATGAGAGAGCTGGGGTTGTTCAGCCTGGAGAAGGCAAGGGTCTGAGGAGACCATATAGCCCCCTCCAGTATATAAAGGGGCCCTACAGGAAAGATGGAGAGGGCTTTTTTTCAGGTATTGTAGTGATAGGGCAAGGGGTAACAGTTTTAAACTGAAAGAGGGTAGATTTAGATTAGATATTAGGAAGAAATTCTTCATTCTGAGGGTGGTGAGACACTGGAACAGGTTGTCCAGCGAAGCTATGGATGCCTCATCCCTGGAGGTGTTCAAGGCCAGGCTGAATGGGGCTTTGAGGAACCTGCTCTGGTGGGAGGTGTCCCTGCCCATGGCAGGGGCTTGGAACTAGTTGACCTTTGAGGTCCTTTCCAACCAGACCTTTCTATGATTCTAGCAATGACTGTTTCTGTCTACTGAAGCCCCCTATGCTGCTTCCTGAGCTGCCTCGATTCCCATCTTACTGTGATATGCTAAAACGGAGCCAGTAGCTCCTGCCTGCAGAAGAGCATCCAGGAGCCCAGCTGTACACACTGTACTAACTCATCGCTTGCCAGCCTCTGCAAACTGGCAAGGTTTTGTACTCTCTGCTCAGCAGGACAGACCTCTGGCTGCAGGAGCCCAACCTGCTCCTTTTCACAACATGGCCATCCTCTGCAGGCTCTCTGCTCCTGGCTGCACCGCACAGGAGGGGCAGCACCAGCCCTACCGATCTGCCACCCAGAGTCTGCACTGCCAGCACTTGCTGTGCTTGTAAGTCCATAATTCACATTTATGAGGATGTTTGCTTCTCTGTGTAGGTTCAAGGTGCAGGTTTCTGGGGTTGGAAGGAAGTGACGTCGATGTTCAATAAGGATGACGAACAGCAGTTGCTAGCAGGATGCAAGTCTCCCAAATCCAAAGGGTGAGTAAAAACAATTGGTCCATGTGCTGTTAAAATACACAAACTGGAACGGAAAATAGCCGTGCAAAGTAGTGAAGGTAGACAGGGAGAAGCAGCACTGTTCAACTCCTGGAAGTTACGTCCTGCAGAAAGGTTTATGTGCGTTGCAGAATTATGTATACGTTCAGCTTACAATGGATAAGGCATACTGTATTAGGAAAGGACAGATATTTTTAGTTCTGTCAGGAAGAAAAGGGAATTTAGTCACATAATAATTTTTTACTGTTGAAGAGGAGTAAAGGTTTTTGAGTAAAAGGTCATTCCCACCCTCCCCCTTTCTCCTTAAGGATTCATTATGGTTGAATTTTAAAAATTCCTTTTTTTGCATGCTTAACTCCCCTTTGAAGTCTTGTCTACACCTAAAAAGGTTAAGTGGAGTAGCTACACCAGGATCTGCAAATCTTCCCTGTCAGAGCTGAGATGCTTCTTTGGAACAGTTCCGTGGCTGGTAGGGTTTGAGCTGTTCACTGCACAGAACAGACCTTTTCCCACGTCTGACTGTTTTGCTGTTACAAGTATCTGTACATAGGCTTTACTGACATGTGCTACCTACCTTGGTAGGAAAAACAGGATAACATGTTTACAAACAGGAAAAAATGTGCCAGTATAGATGTTCAGTATCAGTATAGATGTTCCAGCCTAATACTAGCTTTGGTAGGACTTGCTGAAGTATGTCTTGTTTCCAGTTTACTTTGAAATATGTGTATTACAGTATGCAAGTGTATATATGTGCTTGCAGGGCTGTGTGTGTATATATACTATCAATTTAGAATATAAATACATATATTTCTATCTCCATCTGAGCCTGTTCAATAAAACTTCCCCAAAGTTCCCAGCTGCTGTCCCTGTACAATTTTTTGGGTGTTATTAAGATGATAACTTGTTTCAAGGATTCTTTGCAATTGATGCTGAATGTAAGAATCAAGTAACCCAGTGAAGAGAGCAAAGGGATGAAAGCTATTTTAGCATTAAGATGCAAACTAACTGTATTTTAAGTTTGGGGTATTTTCCTATAATTGTATACCACGATTTTTACTTTACTTCTAAAGAAAAATACAACTTTCGAAGTACACTGCTTGTGAAATATGAGAAAAGCATTTGGAGTCCGTGACTGGGTTTAGCAAGATGTAAATTCTGAGAAATCTAATAGTAAATTCAAAATTCCGTAAAGGAAAAGTCATTTTAAAGGTATTGATTCAGTTGCTTCTATTTAAATATGACAGTGTTAAGCTTTAATTAATGGAAAAAAGCTCTTTTAATAGAAATACTGCAAAAATGGTTGTATTTTTGGCTAAGGAGTTTGTACGCTCCTAGCAGATAATGTTTTCAATATGCTACTTAGCTCATTGAACCCTGAAGGTTGTGTGTTTCACCACTGGTATTCAGCCTTTCCTTGCTGTCCATTATTTGATTACAAACATAACCCTGCGTATAAATTTGATGTTCTGTATTTCAAATACTCCACACTGCAAATACGAAATAATTCATACTGAAGGTTCTTCATGGGATAAGAAGTGTAATAATATGCACAGCTTTTCAAGTATCTCTTTGAGACAGAAAATGAAACAAAGGTTGTTTTTTTTCTTAGTTTTGGGAGGGGAGTTTTGGGAGTTCTTCCTGGACATAAAACCAGCTGTTTTCGTTGTGCAGATCTTCATGAAAAGAGTGCTGTTGTCCTTAAAGTCCTAATACTGTGTTCTCCAACTACTCTAGAGTATAAGCTTTAGCTGGCAAGGTGATCATGCTAAGGGGAGTCATCTTTGACCAACCTGGTAGCCGCATATGATAGAGTGACTGGCTGGGTGGATGAGAGGAGAGCAGTGGATGTTGTCTACCTTGACTTCAGTAAAGCTTTTGACGCTGTATCCCATAACATCCTCATAGGGAAGCTTAGGAAGTGTGCATTAGAGGACAGTGAGGTGGATTGAGAACTGGCTGAGTGACAGAGCTCAGAGGGTTGTGATCAGTGGTGCAGAGTCCAGTTGGAGGCCTGTATCTAGTGGTGTCCCCAGGAGTCAGTACTGGGTCCAGTCCTCTTCAATATATTCATTGATGACCTGTATGAGGGGACAGAGAGTACCCTCAGCAAGTTTCCTGATGATACAAAACTGGGAGGACCGGCTGACACCCCAGAAGGCTGTGCTGCCAAGGCTGGAGAGTTGGGTGGAGAGGAACCTAATGAAATCCAACAAGGGTAGGTGTAGGGTCCTGCTCCTGGGGAGAAATAATTCCGTACTCCAGTACACGTTAGGGGCTGACCTGCTGGAAAGCAGCTCTGTAGAGAGAGAACTTGGAATCTTGGTGGACAACAAGTTGACCATGGGTCAGCAGTGTGCCCTTGTGGCCAAGAAGGCAAATGGTCTCCTGGGAGGCATTAAAAAGAGTGTGGCCAGCAGGTCGAGCGCGGTCGTCCTCCCCCTCTACTCTGGTAGGTGAGGCCTGGTGAGGCCACATCTGGACTACTGTGCCCAGTTCTGGGGCCCCCAGTTCAAGAAGAACAAGGAACTACAGGATAGAGTCCAGCGGAGGGCTATGAAGATGATCGAGGTACTGGAGCACCTCTCTTATGAGGAAAGGCTGAGAGACCCTGAGTCTAGCCTGGAGAAGATTGAGATAGGACCCCATCAATGCTTATGAATATCTAAAGGGTGGGTGTCAAGAGGTTGGGGTCAGGCTCTTCTTGGTGGTGCTTGGTGACAGGACAAGGGGCAACGGACACAAGATGGAACAGAGGAAGTTCCGTTTGAACATGTGGAAAAAATTCTTTACTTTGAGGGTGCCAGAGCACTGGAACAGGCTGCCCAGAGAGGTTGTGGAGTCTCCTCCTCTGGAGATTCTCAAAACCCTCCTGGATGCGTTCCTGTCCAGTCTGCGCTAGGTGAACCCGCTTTGGCAGGGGGGTTGCACTAGATGATCTCTGAAGGTCTCTTCCAACTCCTGCAGTTCTGTGATTCTGTGATAACAGGCATACCAAAGGGAGGAACATATGCATGATTGTTAAAGCTGGTGGTAAACAAAGCATTTTCCTATTCCTTCTGCCATCTTAGCTCTGGGTTTGGTTTTTGGTTTCTTTTTGATTCAAGTCCTGATTTGTTCTAATGTATACTAAAATACTTTATACATTTCCAAAGGCAGTCCTGTGTATTTGACAGGGGTGAGAGGAGGAGTGCAAGTCCTTTTATATTAGGAAATGGCCGTTCTGAGTCCTCTTCTGATTTATCACTGCAAGATTCTGCTGTGGTTAGGTTTACATGTCTACGAGGGTATTTTTCCTGAAGTTGATAGTAATGGACATGCTGTTATAGGCTGACAACTGATAAGCATTCCTTGCTATAAAACATAATAAATTAATGCAGTGTTTATTACTATTACTTACATTGTTAAATGAAGAAATTAATCACCTTGTCATTGTTATTTTCCAGAACAAACCTAAAGTTAAAGGAAGAGATGAAGACTGAAAAGAAAACAGGTTTTTGGGACAGTTTGGTGATAAAGCAGAATGTCCAATCTAGGAAACCGGATGAGATTGAGGGATGGGAACCACCACAGATCACCACTGCTGACTCTACCAGTGACGCAGCAGCTTCTTTAAGTGACTATACAGCCTGGTCAGGCTGGGAAGATGAAACCAAAGGCTCCACAAAATACACAAACCTGGCCAGCTCAGGAAACAGTTCCAGGTGGAGTATCAAATCAGCTGGAAAGCTGGTTAGTATTAGACGTCAAAGCAAAGGTAACCTTACTGACAACTGGGAAGAACTAGAATGATGCTGGTAATGTGAAATACTTCATAGATAAGAAGAGAAAAGTTCCATGATTTACTCGTGTGTTAAAACCAAAATCAAATCTACTCAATATTGCACCTTTATACAGTACTTTGTTTTATTCAGATTGTTACGAATTTTTGCTCACCTGATATAAATTTTCTTATTACATTGTTAAATAGCTATGTTTTCCACACTGAAAAAAAGGTAGAGAATCTATTTTGTGCCTATATTTCACATTCAGACTCTGCAGTATGTTGGATTGTTGGTTTTACAAAAAAAAGAAGTAATTCCTTAGTGAATGTATACACTGGTTGTAAATTTGACTGCCTTATGTAGGAACTTCCACTAGCTTGAGGTCCTGTTTTTATTCTGGTATTTGAGGGCCACTCAAAATTTTAGTTTTGATGCTGTCCCTTTTTAACTAAGAGTACTGATCTGCAGGGAGAATGCTAATACTTAGTAGACTGTTTTCCAAATCTTCAGCCTCAGCGTATGCTTCAGCTTGTGCACACAAGTTGCTCAACTCTCACAATGTGCTATACTGTGTATGAAGTGGGAAAATACTATTCTAGTGTAGTTCCTTCCATCACAGGATCTTCACCAATAGTCAAGACAATGGGTCTTCCAGAGGTTTGTTGTTTTGGTTTGTTGTGTTTTGGTTTGTTCTGTTTTTTTTTAATATTGAACGTTGTTTGACAAAGCTAAGCCTCTCAGTTTTTAAGATGCTTGTTATGCCAAAAATAAAAGTGATTGAAAATTTGGAAAGCAGCAGTGAGTAGAGTATAAGAAGATCTTGATTTTCAGTATCTGTAATCCTGAATCTAGGGTAAGTTGCTTCTTATGGAAGGGCATGTGTTTTCATTTTCAGTAGCCAATCCTTGTACTACAAACAACTTTTTGTTTTGTACTGTATTGTTCCTCCTCCCTCCCCTCCTCCCCAGCCCCAAAAGCAGTGATTGAATTATACTCTCTGGCATTTTCAGGATAACTGAGTAACTGAGCCATTGCAAGTATGTGCATGCACACAACTTCTGAAGCATTTTTGTTATAAAGCTCAGTCTTATTAGCTACTGATATCTTAATTTTTGGTAAAAGAAGGTGAAGTGTTAAACTCGAGGTTTGAAATGTATATAAGAATACTAAAAGTGCCTCTTTCTAGCATTTTGTCTCGCATTAAGCAGTGTGGCTGATGTCAGATCCAAAGTTGGTTTCCATTTTGTTTATATGACCTATATAAATACTACTTTAACATTCATGGAAAAAAAACCTCAAACCAAGTGTTTCATAAAAAAGGAACAGTAGGCCTTTTCTCTCTCGTGATTGTTAAACTGGTATAACAGAACTGAAAGCTTGTTGGCTGCCTGGCAATATGGCCACTACAGTCAGAAGCTCAGGTTAGCGTTTCGGAGAAAATCAGCATTTTTATGACAAAGCATATACCTTTATATAATGGATATCTTGTAAACATATTTTTGCAAGAAGCTTGTGCTGATGAAAAGGGATGCATGCAATTTTCTTCTAAGCTTGTACCTTGTTTCTGTTACTGCCACACGACTCCTTTCTTCGCTGTCTCTTTCTCCTCTCTCTTCCAATTCATTTATAGTTTTCTAGCTTACAGTTCCTGCAGAGCTGCTTTTTTGTGTTTTGGTTTTTTTTCTTTTTTTTTGGAGATTCCTGTTGAGATGGGCCTGGAGGGAAACTGTAGCAAAATGGGTTGTTTTGGTTTTGTTGTGGTTTTTTTTTCCCCACTATTACTGGGATCTTAAAAGTCATTGTTTTTAAGCTTATATAAAAGATTATCAGTGGTTTGTGCTATAAAACAGGATCTTGTAAGTGGCAAATGTATTTGTAAAATTGGCACTCTATATTTAAAAAAATACTAATAGAGGAGAAAGGGTTAGTGTTTATATTGCATCATTCAGTCTGTGAATAAACTCTGTATTTGCCTTTGGCAAATATGTATGCTGAGGTTAATTATAGGAAAGAATTAGTGTTCTTGGGTGACGTATGCTGCATTTTATAGTTTATGGAATCCCCTCTAAGACATGAGCTATTTAGTTTGGTTGTTGGTGCTGACCTAAAAGAACAGAAAAAGATCTGCTGGCAGCCCTCAATATTTTGCTGTCAAAGATGGGCTGAGAACTTTTAATTTCCCTCCGGAAGAAACTATTTATACTGTGACCGGTAAAGGTTTTGCCTTGCACATTATACTGTCAAGTGCCTGTTTCTCACCTTGATGATGTGTTTGATGCACAGCTTAGCTGCAACATTTTTCAATTTGTTTTTAATTTTATGATAAAGAATATGCTCACAAAGCTGAAGCCTATTGTAAAACAAAATTGCATCCGAGTGGGAAATTGAGATGTGTAACCTTAAGGTTTAACTCCTGGTGATGAAGGTTTTGGTGTGCTTTTTAGGTGATATTTCTTCAGAAATAATCGTTCTAAGGATGAACATTGTTAAATTTAATATAATTTATTGTTATGCTTTAATAATGTATTTGTCTTTTGAGAACTCACTGGTGTGAGCTTTTCTTCTCTTATGTTTATAAATTTGTCTGAATTTTCAGAATGGGGTCCTGTTTTCTTTTACCTTCTTTAGATGCATTGTATACATTATGTTACATTATACATTTATGGGCTTAAGCTATACACAGCTCCATATGTGGAATAAGTGTAGACTATGTCCCTAAATATTTGTTTTGAAATTGCATTTCAGTCTATGTGAAATGGTTTAGAAGAAGGTAGCATTAAGATTGTATGATAAGATTGCACAAGATAAAATATAGTTTATATTGCTTTCTCGTAGCCAATCTGCATGATTGTTGGCGTGGTTTTAACGGGAATTAAAAGCTTCATGTGGCTGTAACTGGTCACTTAACTCTAAGCAAAGTTCTTTCTGAGTATTTTTATTTATTAGCATCATTTTAAAAGAAAAATAGTATTTTCCATATGAATAAAGATTTAGTTTGAACGGAAACGCCTTATTCTTTGATATACTTATTTTTTTTAGTCCCATTTTATTTGTCATGTGAATCTGTTTCCGCCTGCGTGGACGTCACTCGGGTCGTTGGAGAACGTGGCCAAGGGAGTAGTAGCTGTGTTTGCCCAAACGCAGTGAATCGCGCTGTCTCAGAAGCTGCAGCATCCTAGATTTAAAGCATCACCCACTGCTCTCACAGTGGGGAGAGTTCATTAGCTTTGACGAACTGCAGATATTTTGTTTTACTGCTATTTATTGGTTCATATATTTTTTTAAATTTTTTATTTTTTTTTTTTAAATTTATTGGCTGTTATGAGAGCTTGGGCAGAGCAGCATTTTTTTTCCCTGGAGATTTCACCAGCGCCGTGTAAGCTGGAGGACCTGGGATGCTTTTGTGTAGACGGGCCCCATGACGAGGTGAGGAGGTGGGCCTGACGCCAGGCAGGTGGGTCAGGCACACGTCTGGGCAGGTGAAGGGGAGCCCAGGGACCTGCGTTCCCAGACCCTGGGTAGGCAAGGACCTTGCCCAGGTGAATATGGCCTGGCATCTGTCTCAATTTTCACAACTCTTTTAAATGCTTCTTAATGGCAAACAGATAACACAACTAACTGTCCTGTCTCTGCAGTCTGGAAAGAACATGGATGCACGTGTTGTTTAGCCATTTCTTGCCTATCTAAACGTTCTTACTGATTTCTTTTTTTCCCCGAGTGCCTGCTAGTTGTTTTCTGATGTGCAAGTAGATGAAACCAGCACTGTGAAGAAGAAAAATAATTTCCTAAAAGACTTAGTCCCTGGTGACAGTTTGGAAAGGTGTGTATTGTTAGATGTCTGTCCGTCTCCCAGAAGTTTCTTGTAGTGTGACGCTGCTTTGTGCCATACCAGAGAGAGAACCCGAGGATAGGCAAAGAATCCAGTTCAGAAATTCAGAAAGTTGCATTATTGTAAGTGCAACCAGCCTAATAGCAGAAGAAAATGCTGCTTCTATAGTTATAAAGTAATAAAGAGTATGAAAGCAATCAGAGAACAGGGATATAAATAATAGAATATAATTATGAAATGGTAAATGGTAAAGTGTAAGGAGGAGATGGGTTTTCATATGGTATTTACCATCTTTTCACTGATACTGAATAAAGAAATACATGCTCTATTTGGGAAGAAAATTTTCCTATTCTGTGTCTAGTACTTATAAGAAGATGCAAGAAAGCTACTATATTCTTTTCAAGTCTGTAGTAATCTGGTAAAAGCTTGGCTGGCACTTAAATTTTTGTCCTTGAGACCCAAATAACAGCAGTGAAAGCTTAATAACATGTTTTGAACTGCGAGTTTGCTGCTGGAAACGAAAAAGCATTACTCTCTTCAGGAAAAAAAAGCTCAGATGCATTTTGTAAGACTAGTTAGTCCACTACTGAAAATAATTGTATGATATTTTGCTTTCTGGTTGCTCTACTCCCTTGTACTGAGAAGACTGATTGAACAGATGAGTTTAAATACTTTTTCAGAGAATTGGCTAGTTTAATTATTTGAGGCTGTATAGTAAACAGCTCAGGTTTGATACGGATCCATTCCTTTTTAAAGCTAGCAATGGCTTCTGGTCTTTCTTATCTGGTACCTCTTTCCTTGAAACCCCCAAATGCTCTTGTCTTGAGCCCCCTGTTTGCCCAGCAGCCGTGTGACGCGATTCCCCCCGGGGCTGCCCTGCTGAACCCTGCTGGTGCTGCAGAGATGGAGAGAGCACTGTGGTGCGTGTGTTTGTGTGGAGAAGGGAAGGGAGACTCCTGTATCCAGAGTCCAAGCACTCTACTAGGTGTATATATATTTTTTTTTTAATTTTTTTTTGCTGCTACTAATAATATTAGTTATTATTTGCTTTATTTTTGTACTCGCCCCTGTTAGCTTTTCCTCTGGTCACACTTGCAAAGAGCTCTCTGATTACAAAAAGGACGAATGTTTGCTGGCTCTCTCACAACGGGTACCCTCTTTTGGGCAGACTTGCCCTTCAGTTTAATGCCTGTGAACAGTTTATCTTTTGAGCATTTGGACAGAAACTTGGCAACCAACATTTGACAGGACAAACAAAGGAAAACAAGTCAAGCATCATTTCCCATTAGGAAGTAAACTATTGTTTGATAGGATGGAGCACAAGATTCCCAGAAGTCTTACTACAGATACAGTAATGCTGCACATAGGGTTATTTTGAAAATTAGAGACTTAATGAAATATATACTTTTTTTGGTTGTTTTATAAAATTGCACATCTCCTGATGTGCGTTAACCTGCCTGTGTGGTGAACCAGACCCTTGTGGCCAAGGTGGCCGGCCTGTCAGCATCGATAGCCACGGTGGAGGATCCAAGCTCCTGAGCTGTGAGGTGAGAACTGCCTGCAATGGGGACAGGGGGAAGGTTTCCAAGACAAGTGAAGGAGCAGATGAAGGGGAGATCTAGATTAGACACCAGAAAGAAATTCTTTCCTGTGAGGGTGGTGAGGCACTGGAACAGGTTGCCCAGAGAAGCTGTGGATGCCCCATCCCTGGAGGTGTTCAAGGCCAGGCTGGGGCTTTGAGCAACCTGCTGTGGTGGGAGGTGTCCCTGGCCATGGCAGGGAGGCTTGAACTCAAAGATTTTTAAGGTCCCTTCCAACTCTAACTATTCTGTGATTCTATGTTTTACCATCGAAGAACGAAGCACAGTGTAAAGAGAGTTAAGAAGGCCAGAATAGCTGAGAATGTTCCTAGGGGAACAAGAATTGATATTTATTATTAAGCCAGGGTTTTAGTGTTAGAGAATCAGAACTAACACACACTAGTCCTTTTTCCTAGTGTTTTTTCTCAGTTGTCCCATTCGAGAATGTGATTTTTTGGCTGTGATGGTCAATTGGAAGGCGTACGCCCTGTGCACAGCTGCAGAATGTAGGTTTTGGATGCCTTTAAGACTGATGTTGTGCAACTCACAGCAAGCACTTTTATAGATCTATTCCGTTCTCCTATACCTATAAATTAGACTTAATTGATCAAAAAAATGTAGAAGGTAAGTGCAGGTAGTAGAAGCTTTAAATGTAGGCTCAGAAGGCGGCATATGGTTAGCTTGCAGCAAGAACTCAAGTGGTGGGTGGGATGAAACTATTGAAGTTTCAGCTGAATTCAACAGCTCCATCCAGTGTCCTGCTTCTTCAAATACAGGACTTTCAGCCTCTCCCCCATCTCTGCTCTCTTACCGAATTCTCTGGGATCTCTAAGGTTAAGAGCGCTTTCCATCCTTCCCTCTCTTCCCTGAGATCCCTGGTTTGAGGTGCCACACGCAGCCGCCTTTCTTCATCTCTAGACTTTTTTCTGGCCTTACACTCCCCTCATACCCACATATTGATCATGTGAACTGGCTTTCCATTTATTCTCCTGGTTCCTGTTTTCCTCTCGGGTATGACCTGAGCTTTCTGATCCTCCAAGGGAGGAAGATTTGGCCTGTGCCTTCTCTTGTTTTAATTCTCAGCTCTTAAACTGACTTCGAACTCTTCGCCATCAGTGTGGGCTTTTTTCTGATTTGATGTGGTTTTATTTTTATTATTGACCAAGTCAACTTGCCTAGAAATTAATTTCTCATTAATTTAACAACTTTTGTCACAGGCTTTTATGCTATTGGTGAGGCTTGTTCTCAGCATTCGTCTTTGACTTCTGCTTTTTGGTGTCTCGGATGATTTTGATGATTCTCTTTTAGTGTCAGGATGTTTTTTTCCCTCTTAGGGGGGACTATGTGGATGAATTACATGCTGGAGGTTGATTTTTTTTGTTTTTTTTTATTGCCTCTAGGGCTGCAGAGATGCTGAGGGGCCTGGAGCATCTCTCGTATGAGGAGAGGCTGACAGACTTGGGTCTTTTTAGTCTGGAGAAGAGAAGGCTGAGGAGGGATCTGATCAACACCTATAAATACTTAAAGGGTGGGTGTCAAGAGGATGTGGCCAGTCTTTTTTCAGTGGTGTCCAGTAACAGGACAAGAGGAAACAGGCACAAACTTGAATATCAGAAGTTCCATCTAAACATGAGGAAGAACTTCTTCGCTTTGAGTGTGGCAGAGCCCTGGAACTGGCTTCCCAGAGAGGTGGTTGAGTCTCCTTCTCTGGAGACATTCAGACCCTGCCTGGACATGTTCCTGTGCAACCTGCTCTGGGTTGAACCTGTTTTGGCAGGGGGGTTGGACTAGATGATCTCCAGAGGTCCCTTCCAACCCCCCCACTGTGATTTAATGTTGGTGTCTGTAGTGCCTTCTCCTAGGGTCATGCTTGGTTGTAGGATGCCACACAGCGAGGCAGCTGCTGCCCACACATGGCTATGATGCTTTGACCCTTTCTTAGGTGAGTACCTGAACATCTAGCCCCATGATTAAATATTCACTGAGGGTTAGAAAAGTTTTATTATTATATGCAAGTGGAGTAGGTTCCACTGAAAAGACAGCAGAGGAACGGTTCCACAAAAATTACCCCTAGGAATACTAATTTCTGATTTTGGTTGGATCAGCAGCTTGAACTGACTGGCTGATTCTGCAGCGGCATGCGTGCCTGGCACGGCCCAGGGGAGAGGAGGGCGAATGTGACATGAGACACAGCACAATCTCAACTGTAGCTTTTGGCACAGGGAGTCCCCAAAATTCAGGTTCTAACCATGAAGATGTGGAGTGAAATGGGACCTCTCATGGACTGTGAAGGAGGTGAGCTCTTCTCAGCTTCTCAAAGCGAGAGTGCGGTTCTTGTGTCTGACCTTGCTGGAGTTAAGTCTCACACTCTCCCAGGTCAAGCTAAGCATCTCCAGTTTGCTGCTTGACTTCACTGCCCTGTTTCTCTCCGGCCACCGCAGAGTGACTTCTTAGGCACTTTCCCCATGGCTTCTGTCAGCAGCTACAGGGTACTCTGTTGGTTAAGTCTGGGTTACAGGACTTCTAAGAAGTACCAAATGCTAAAGTAGCTATGACTGATTTTGTGGTGTTTGAAGGTTTTTTTTATGAAATAAGTTTCTGGTGCAATTGTCTGACCTCAAGTGATGAGGCTTAAGAAATACGTAGTCTTGTTCTCCTTCCATATGTACATATACATGCATATGCCAAGATTTAGAAGTTGAGAGCAGTAGCATAAATGCAAAATTAAGAATTTTTTTCCTCTTATTCATTGCCTCCTTTACAAGTGTGTGAATTACTTTAATGATTATTGGCTCAACAATACACTCACAGGAGTGTGCATACACAGCACTCACACACAGGAGGCCAGGGAGGGGAGGTTTATGTGACCCTTCTCGCGGGTTACGGCACTTCAGGTTACACCAGTAAGTGCTGGTGTAAAGGGCAATGAGATTACTTCAGGTTGTCAGAATAGGTTTTTTATTACAGGTGAGGTATTTATTAACAAGATCATTATCATGAAGATGAAATCCTCTCCCCTTTCCATCTCATGGAGAGATTAAAAAAGAAAAATTAAAAACATACAACACAAACCCTGTTGATCAAAACCCCATTGCTCACTGCCTTAGCTTTTTGCTTAGGTGACACAATTAAAATCTATTGTCTTATGCACTGATGACTTCACACCAGGTAATCACTTTTAATCAAGCTCTGTTACTCGCCTGTTCTAAGACTTACACTCACTAAATGTTTAACTTGCTTTTGGAACTACTCCCAAAGCTGAGTTTTGCTGAGTGTTAAAAGGTGATAACGCTGCTCGTGACAGTGCGAGTCTGCACTCACAGGCTTTAAGATTGTAAAAAAAATACTCTAATAGCCCTGCACTGAAATGCTTCTCAGGGCACAGGTGTACATCTCTTTTTTTCTTTTTTTTTTTTTTTAAACCTGGAAGAAAGGTTTAAAAGGCCACCTTCTGGAAGTGGCAATCCTGGTGGACACCAAGGTAAAAGTGAGCCAAGCAATGTGCCCTTGCCACAGATAAGGTTAATGGTATCCTGGGCTGCATCAGGAGGAGCATCGTCAACAGGTGGAGGGAGGTGATCCTTCCCCTCTACTGGTGAGGCCCAGAGAGGTTGTGGAGTCTCCTTCCTTGGAGATGATACTCAAAAAGCTGTCTGGACATGGACCTGCACAACTCGTTCTAGCTAGCCCTGCTTGAGCAGGGAGGTCCCTTCCACCCTCAACCATTCTGTGACTATAGAATGAAGTATTGGACACGCTCGAGTCCTGCTGCTTGTCATCTTAAGTACTGCTTCCTCAGACCACTGTGAGGGCCTTGAATGTGTCTCAGGACCTGTCCTTCCGCCTGTCTCTTATAGGAGAACTGAAAATTAGTTATCACAGACACTGATTTTTTCTCCAAACCATTTAAAAGTCACCTCTCTCCCTTCGCAATGTAGAGGGGCCAGGGGAGATCCCTCTCCACAACCTTAATACCTTTCCCCAGTTCCTACATTATTTGCATCCTCAGCGGTGGGCAGCTTTCCAGGTAATGGTGTGTCCCTTAAGAGCTTGCATTTTGTCTTGCAAACCCTGATCAGAGACCTTCAGTGAGCACAATGGGTGAAGAGCTCAAACAGCATTGAACCAAATGCTGACTTTTAGAAGCATTCTTCAAAGCCTTCAAAGCAAGCAGGCAGCTTCTTAAGATTGAAAGAAAAACCCCAAAAAACCCTGCTTTGAAAAATCTACCTATCAGCAAGTTCAATGGATAAGGTTGAACTTATGCTGAAATTAAAGCAAATAAAACTACCTCTTGAGAAAATATTCTCCTCTTCTTATATTACCAGTCCAGCTATCCTATTAAAAAGTGCTAATACAACCCATTCCTGAACAGCAATGTCACTTGCACTGCCTGTATGCTTCTCATTCTAGTACCAATTACTGCAGAGAATAGAAAGATGTTATAAAATTCAAATGGATTCATCTCTATGCAGAAGAGACTTCTAGGAATAATAGATAAAAACATGATTTATTACGCTGTACAAAACTAGATTCAGAACAAGCAAGTGCAGAATATAATACATGATTTATTTTTTCTGTACATTACACATTATTTGTTAAATTCCATTGACAAATCAAAAACTTCCCTAAGTTTTCCTTTACCTGCCTAAGCCAAGCAATTAATTTTGTTCTACAGGATAGAAAATAGCTTCCTGGAGAATTTATCATCTGATTAACTTGGCAGTAGGTGCTTCAGCTCAGACTGACTTTCAGCATTTCCCACAGCTTGTGAAGACTTGTCAGGTTAGAAGCTCAGCTGGCAGTACGATGCCCTGCCACTGTACCAGTCTAGAAACAAGCAACTCCATTCTCATTAAAATTTCAATAATGTCTTCTTCTTAGAAGATGAATTAATGCAGTTGCATTTGTAACCATACCAAACAGTATAAATGAAGGCTGTAGCTACCATAAAAAAACCCACAAAACATTACTTTCCAGTAGGCCCAGATCTGTCTCTTGAGTTAAGCAGGATGTGCTGAGATAGGTTATATGTTTAATAAAGTCCTTAAGAAAAATAAATATTTTTGCATAATGTATGTACAAATATTGGTCTGTTTCCTTCATTCATAGGTTCAACAACAGATACAACCACAGCTGTCTTTTAGTCACTAGCTCACCCTGATTAATGCCACCTTGGTAACTGATGTATTAAAGAGTCCAAGAGAATATCGACCTGTTCTTTGTAATAGTGCAAATTATATGGAGGTGTTTTGAAAACAGCAGCTTAAGGAAAGAAGGATTAACTAAAAAACCCTCCTTTGGTCCCTACAAGAGTAGTTTAACTCTTCCATGAAATTTTCAAAACTCCCCCACATAATTTTAACCAACTATTAAGGCGTCAAAAGATTGGATTTAAAGTTGAGATTAAAATGGTCCTCCTTGGACTAGAAAAGCAGTCCACTGAAGATTTCCTGACAATGAAATTTTCTTAGTGTGTCTTCTTCTCCTCAGCTCTTTTCTGCACAGAGTATGCCAAATAAGCCTGTCTGATCATCTCCCCCATATATTTTTTTTTTTTGAACTACAACAAGACATTACACTTAAATATATTGCACAAAAAGCATAAGGTATCCTGCCTGACTCTCCACAAAAATGGCCACAAAACGCAGGAGAACAACTACTGAACGTCTCAAAATTTGAAGAGATCAATGAAATGCTGAGGAGATACTGGCATGAGACAGGTGTCTGGATCGCTGGCTGTGCAGGGATGTCCTGTATCCTGCAAGATGAAGGAGAAAAAAAAGAGTAAGTTCTCTTTCCATACTTGCAATCTCTCTCCACGCCCAACTTCAAAAAAAAAAAACCAAAGCCAAAATTCAGATATAGGCACATGCAACTATTTCCCCTGTAAAACTGACAGGAATTTCCTCCTTTTAAGAATTCACGATATTTCTATTACTGTTTTAGACTAAGCTGTTCAGAAAATAGGCTTTTCCAGTTTTTCTGTGGTAGTACAGGGTAGCTTCAGATTTCAGGAAAAAAGTCTGAAATCAACTGCTTCTTCAGGGGGGAAAATTAGCTCCTTGCTTTCAAAGTGAAGGGCAGCAGACATTTCCAGGGAAAAAAAAAAAAAAAAAAAGCAAGCCCTGAATGGTTTGTCAACATTTGTCAACATTGCTTGCTTTTCTTTTTCCCCCAGCATCTTTTTCTCTTCTTTCACTCCTACCTTATTCCCACCTGGAAGCATTGCCTTAAAACAGAAGTTAGGACCCAGGCAAGCCAGGAATATAGAGGATGATCAGGATGGAAAGGTTTGTCATTACAAATTGACTAAGCCTGCAGTGCGTTCTTTAAACTTGAACTTAGCATGATTGTCTGATTCCGATTCAAATTCCTTTCCAAATGAAATGTTCAGTTTTGCACAGTATTAGAACCCTCTAAAGGAAAGAAAGCCTAGAGGTATAATGAGAAGAAGGTCCCAGACAGTTCAAGGGAGAGGTTAAACACCTTGATCAATAATGTTGGAAGGCTCAGAAACTTAAAGGGGTTCTCTCCCTTTTCTAACAGAGTTGATTAATTCATCACGTGGGGCAAGAAAACTAGAGTGAATACATGACAAGTAGCTCACAGACCACTGTAGCCTTAATTTCTTTCGTTTCCACAGGAAATGAAGTTACATGCAATTCAGTTAATAGATGGAAAGAACCCGTATTTTTTTCCTTACTTGGAAACTCACATATGGAAATTGTTGTCAAAGATGCCACATTCTTTGCAAAGTCTTTGCAATACTAAATGCACTAGGTGAAATACATTCTAAGCTTTTCCAGTGAAAATTGTTACTCAATAGATATATTATCTGTATTTTTCAATCAAGTCTCTAGATGATTGCATGAAAATACCATGTGGTATCACCTCCTCGTTCTCCCTCTTTGTTTAATAATTGCTTTAATGCCACCCGAGAACAAGGTGTTACATTCATGACATACAGGGGGAAAAACAAATATAAAAAGAGAACAGAGAAACAGATTAGACCTCGGATAGAACTGCCTGTTTGGGGAAGTGGCAGATGAGAAAGAATAGAAGACTAAGACCAGAAGTGTTAAACCTAACACCTTCATCTTGAGATGACATCTGCAAGGAAGAGATACACCTCGGCAGAAAACACTCTCAAAGGCAGTTGCTAATGAACTATCATCTTCTCTTCCCACTGCCATGTCAGTGTCATGTCATTACTTTTCTAGCTTCCAGGAAAAAAACATCATGAGAATTAGGATTCTGGGAAAGAAGCTAGACTGTATCTCCTTTTAGTGCTTATTTATACTCCTAAATATTTTAACCCGAATTTGTAACGTGCTATCGGCTTTGCTCTGCACATCATAGAAACACTTTTGAAAGCTCTGCTCAGTCAGGAATTACAGGTCCAAATCTCAGTAAGATCAGTTCTTGGGGTTTTTAGTTATTAAAAACAACACAAACAGCAATTTTACAGTGAAAAGAGTGATGAGGACTGAAAAGAAGAATCGTAACTCTCTTGTAATTATGATTATTCTGCCTTCCAAGAAAAATGTACTTCCCTTGAAATGACATTTAATAAATAGTGTTTGAATCATACTGATTTTCAATGTATCTACTTAAAGCTAAACCAGAATTCCTTTTAAATTAACAAGAGAATTCACCAGAAGTGTTTTCTCACAAATGTAGTTGTCCTCCTCAAATTTTTATGATGAATAGACACTTAGAAGCTTCCATAATAGCTCTGGAGCTACAGTCCTTTTCTGTATAATTATTTCCCCCATTTCTTCATTCAGAAAGCAACGTTATAATTGCCTCCCCCCACTCTCCCAAGTCACATGCAGCCAACTTTGGGAATTTCTTTTCAGAGACACTCTTTCGTTAGAGTACGTATGACTAGAGCATTCCAAGCGGAGTAAAATAATTTTCTTTAGTGCAAAGTTACCAAAATTGATCTGAGGGTCATTTTACTCTTTTCAGATTTAAGTACTGAATTGAATGCATCAGGGAGTATAGAAACGGTTTATGAACAGTGAGTGCAGAGAAACCTATTTCTTAGCAAAATCTGGCTGATCTCACTGCCCCCACACATCTGTCTTCATTAGAAGTTGAATTATGGTCCCTAAGTTTAAATGGCATTAACAGAGAATATGGCAATAATAAAAAACAAAACTGATGAAAAACTGAGATGGAAAGCCATCCCTACCTTATCTAATAGGGAAACAGAAACAAAAGTATTCCTGCTGCTAAACTGATATGGGGAAACAAAATCAAAATGAAGAGTATCAAACAATTAGAAACGAACACGTTATTCACTTCAACATTACAGCACTGTCAGCAATGAGAAGAGATGAGACACACAGGAAATACCTTGAGTAACAAAGCAAGGTGGTAGTCCTTTGAGATCGTGAAGAAGGAAGCAGGAAGGAGAGCCGTAAAGTAAAAGAAGCAGAGTTAAGGTTTATTGAAGCTGAGGTTCATGTGCCGTTTAGAAAAATACTCTCTCATTCTTGGCAAAAATCAAGCAGCTGGAGAACTAAAAAATCAGCACAAGCCCCAAGACAACTAAAACCCAAGCGTGAAGCATATCACAAACCAGTTACACTGATTTACATAACGCCCTGGACACTGAAAGAAGATAAAGCATTTCAACTTCTGTGGCGATCTCTGGGATAACTCAGTGTCCTACTGAGTGAGCAAAGAAAATAAAAGATCTGCCCACAATTGCAGCGTGGCTGAGTGGAACACAAGAAATACCATACATGACAACCGTTCACAGAGGCATTAGTCAATAATTGGTTTGCCATTACTTTTACATTACTGAATTACATATTTTTCCTCACTGTCACCATAGACAAATCCTTTACTTATAAGTCACTTCTGACAGACAGTCAGTCAATATGAAGAAACTCATAATCATTCCCTCCTTTAACGCAGAAAGGTACAGGACGTTCTATTGTATCACTGTTCTTCCTACAATGGATTCAGCAGTCAGTTGGACTCAATCTTTAAGGTCTTTTCCAACCTAGATGATTCTATGATTGATTTTTTCTTATTGTATTTAACATTACTATGGTCACAGGTTTCAAGCAAGTACAGGAAAACAAATGCTGCTTCTTGAAAAGCTCTTGCAGACTTGTTAAAAGTAGCACTAAGATTATTATAGCACACTGAAAAGTGAGATTTTCCCTACCTGAACTCTTTGCTAATTCAATTCAGTAGCCATCAGTCCCTTCTTCTGCAAGGCCTTCTTTAAAATAACACAAAATGCAGGACTAAAGAATTTCCTGGGGCACCAAGTGTAGCTCTCTCCCGCTGCCAGCAATTACACTGTATTATCAATTTCATAAACTGAGGAAAATTCTTCTCCTCACTAGCTAGGCCTGCACTTTGTGGCTATTTCAGAACCTCTCTGCTTTGGTTCTTAGAAACTCTTATCTCTCAGCCTAAGTTTACCCACAACTAGTTTCTACAATTTATTTGCATCAAGGCTGTCCTTTAGCTTAAATAATAAAATAATTTCCTTCAGTAGTTTCATGTTTATTCATCCCTTCTCTGTCTCTGAGAAGACTTTATGGAGGGCAGTTAAAGCTAATAAGCTTTAACACAGCTAATTTAAAAGAAAGAAACGTCTCCTAGTCTTCATGCCCTGATCACTTCAGTACTTTTTCATTTGCAACTAATCCAATGTTTTGCTTTGTTCTTGAATGAGGGGAGAGGAAAGAAACCCAACAAGAAAAGCCACAAGTGCAATACCAAGAAGCGTTCAGCGCATTGTCTGAAGTTCTTCTGAACGCCCTTGAAAGCAAAAGCTGCCTGATTTTTCAAGCGTACCATCAAAAGAAGAAACTAAATCGTTATGTATTATAAACTAATCTGAAGAATCCATGGATTCTCTTTGTTTCAAGATTCAAACACTTGCTACTTTTCCTCTCTAAAGTGCAATTTCACTTGCTTTCTCTGAAACTCTCAAAAAGCTTGGTTTTGGTAGCATGTTGGTTTTTGTTTTGTTCCCGCCTCCTGACCCTTATATGCAATGAAATTATGAAGAGTAAAAGCTTCAGTTGAGAACAAAGTCTGTACGTTACAGACACAATCATATGTCAGCCACTCATACATTTAATTAAATAATATCGACAGTATGATACTGAAGCTGGAATGAATTGTCAAAGCCTGATAAAAGTTCTTTCTGATTAAGAAATATTTTCATCTAGCACAGAATTTTTCTGGAACTAATAAATCTCCCCCACTTTGTTTCTCATCTTTAAGCAGCTTAGGAAAAGATATAGATACAAGTCTATGAAAAAGCAGAACTACTTTTCCCCACCAGGTAACTTGGAGCGACTAGCACTATGGTACCCACATTGCCCTGTAAGCAGGGACTGTTGGTCAGACCAGTGATTAATCTCTCTCAGTGTCCCTGCCAAAAAGGGTGCCAGATGTGCAGAAATCAATTAGTTTAACAATCTGTTTCAGACTGATGAAACATTTATTTTAAGATAGGGAAAAGGCTCAGATTCCAAGACCTAGAGAAGGAACACTGCAATGCAGGCTCACAGAATAATCATGATGGGAGGCATTGCAGGAGGTCTCTAATCCAGCCTTCTGCTCAAAGCAGGATAAACTATGAGATCAAACCAGGTTGCTCCAAGCTTCCTCCAGTCAGATCTTGAAAACATCTAAGGGAGGACACTGCCCAACCTCTATGGTCAAACCATTCCCTTGCTTGGCTGTCTCATGGCAGGCTCTTGGGTTCCTCTGAAGTGGTCTTCTCCAGCCTCTCCTCACCGGGCAAGTCCTTAAGTCCACAAGGAAAGTCCTCAAGTCTCCCTGATGATTTGGCCCTCATCTGAACTTCATCCAGTTTATCAGTGTCTTTTATTTTATTGGGGACCCTCAGCTGGATGCAGTATCCCAGATGAGCGCCAAGTGCAAAGGGATAATCACTTTTCTCTACCTGCTGACTGCGCTCTTGTTAAAACTGCCAAACACCTGCTACGGAATTTTAGTAGAAACATGCAATTAATCTATAACCATGCCCAAACCTCCAGGACGAGGCAGTCAATGGTGATCTAGTAGGTACTGCTCATCGATCCAAAGAAAGCACCTTTACAACTCGCTGCGTTACAACACAAACTGAGTGCTGTTACTCCAGTCCTAGGTTGGAGAACTCAAGGTACAAAGACATCTGCCTGCACAAGTTCAACTGCCTCTTATGGTCACACAATCTCCAAAATTAAACATTTAATTACAAACACACTGTAGTCAAATTGCAATACCTTCAATTATACAGAGATCAGAAAGAGAGAATTTTAATGTAGAAAGCATTAACCCTTTACACAGCAAAGCCAGACAATCCAAACAAATCTGATACCAAAAATCCCTACCCGCATGCATGCTGTCTGCTTACCTTTAAAATTACCACTTTCAAAGAGAAAACTGACAAAATGACCTTAATATTTTTCCTTTCAGGTGATCACCAGTAGCTGTTTGAACTTATTTCTGATTATCTATTTCAAAGCGCTTACCTTCCAAAACAGAATACTACAATGTCGACAGAAATGCAAGGTGTCCCCGTACTGTTCCTTTATTGGGTAATATTTCTGAAGTGCAAAGTACATCAGCTTCCAGTCAATGTGACCTTTCTCTGATGGAACCAAATGCCTACAAAACTGAACATAAAATTAATATTTTCCTTTAACATTGATAAAGAACTAGTCAAACCAGGCAAAGGGCTGGGGGGTGCGGTGGCAAAGGAAGGTAGTTAAACTAAAGTTTTCTAACTGGAATTCTTTAAAAAATAAAATAAATTAAAAAAATCAATAATCTGACATCATACATCTCTGCAAAGCAATGAGAGAGAGTGGCCACACACACACACAAAAAAGGCAAAACACTAAAAATAGGAGGATGCATATTTGTCAAGAAAAAGTAGGCCATACACAACTGATCTAACTCTACTGTCTTGAAATTATTCTAATTATAGTCAGGAACCATATAACAAACCCAATATTTAGACCTGTAAGTAATTAATTTTATACTTAAAAAAACCCAAACCCTCAGGAATAAGATTTTACAAAAATATGCATTACAAATAGTGGTTTTCTGCTAAGACAGTAACTATGGATCTAAATAATGCTTTTTCTTTCATTCTAAAAGTATATACATGATTATTTTTCACGTTTACTTATGATTTTTCTAGAAGAATAGCAATAATTAGTGACTGATGTACTTCAGTACATCAGACTGAGGTGCTATAAGGACATAATTTGCATGTAAAGATTAGCTAATGCACTGGCTATTTCTCCCCAGTTTAATACACAGCCAAGGTTTATTAAGTATGTATTTATAAAAGCCTTCTGTTCTACTCAGCATGGATTAATGCTAATATATGAAGGGCTTTCTTCATTCAGAAGATGATTCCTAGATGGGGAGAATAGCACTGCCTTTGTGATTTCAGCTACACTTCATTTCACAATAGCTTCCCTGTGTAGAGTTCTCATTTTTTCCAAAAGTGCTCTTCAGGTATCAAGTATGTTTTTGTGTTTGTTTCAATGGTTCAACAAATATACTGCAGAGGACAGGAAAAACAACCTAGTGTGACTCTGTAGCTTATTAAGGTAGTACACTTTTAAACAGAAAAGGCAGAATTCGATACTGGAAAATAAATAAAATCATTAGATTTCGATCATTAATAACCTATGAAGAAATTGAACCTGACCATTTCAGAATGCATGGGAAACACTGTGTACAAGAGTCCTTTATAAGGCACATGGGTAGTTAATTCTACTGAAATGCTGAAGTGACCTTTTTCCCAGCCTTACCTTAGTGTAACAGCCTCCTCTCCAACCAGTCTATAGAGTTTACCTCATCCAGCTTCAAACCCATTCAACTGCTACATTAAGCTTAAACTTCTTATCCTTATAACTGCATCTTGCATTCTTCCCAGCTGCTTCTGAAGAACAGTTTTTCAGTTTGCCTGTGTCTGTCTATATTCTCCGTGCAGTTCATTCTAAAGACTTTCGTCTCACCAAAATTCTTATTTGGGTCAACTGCACGCAAATTAATTGATCTTCACTTCTATCTTTCCTGTTATAGTAATACTTAATCTGGCAGTCACCAACGAAATGGTAACACTTCCACTTGTCAGATTTAAGAATGCATATTGTCACTTCCTCCAGCCTCGGATATACTAGGTTTTTAAAGTTCTTCCTCGAGCTCTGATGAGATAAACTTCTATTTTCATAGCTTTCTATTCACCTAGTCTGATTTTGTCCCAGCATATATTACTGTCAGAAAATAAAGACAGTTCTGGAGGCATTCCTAGAATGTTTTAAACATTTTTATGAGGAAGTGACAGAAAAGTACCATTTTTCTTTTTGTTTTTAATTTCAAAAATCTCAAGTTCTAGTCTTTTTTGAAAAAAAAAATAAAAAAATAAATACTAATTTTGGCTTCACCAGATTGTTCATGTAGCCTAAAAGTTTGAGCAATCTGTCTGCCTACCTTGGTTAGTGAAAACAAGTTCTACTTTGGGCACTAAAATTAGAAACACCTTAGAGGTATCCTCTACTGTACTTGTCGGGGATTGTGTAATTTAAAAAAAATTTTTTAAAGAATGCAAGGAAACAGCCTGATAGTTACCCTAATACAATTTTTAGTAAGAACCAAGCTCAAAAAGAGAGAACATTTTCACTATTAGTGCACACTGCCACATTTTTATCTCAAAAAAGGTGAGTTCACACTTCATTATTAGTATAACATACTGCAAAGATAAGGTCCACCTTCATGCAATTGATAAGAATTTATTACCTGCTTTTCTGCAAAATGGTACTGGCAGAGTTTTTTCCACAACTGTCTGTCTTCACTGAGCATGTACAAAGTTGGGGTCACTTGACCCAGAGTGATAATGTCCCAGCCATCAGAGAATCTGTACAAGATGTTATTCAGCATATGCAGAGGGAGATCACTAAGCGTAAGACCATTGTTGACTTGCTGGAAATAAGAGTTGAAGACTTTTAACGACAATAACTTGACATTATAGGGTACAAATAAGCACTTTAGTGCTATCTCTGGTCTTAGTTTAGTTTGTACAAAACCACTGAGTAATATCTACGCTTAATTCTGTGATACTCTGATTACTTGGCTACCATTATTCTCTAACTGCTATTGTTGAAAACTGAAGTGACTGCAGGTACAGAAGGAGCTACAGACTGTAGCTTTATAACTGATAGCTTTCCTACCGTTAAAATAAACATATCTTAAACTACTTAAATTTCAAGTAATGTTAAAACGTTTCTGTTCTCAGAAAACAATTCAGGAGTATACCATCTTAAACTACAATATGTTCAATTCCACCTTTGAGAGAAGTGTGCTAAAACCCTAACTATAATAAAGATATGAACCAATTATTTATAATTTGTAGGATAACTACAGTTTCTCAATTTTTATTAAGAAACAGAGAACATGTTAATTTATCTTAAGACAACTAGAGTACAGAGTATAGGACTGAAGAGCAGAAATGCAGAATGAACGCATTATGAAAGTCAGAGACAGAAGAAAGTAGGATTTTTCCTTAAGCCTGGAGATAGTTCCCCTGATGTGCAAATAAGGAACCCTGCAGGGGGTGACAGATCAGAGACCCAAGAAAGTTTTCATTAAGAGTCTCCACCTCTGCTGAACTTTCTCTTCAACAGGGTAACCCACAGCACAGTTCATGCATGACTGAATCTAGAGCCCATGCTGCTGAGGTGGCACAAAGCCTGACACGGCTGGAGATGGTGGCCCAGCTGGCAAGGGAGGGGGTGACATGGCTGGAGACGGTGGCCCAGCTGGTGAGGGACGGTCTCACCTAGCAGAGCTGCCCAGTCGCAAGGCAGACGTACTCTAGCAGGCTCTCATTTGCATCAGTTTATTTGACAACCATCCATCTCACTTACAGACTAGACTTTCCATAGTGTCATCTGTTATAAACATCCCTGGGACTATGGCTCTGTTCAGGAATATGTCAGCATCACAGATGCAAGATTTCTCATCGGTTATTTCAACCAATGTAAACCAGCTCAGATGGCAGTGGCACGCTGGAAAGAAACACACACAGCAACTGCAGTGTCTCAAAACCGCTGCAGTTGCTGGGCGCATGGAAACTGCTGAGATTGGTTTCCCCACTTCTCCTTTCTATTCCCAAATCAGCTGGTTTATTCAGATACCCGGAACACACAGAAAGAACAATTTCAAAATTTCATAGCTGAAAGCAAACAGATTAAAAAATTGTATGACTTTACCATGAGCAATATCTTGCAGCATTTCTTTCTCCTCGAGTAACCCAGACAGATTAAAAAAAAAAAAAAAAAAATTGCCTGCTTATCATCAGAAGTTTCCACTACAACAACCAGGAGCACAGCATACCACATGCTTTGAACAAAGTTCGTATAATCAGAATCTAGATGCTGAAGACTTTTTTTTTCTTTTTTTTTTTTTTTTTAAACAAAAGGCAACTTTGACAAAGAATAAAGCTGTAAAATTGCTACATGAATATTTCATTTCAGTTCTCTTAGTCCACCTCTAAAATTCCTTTTAGATCTATTTCTTCACTAGTAGAACATTTACTTTGGAATTAAAAATTGGTATTTTTTTCATGTCTGACAATCTAGAGAAACATTTTGAAATGTATTTGGATGAGTGATTATATCTATATACCTCTCACACAAACCAGCCATACAAGCAAGGTAGCAGCCCTCATTAGGAAACAGCTATTAAAACATTAGAAATTTAAGTTGATTCCATTTCATCACTGAAAACAAAGACAGCAAGTAAAACTGTTTAAGATGTACTTGAAATTTTGTTCACTTACAAATCATAAACCCATATTCAATATGACTTCCCTCCCCCAATTATTTTTTAGCATGATTTAATAATATACCTTGTTCATCTGAAGGTTTTTCAGTTGTTGTTGCCACAGAAGGATAGTTTCTAATCGGCAAATCCAAATATTGATGTTGCCTACCAGCACAGATTTTCCTACTCCCCTGATCAGTATACAGAGAGTAGAACTCAGATCCTGTAGAAGATCTTTGATTAATCGTGGATTATATTGGTCTTCCATGACTGGAAAACAAATCAAAGCAAATACAATTTCGGTTAACTGAGTTAACCAAGTTAATACAGTTAGCTCAACCTAATCAACACTTTTTTTTCGATGAACTAATTACAACTCAACTGTTTGTGTACAAATAGCTGCCCTAATTCGCACCATGACATTCATTAATCCTGTTTCATAAGTGCATGATCAATAATTAACAATTTCACAGGCAAATTTGATGTAACATTTCATGCTATGCATTTAATAAACTTAATGCTGAACAACTAGTTATAAAACCATTTTCTTCTATTCAAAGTAGATCATATTATATCTCCATTTAGTGTGCTTACCAGAAAGAAGTATTTCAATATTATGTAATTTTTTAAAATAAACAATAAAGAAAAGCTTTAAAGTTACGTACTTTAAATCTCCGTACACTATGCAAACTGAAAACCAAACATGTTACGAATCTAAAAGCTTTCACATTTCATAAAAGAGTATAATTTAATAGTAACCAATAGTTGCTGAATAGAATCTAATTGTCGATTAATTTCACCAATCTGTTTCAACAGACACAATTCCACAATCAAGAGAAAACATCGCAACTGTGGGATGGGGAGTAAGAAACCTTTCACTACTTAAATATGCTATTGTTTTGTCTTACAGTGTAAAAACAGTAATAAAGCAGTGATTGCATTTGAACAAGCAGATTACAAAACCTTAGGTCTTACCCTTCCGTACAATTTTGTCCAAGATGTTAAAGTAGTTCTTCTGTGCTGCACCACTCAGCGAAGTTAATTGGGATTTTGCAATTAACTGCAAAAGCTAGGACAAAGAATTAAAACTCAGAAGAGAAGAATGGCAGAAATAAAGGATGGTTTCACATACACACTTTCAGTACATGCATTCATCTGCAACAGCCTAGAGCACTGCAACCGTATTTTGTGAAAACATGACTACAGAGTTCAGAAAACAAAGCAAGGAAAAAGCAGAAAGCTTTAGGCATTCCCACTGGCATCTCATTAACAACTCATGAAGAGATGTACATTTTCAAAATACTACACAAATACTAGAGTTTATCTCTGTGACAGAGCCCAGGACAAACAGTCTTTATAAAGCTGTAATGAAACAATGAAGGGAGCCTGTTCTGGAGGCTCACAAATGGAAATGTGGTCTTTGATGTGGCTGGGTCTTGAACCCCCTGACAGATGTAGTGCCAGGAACATCACTGTGGACTGATGTCAACTAACAGATTTCCAGTTTCTGAGTGAAAGTATCATACTGGTCAAACCGAGGTGTGATGGACTTAGTTCTTCCTGCTCATGGAGAGGAAACGCCATATTTTACCTGAACTCAGGGCAAAAAAATACAAATACTGTATTACTCCCAAATTTAGGTCCCTGGTAGAAGAAACCAGACTAATCTAGTAATAAGCAGTATACATGTATAGATACTGTATTTGTAACTTTCCGTTAACTATATAGTAAGGATTCTCCTGGCTGTCCACACCTTTCTCTCTGGAACCACTGTGAACAGAAGAGCGGCACAAACAGTGGGAATGGTCCAGGGGGAAGTAACCAGAACAGCCTAAATTCTCACTGCACCCGAATGCCAAACTTCAGCTACTAGAGGCAGCCCTCGCTCCATTCTGACACCTTTGCTTTTACACTTTACATTCAGTTTTGCAGCTGAAAAGGACTACTACCTCTTCGACAAAAAGCGGCCTCGTTGTATGAAAGATAAGAGAGACTTTAATGTGATAACAGCATTGTAACGTTTAGAAGCGTGGCACTGAGCTTCACAATCACCAGTGACGAGGCTGAGTTCAGAACAAGCGTTCTGTTCCCATCAGAAAGGGAAAGCAGGGAGCAGAAACCAGCATCCCCTACAGAGTGCTGGAAGCACCGACCCGCAGAGCCAGGCTTTGTAGGACAGCATTGACGGTTGGCACACAGGGTGGACAAAGACTAAGTCTGCCAAAATTGGGTTTGTATCTTCATTTCTAAAACACTGATTTGACACTACACTCAACATTCATTTTCCCCTGGAGGAAGAGAGAATACACCTGTTCTCTCCCTGATTTAATAATGTTCCTTCTGGCTTCTCTGCATGATCCCTGACAAAACATTATGTGCAATGAAAGGAGGAAATAATTCTCCTGATGAATTTCAATACAAGCAATGTATTCATACAGTTTTTGAGACTAGCTATCAGGATCTTTTTCTTGGCGTTTTCAAAGCCTTTTAGTTTCATTAAGAATACAGAGCACACCTAGAGGTAGTTTGCCAATTTTACAATTTTGCCAAGTTTGCCAGTACAAGCAATTACATACATTTCTCTTGATTAATTTCAAAAAAAATCAGCTACATCACTCAGAGTAAAGATCAAAGAAACAAATCCACCTGGCTGATTTTAATGAAGATTCCAATTCAGTGAAGGTTAATATGAAAGGATTAAGACAATTTTAACACATGCACAAGTGCAAGGACCTGACACAAGTTCAGTCTTACTGATTCATGCAATGCCATGGGTTATGTTGTCTACTAGAGATTATAACTTTGAATGGATCAACTGTTTATTCAAATGGGAACATTCTGAAAAAAAGACCATCCATATCAAACTGAGTGTATCAGACATTGAACAGCTAAGAAATGTTCATTATCATACAGCACAAACAAGTGCGGGAAAATAGCTGATCCTACCCTACTCCTCCCACTGCCCACCCTAAAAGAGCCCTGGGCAGACATCTATATTCACTTTTAATAATGACTGGGAGGCTTATAGTTAGTTGGAGAATCAAAACCGATCATCTTGGTCGTCTGGGATCAAAGAGTTATCCCGTGGGGCTTGGAATTTAAAAAACATCTTCTGGACTTATATCTTGCTATCTTAAATGCAACAAGCAGAACAACACACATAAGAATCAGTGTGTTGATTCATAACTTCTCTTAGAGGAGAAGAAATAGGAACTGCAAAACTGCATTAAGTGAGATCTACACAAAACATCTCCTCAGGGAAGTAAATGAGAACTTGTATAAAGCAGATGGGTATGGGATGACCCACTTCTTACGTTAGGTCTCAGTTGCACACCTAATGGTTAAAACCTGATAGAGCAGATTAAACATCCTTCATAAAAATCTGTTGCAACTTTGCCTATTACTGACATCCACCCATATGTTTTAATTTATTACATACAACACCACAAATATTTCTCAAGTCAACAAGTTCCCCAGCTACAAAATGAGCAGCAGCTGTGATTCATACTGATCATGTTTATTAGCAGCTCAGTAGCTTCTAAGGTCTTAGATGTACAGTTTCTATATCTGTTGGTGACAATCCATTTACCTCCATCACCAGAAAGGAACTGATGCAAAGATAATTAATTTTTTTATAACTGTAAAACAGTTATAAAATTTTAAAAAAATTAAATAAATTCTAAAAGCTAAGAGGATTTTGGAAGTCTTACTGTTATTCTAAATCCACTCCAATTTCTTACGGTCTACCATTACTCTAGTAACAGTTCAGATCACAAAGTCAAATTTCTGAATTTTCAAGTATTGCTCCTTTCTCAACAATCTTAAGCCTGGGTGACTAAACCAGCCATTTATGTTTTTTGGTGAACATAAGGGAAACGGGTCATTGTGCTCGTGTTCGACTTTGCACTTTGTTCTGATCAATTGTTTTGAGCAACCCAGCTCAGGCACTGCAGCATCTAAAAAACATGCAAGGTTCTACCTGTTTACCATTCAACTGAGGTGCTCAAGGCTGACCCCATTTAAAATAAAATTCATCTTTTTAAGGTGCCTTTTTTTTTTTTTTTCTACTCTTTGAGGCTGAAAGGCCTTGGGAAAAATCAAGGTTCTTGGTTTTGCTCCCAAAACAGCATTAAAAAGCAACATTCTAAACCACAATGCACACATATACCAAAAAAAGCTGCAAGGTGAATGAAACAGGCAAGTACACCAACCACCAGCCTGGAAGCAAATCCTTTTTGCTTTGCTTCCTTTGGTCCCACATCTCTTGTTTTTCTGGAAGTATAATATGCTGTCTCAGCTTCACAAGGATGGGTAGAATGTGTTTTCTCTCCAAATACTCCACAGCCTAGTGGCAAGGGTGTTCTCCTGGTACGTTTATTTAATTTTGATTTATATCTTTTCAAGCTCTGGATACCTTCCAACCACTACATTATTTGTGAACACCCTCACCACTGAGCTGAACTCTAGTCCTGATACGACTCACATTTTGAGCTTCTCTAGGAGTTGGAACAAGTACTTTACTACCTCAAGCTAGATGACAAAAAAACTTGGGGCTAGGGAAAGATCAGTATCTCCCAGAACAGGTACTTCCATATAGGCAGCTGGCTAGGCACAGAGGAAATTGAGGCATGACATTATGTGGCTTTCTAAAGTACAAGGTACATAGCTTCAGAAAACAGGCAAATAACAATGTTGTCCAGAACTTACATGTTCCATGCACTTATTCTCAAACTTAAGTCTAGACTGACTCAGAGAAGGTAACAGTGAGAAAGGGACTTTTCAAGGAATCGTGAGATTACTACACCAAAAACATTTCTATGAACTTCACGCCACTACATTATTTGTAAAAGACAGTTTTATTAAACTAATTTCTGGAAGAGAAAAAAAAAAAAAAGTCTGAAAAAGCTGGAATCTCGAGTTTTAAAGGATGTTAAGAGAGGTAAATGCATATATATCTTGTCCCAGATTATAAAAAAAAAAAAAAAGTGCAATGAATCACAGGACTGTTAAGAAGCTGCAGAAGAAACAGATTGCAGAGTATTTACACATTGAATATTCTTCTAGAAATTGCTATTTTAAGCATATTTAAGACACAATAAATGATATTTAAGACATACTACACTTTGTTAGCTTCGGTTGTATAGGAATTATTTTGCCTTTAAAGAGGGTTTACTACCCAAACTGATGAACAACAACCAAAATTACCACCAGTGTTTTCTTGTAAATGCACAGCCATACTAGTCATCACTATCCTCCTCAAGCTATAGCCTTTCGTACAGCAATGTAATGAGTTTTCACCAAAGAAAAATTACTCAGTTTAAATTTGCTTCATGCAGTATAAGTTACATACAAAGAGGATATTTGTACAGTCACAAATCATCAGCTGTTCAGTGCTAAATGATTTCTTTTGTACACATAGGCACATCAGCAAATGCATTTTTAAAATAGGTTTATAAAATAAAAGAGCTTACTTTGACCACATAATTGAACCTTCTGATGTCCTGAATTGCACTTGAAAAGTCCAAGCGGTTAAAAGCTTCTCCCAAAGTGCAATAGCCATGTCTCTGAGAACAAGAATAAACACACTTTAAATGGAAAGAAACAAAGATAACATTGAGGAAAATATTCAGAAAAGCACTCTGCCATGCAACAGATCCTTATGCACATGCTCCCTGGAAATATTTATTTAATTTCTTGTAGAAAAAAATGAAACCAGGTATAATATTTAGAATTAACAGGCATATAGGCAATATTACTTGACAGAAGGCCTTTAAATTCATCATAAACATGCAATCTGTAATCACTGGTATCTAACTGGGAATCTAACTCCACTATTGCATGGCCACGGTGCTGGCACTCTCTCAATATCTCTCAATATCTAGAATGTATTTTCTGGGTGCTAGATGTTTAGGCACAATTATTCTTAGGTACCAAGAGTGGGAGAAGTTGTATTTGCTCTTAGTGCTTCCGCACAAGCCTCTTAAGCTGAAAAATGGAAGTTTCAGAGGCTGTTGTGGAACTACTTAAGGTGGTAGTGGCAGCCTGCAATGACATGGGATCACAGAAACTGAGTCAACTGAGAGCCCCAAAGCCACACAGGAGCCTTGGAGCAAATATAACGAGGCTAGAAAAACCCTACTGGGAGAAAAACCCTCTTCCGGTGGAAGAGATACCTGCAGAGGGCAGTGTGCCAGCATGGCTTATCAGCCCAGAGAAGGAGGGGGAGAAATAACTATCTGAAGTTCACTCTTAGAGAGACTTCCTTGACGAATTACGTGACAGTGAGAAGATGGCAGTACAACTTACCATTCTTTTTTGCAACCCAAAGAAAGCTTACCCTGGATGTACCACAGGAGACAGTTAACTATGCTCTGCAGAGTGATGGCAATTACTGCTTATTGCTTAATGACTAAATTCAGGATCATACTGCTGGCCCACCCAGTTAATATACCCAAGATCCAAGTGCTGCATGCTTCACAGTATGGACAACTTGGTTGGCTAATAGCAGTGAATTACCACTTGCAGACAACAAAACTTTTGCTGAAATTTAAATATTTGTTGCTGTCATCTGGCTAAACAGTTATCAGAAGGCCATGCTTAAACACATGAATGTGAGAACTCCCTTGAACAGCTGGAAGCACATTGCTAAGAAGCTTCAGCTCTACCTTTCCCAACGTATTGCCATGACAAAACGACTCAAAGAGCATCTCTCACTTCATTTCAGCTACATCCCTGCACCTGTTTGGGTTTATTATATTTTCAGTGCTCTCCTGCAGCACGTTTCACATATTTTTTACCAAAACCTTCCTATTCTTGTCATTTTGCCCTAAAATTCAGTATCCAGTTTGGAAAATAAGTTTCCTACTTACAAGACAGCCATTTCAAAATCAGATAAGTTTACAAACTGTAAGGAAAACTTGAGTCTCTGTAAATTATGTTTTAGATTAGCTTAAATTGTCACTCTGAATTTTTTGAGTCAAGCATGCTTTTTCCTTACTACTTTTTCATTCTGCTATTTAAATTTTAACTCTAAACTTTTGAATTCACACACAGAATTACTCGAAAAATATTAGTAATTAATTCTAACCATCCTTGGTTTATTGTGTTTGGTTTTTTTTTTTTAAACACAACAGGAAAAACCAATTGTCAATTATTAGAAGACAACAGCAGTGACAAGAGTAAGTGAATCTGCACGTGAAAATATTTTGCCCACTCTCTGAATTGACAAGAAATCCAAGCAAATAATCACACACCATTAGTACCCCAACTACGGCACAAGTGTGTGTGTGTGTGTGTAAATAATCCCAAAATACAGGTTATGAAGGACAGCAATGAGTGATATTTTAAGCAATTTGTGTTTTGGCCTGAATGTAGTTTGAAAACTCAACAACTTTATCAGTCAATGTAATTACCGATGACAGTCCATCACATCCCCTTCCTTCTTACTCTAAATTTGAGATGGAGAAAGAGCATGCTTGAGACTTTTGCAGACTAATGTGAGTAACTACATCTGTCACATCTGTCATAGATGAAGATAAAACTGGGAAAGAGGGCTATGCATCTGGTGAAAGGCTCTGTAATACCCTTCAGATGTAGAAGGGCAGCCTCCAGGTCACTGGCCTGCAAGGTGAAGTCTTCTGGTGTCTCCTCTGTATAAGCTCTCTCCACATCACTAAGCTCTTCCTGAGTACAGAGCTCTTTATACTCTCAGCTCTAAAATGCAAATCCAACTTTTGTCTGCGTGGGTATGGGTCATCACACTCATCTCCTTCCCTCTCTCCTTGCTGGAATTGCTGCAGATGAGTCTAATTTTCCAAGTTCTACCCATTCCAGATAACCATAGGAATCAACACAGGAATGAAACTCAAACTTCAAGACAGTTTATCTCTACATACAATGGATGTATTTTAACTCCTGGCTTCCCAAGAGGTCATTCCCAGATCTTTCACGTTCCCTTTGCAGTTGCATGGTGCAGTTTCCTAACTGAAAGCACCTGGACTTTTTGGAATACAAATGTTGTCTTTGTAAAGTTTGAAACTGAAATTTTACTTATATTCAAATTCACACCAAGATTCCAAAATATCAGGTAGCGGCCTGCAGGCACCTTCTTTGGAGACATTACTCTGGCAATACTTTCAATTTTATTTCAATGACACACAATACAGATAAGAGACAGATGGGCTTGGGGAACTAGTGGAGAATTATGTCCATTCTTGCAAGTTCCCACATCTCTGCCAATGACCCACATAAAAGACTCTTTGCTAACTGCCTGTGCCTCACCACACGCAGGGGTACTACATTGCTAATGAAGAAAGCACTGAATAGAACCCTTAAGACAACACTGCACAAATGCATTTATTATTATTTTTTTGATTATACTATTTGTCAATTAAGCAGCACAAAGATCATAGGAATTGACCCACAGCATGCAGAACTTACTTCCCTGGTGCTTTCTTTATGGACATAAATCCACTTTTCACGATAGAAACCTAAAATAAAAATCAAAATATAAGCATTTTTAAGGCTTCCACTTTAAGTAATACCTTCCAGAAAGAAATTGAACAAAACAAATGCTTCATAAGATAGGAGAGATGGTAAACAGTTCTAATGAAGGAAGATTACATAGGCTGAAAAGAATGACTACAAGTTTTCAGAAGTTGTGCACTCCAAAAAAACAAAGGAAAAGGTAAATAATTTTATAAGTCACACAAGAGTTGGCACACAATTGGCAGATGTAGCACAACTTTTGTGAAGTTGTCAATTTCTCCTGCAAAATCCTTGATATTTTTTCATCCAACAGGCTCCTCAGCTTTTAACACAGGAAAATACAGAAGTGAGCAGGCAGAACCTTTTTGTTCTGAACACTCCACCCCTCTAATCTATTTTCTTCTGTAAAGGTGCTTGCTCTCCATCCACTTGGTTCAACTCTTTGCAGAACGTTCCAGGGAATCAACAATACAAGACTAAGGAAAGCAAACAGGCAGAATTTCAGCTTTCAGAAGTCTGGTATGTCGTCAAATGCAAGCACGCTCTTACATACAACCCCTTGAAATCTTTTGAAATACTTCAAATCCAGACAAGCCCGAGGAAGCTCACAGCCTTCTGCAAGACCACCTCTGTTACAATTTTGGGAATGCCCAAACAATGGAGACCATGTAAAGATCAAAGTATTAGAAACACCAAAAAAATGCTTATCAACTTAACTTTTTTTACCTACTGTACCAAGTTCTTTACATTGGTAAGTTTACTTGCTGTCATACATATATTTGAAGTTTAAAGTACAGGTCATCTTCTAGAAATGAGAACTGACAATAATGATTCATGTTTTAGGTATTTCTTTTTTAAAAAAAGAACTATTTTCAAGAAATTCAATACTGCAAAAGTCTTTACACAGAACTACAGGTATTATATTTATTTATGAACTGACTCTAGAGCTGCAATACTAATCAGAATTTGAATTAAGCAAAACCAAAGCAGCTGCTTTGGTAAGCAGAAGCTTCCATTAGCATCCAGTAGAACTGAATCTAAAACTAGTCAACAAAACAAAACAGTAGTTAGTATCAGAAAGCATTTATTATTCAGGAATTACCATTCTTAAATGAATTACTATTGTATCTTTGAAAAAAAAAATAATCACAATACAGATGATCACTGCCCCAGTTCAATTAAGACGTATGACTTCTGACACCAGAATTTGTTGCCAATACAAAAGTAAACATAACTCAGGAGGCTACTCTATAGGGAAGTATAAATGAATGGCTATTATAAAATTTTGCTGAACCTACAGGAGTCTTCTAAAATAAATGAAGAAAAAACCCCAGCCTTACATTGCGAATCTGTGTTATTCCTAAAATGATCTTTTTTCCTTTTCTTGGCTGCAAACTCACAATCTTCAGTATTGTATATTTCTTCATCATCACCAGTTAAGATGCTGAAATAAACACATCTAATTAGAACAGCAGCGATTAAGTATTTAAGATGCATATATCTTATAATTCTCTGCATTAAAGTCTGCCATCTAGAAAAATAATAATCATGTTTTTAATGATGTTCCTCTACCTGAAGGTCTACAACAGCACATATCTTAATAGAGAAGCTGTCTTACTCTTTTCTTCCCAGTGGGGTTGAATTTTTATCTATTTAGAAAGTCTTTCTTCTAACAAATGCCTGAACCACAACGCTGTACATAATTTAGGTGTCACAGTAATGTTTTTCCAATGATTTGTACAGCATCAAGAAGCACGTGGTCTAAGCTCCTCTCTCCCAGAGGAGAGTGACATATACCTATGTCACTTCTGACAGTTAACTAAGTAACCTAACACTGAGGACTTCACTGAATAGTTACATACAGCATATAGATGGATAGTGTGTGTATATATGCAAAAATATATATAAAGAAACTATTAAAAAGTTTTGTTGGATAAACTAACCTTTCTAAAATTCACATACATTTAAAAACTGCCTGTGCTACATGAAGTCTACAGAGTTTCCTTAAGTTTTGGATTCCATTTTTACTTATTATTATGAGGAACAGCAATATAGATTGGAGTGAGTGTTCATTTTTCAACCATAGGAGGAGGATAACAACAGGGGAGGTTCAGACTGGATATCTCTTGCTGGAGAGCACCTCTGAGGAGAAAGACCACGGAGTTCTGGTGGACAATAGGATGACTATGAGCCAGCAATGTGCCCTTGTGGCCAAGAAGGCCAATGACATCCTGGGATGCATCAAGAGGAGCGTAACCAGCAGGTTGAAAGAGGTCATCCTGCCCCTCTGTTCTACCCTGGTGAGGCCCCGTCTGGAGCACTGTGTCCAGTTCTGGGCTCCCCCGTTCAAGAAGGACAGGCATCTGCTGGGGAGGGTACAGCAGAGGGCTACAAAGATGATTAGGGGCCTGGAGCATCTCCCTTACTAGAAGAGCTGAGGGACTTGGGTCTTTTTAATCTAGAAAAGAGAAGGCTGAGGGGGGATCTGATCAATGCTTATAAATACTCAAAGGGTGAGCGTCAAGAGGATGGGGCCAGTCTTTTTTCAGTGGTGCCCAGGGAGAGGACATGAGAAAATGGGCACAGACTTGAATATAAGAAGTTCTATCTAAACATGAGGAGGAACTTCTTTCCTTTGAGGGTGGCAGAGCCCTGGAACAGGCTGCCCAGAGAGGTGGTAGAGTCTCCTTGTCTGGAGACATTCTGAACCTGCCTGGACATGTTCCTGTGCAACCTGCTCTAGGTGGACCTGCTTTGGCAGGGGGGTTGGATTAGATGATCTCCAGAGGTCATTTCCAACCCATATCATTCTGTGATTAGGAAAAAACTTTTACACTGAAAGGATTATTAAGCATTGGAATGGGCCGCCCAGGGAAGTGCTTGAGGCACCATTGCTGGAGGTGTTTAAAAGACAGTAGACATTGTGCTTAGAGACATGGTTTAGTGATGGTTTTTATCAGAGTTCGGTTGATGGTTGGTCTTGATGATCTTAAAGGTCCCTTCCAACCATACTATTCTATGATTCTTCATATGAAGGTCACAGTCTTACAGTTAAGCAGAATAACTAAGCATACAAGGTAGCAAAGCTTAATTGTAGGACTATTTTATTTCCCCATTATTATTCTTTGACAAGAAAGTTGTATACAAAATCCTTCCTATTTTTTACTATTTTTTTAATCCAGTTTGCCAGATTAGTCTATCAATGTCAGTTTGAACTTCAAATTGCAGCAGCAACAGCTGAACACTGTAAGCCTGAAGGACACCATTTCATTTAAAACTAACCTGCACTTGGGTATTGAGTTGCAAAAATAAAATTTTATTAGTTTATTGCTACCATTTTATACAGTTAATATTTTCAGGCTTGAACCATCTGTTAAGGAGGATGACTAAGCAACACTGTAGAAAATCTTTGGGTTTTTAATTGCTCTAATCAGTAAATGCTAGCTCAAAGATATACAAGCTGAGAAGTCTCAGAAAGTTGTTTTCATCCTAGGTTTAAATCCTGGAAAAAAAAAAAGCTAATATACCCCTACATTCAGACAGAGCTCTCTCAAAGGAAAGGGCCTTAGTTCACATTTCACCATTTTTAAAGCAGAGGATAAAGACTCAACAACTTCAATATTCTATGCAACATTGCCAGCTATGACATCTGGTCAAACAGCAAAAAGTTTAGAGAAAATGAACTGAAAAAAGCAGAACATGAACACTGAGAAGTTACTTTGGTTACATAACATTCAACCCATCAGGTTTTTTTTCCCCCAAAGAAAAATCCAAGAAATCTCTTTTTAAGCTCACTAGAAACATTAATTTAATTATGTTTTAGCATATTGACTGCATTGCCACAATACATGAAAAGTTACTGCAGAATAAGAAAAGTTGCTGCAGAATCAGAAATAGAGCCCAAAGGCCCCAGACCTGATTTTATCATCCTAACAGAGACAAGACTAGAGAGATATGGCCTCTCACATTGAGGGGGAACAGAAACATTCCCCCTCCCATTGACCCAGTGCAATGGGGAGAGGAGGGGGGGGCAGCATTCCTGAAGGCCAGCTTTACAACAGGAAGGTCAATCTTCCAGGATTCCTTCTTTTGTTCCTGGAGAGGAAGTGTCCCTAGAAAGCACTTTAGACCAGTAACATACCTGAAGTGATTTAAAGCCCACCCTGTCCCCTAATATACACTTCCTCAGATAAACAATCAAGGCAGCTTAAGGAAAGTCATTTAAGGCAAGGAACTGTGAAGTCAAAGAGGGCTATTTTAAACACCTTTATCTGACATTCAAATTTGCCCGTGACACGCCTGGAATTCTTCATGTCATTTTAGACAAAAGATGAATTTGACTTACATCTGAGGATCTTCTCATACGAGTCTTTATTTTCTCATGTTCTTTCCCTCTTCATGTGGGGAGCCTTTCCCTACTGATATGTAACCATCACCATTCTTCTTGACAAACTTTGACTCTTACTGAGAATGAAAGCAAGGGTACCACAGACAGAAATACAGGCGCTTCCCCAGCGACTGTTAGCTTTCCTTCCAGAAATGTGGAAAGCTGCTCCACCATTTCCAAATGAAACCCTTGCCCCTCCAAACACCAAGCTAAAATGCAAGAAACCAAATCAAGTGCTGTACATGCCGTATGGTGCAACAGAAGCCTTAATTTAATGCTTTTATCATAATACTGCACATGACATGGGAGTGCACCTGGAAAGCTTTAAATACATACATAATACTGCCAATTTACAGCTATTCTTACTTTCTTGTCTTGATGATGCACTTCTTGAAAATAAATATTCTAAAGCTTCTAAAACTAAACTACTTTGTGTCTTTAGAATTACAATACCCTACATTAAGCACGCAAGAATTTCAGCTTTTTCAAAAGAAGTAATTTCATAGCAGTATTTAAATAACCTCTTGGATATGACACTTAAAATGCTGGACAACTTGACAGGGATATCCAAACTCCAACTATTCTTCCTCATCCCCTTACTTCTTTTCTCAGGAGGAATGAATGCCCTCAAGACACGCAGTTACCTACAGAGACAAGCTAAGCATTTTACAAGACACTCAAAGCCATTTACCACTTGACCATGCAGGGAAAATCCCGAGGTAAGTGCCTGTAGCAAATAACATTACAATATATTTGTCAGATACCAAAATGATTTAAGACTAGATTCAAATCCAAGGACTTTTATCCAGTGTGACAAACACTTTTGTGAAGACCGTATCTCACTTATAGAATTAGACAAGAAACAGTGCAGACTCAAGTAGTTCATGTGAGCCTAACACAAAAAAAGAAATAGCCCCATCATGAAAATCTTAATAGATTAATCTGACTCTTCCTCTTGCCTCAAAAGGAAAGCATAAGACAGCTTTACAGCCTGAATTGCAGGCTATTGAGGGGTATTTCCATACAATTCTGTGAGGCAGTGCTGTTCTCTCTCCCCCCCACCCAGCTTCAAGGACAGTACACAGGCACTGGAAATATATATATCTGTGCTAGAATTTATAGGTAGAAATTGCAGGTAGTCATGGCCACATTCAGCCCACAGAGCCTGAATGAGTGCTACCGCAACCACATTTCCAGGTACTGTATACCTTGAATCCAAGGCACTCTACCCTTATATAATATTACTTATCCAAATACATAAGAGCTACAGAACTGAGATGGAAAAAGTGAAACTCTCAGTTTCCATAAATGGAACTAATTTGAATCGCAACTGTTGAAACATTATCACAAATCATCTAAATTGTTCCCGCACAAATTACTGTTTGTTCAAGGATGGTTATCATTAGGTCCACTATTTTTGACTAATTTATCAACTGGATTCACCAAGCCATCACCTGGATGACTAACTGAATAAGGTAAAAAAAAGTTATATTTTAATAAAAACATATTCTTTAATTTAGGTAAGTTATTTACATGTCTTGAAGGTTTGTTTCTGAATCTGTTTGTGAGTAGATCTCTTTAATATCTGAAGGGAAAGTATTTGTAATTAATAGAAGACAAAGTTTGGCAAGTAACTCTATCTGTACTTTATCTCACAGAAGAGAGCAGTAAAGAGTAATAGTAAACAGGGTTTCAGCCAACTACGCAGCTTGAGTTTATTTTTTTTTAAAGGAAATCTGCCATAACTTCTCCCTGAAAGACAATACTCAAGTACTACCTTTAGCACAGATTCCTACAGAATATTTTGCTGAAAAATATTATTTCATTTAATGAGTGAAAATAAATAAACCCCTGTTAGGACAGCCAGACTGGTATACCCCATCACTCCTATTCACAGGGCAGTTTAAAAAGAAAGAAACAAGTACTTATGTATTTGTTTACTATACACTTCTTCCACAAGCAAGGAAGCATTTTATGAAGCCTCATCTTACAGCCTTACTTAGTGTTGTATCATGTTAACAGATATCCTAAGCTGAGCTGCCTATTCAATATATACAGGCAATTGTTTCCCAAGCTTGGACTAGATGACATTTAAGGTCCCTTCCAACCTAGACGGTTCCTAAGATTCTTTACAGTGAGGGTGCTGAGACACTGGAACAGGTTGCCCAGAGAAATTTTGGGTGCCCCATGCCTGGAGGGGTTCAAGGCCAGGTTGGATGACGCTTTGAGCAACCTGGTCCAGTGGTAGGTGCAAAATCACAGTAAGGGTAATGGAACAGGAGCCCAGAGATGAATCTCCATTTTTGCAAGTGTACAAAGCTTAACTGGGCAAGGGCCTGTACAGTCCAGCTGGATGCTTTGAGCATACGTTTGGACCAGATGAGCCCCAGAGGTATGTTCCACACTGAATTGTTCTATAATATTGTGCAAATAGACATTAATTGCTGTTTAGCACCAAAGGCTAAGTCATAGATCCAAAGTTCAAATTGTAGTGAAAGTACTCCCACGTAGTGCTGCTTTGTCAAGAAGTACCAACTTGAATTCTGTAGTTTAAGTTTGGACAATATGCATTTTTAACTGAATAGACAGGAACAGAAAAAAAAATAAAATAGAGCTACAGAATATGGTGTGGTTTGGCTTTGCCAAGTAGGAGATGTACAAGATGAAGATGAGGAATTGCTATAGTTGAGGGCATCTGCTGCAGACTAGGTTGGTCCCCAAGTTCAAGATTCTAACAAACTGGCAAGTTAGCATAGAAAGCCTAAATCTTGAAACGCCTCAGATTTAATTAAAACTTTTTCTCCCACAAAGCATTTAGTGGCCAATCCCTCCAAATTAATATACCTATTTTAGTCCTGAACTTTAATACTCATCTTTCCAAAACCTGTTGACTTAAATCTGTTTCTAGCAAGACAACTCCAGGAGTTCAGTACAAAGTTTTTTCAAAACTAAGAGGTAGGGGGGCTGGGATGGGGGAGTCTAGCATTTTTCCTTGAAGAAGCAATAAAAATATCTTTTCTCCAGAGAGCAACGTGAGGTAACTATAATCTCAACGTATAATTGGGATCAGAAGAACAAAAGTCTTAATGATATTCACAAAAACAATGATCATTTATGTCATACTTGCCAAACAATAGTCATTAAAGCAAGCTACAAAACATAAATATTTAGGAACTGTGCAAACAGCTATCAAAATTAGACTTTATTTGTTTGCCAACTATATTATTAAAGATATATGAAAGAGGGGAAAAAAAAGATTTTTTTTTTTCCCCAAGGCATTTAAGACAACTTATATGCTGGAGGCTTACTGAACACTCTTCCAGACAAGCATACCCTTTTGTATCCACACCGATATTATTTGGACTTCTTTTTCCACACAATCTGGCCAGTGACAGATAACCACAAAAAGAAAAAAAGGCATGAGGAAAACAGTAGGTCAAGATAAATTTAATTCTTCACTGCTTGATAACTCTCTTGAGGCTAATTTCACATATTCAGAAAACACAGGTGTATGAGCACAGCAAGTGCTAGCTTGCCAGTAAACTCCCTCTAAATCAGATCACTTACTGTATCATTTACTGGACTAAAACCAAAACACTGAATGCTCCCTTTTCTCATTGTGAGCGCATTATGCTGGAATTTATGACCAAGAACACTATCCCTGAGAATTACTTCTTCCTGGAGAAAGCAAGCAGAAATTTATTTGGACAAAGCTATTTATATCACACCAGTCTGTGGGCATCTGCCACAAGTATTACTTTATTTAACTTTTATCCTTCTCACTTGTTCTACAGGAGCACATACAGTCATATATTGTGTTAGGAAATTACCATGAAATTACCATTAGTTGTGTATTTGGAGCAAAGGCATTCTATGACTGCCATAAACTGTCCTGATCCAAAACCCAACTGGCAGGAAGTCTTCATTCACTTCCAGGTAACACTTCATTATGCGTCTTGCACTGCAATTTATGAGCATCGCTTTTATTTTTAAGCGGTACTTAACAGGGGGTTTGTTTGTTGCTGGTTTTAATTTTTATTTGTAAAGACATACAACTTATGATGGCATCTGTCTGCCTAAAATAAACAGTTTATGAAGCAGTGACAAAAAGACAGAGCCTCCATAGGGGTCTCCTGTCTAACTAAACAAAGCATGTGGTTGCATGTGCATACTTCTACCATATGCAGATGATATCATCTACCATAAACACTTGCAGTCTGAATGGAAATTAAGTCAATCTTTGTCTTCCCACCTACTATTATCTCATGCAGAACCAATTTGATTTTATTTTTAAACTTACACAGCATGACTGATATCATTCAGCTGATTATTCCCATCCTCAAGTGCAGGACTGAAGGGTTCACATCGTTTCCATCCATCTTCTGTTTTAACCCACCTCCATCCAGGGGACCTCCAATCTTGGCCCAGAAATGGCATGGTATCTCTATAAGCAGCAAGAAGATAGTTTGCATTATTTAATTATTAAGAAAAGTTGCAAATCTTCTTGTCATTATTTCAGTTTTCTCTTTAACCTTAAAAATACCCAAACGATTCCCTTGAGAAAAGAAAGTTCTATGTAGACCATCCTTTTAAGAAACAGATTCAGAGGGTTTTTAAAGTACATTTTTCATTCAGTAACCTCACTCGTCTTTCAGCATTTATTAGATCTAGGTAGGTTTCCTATTTCTTTAGAGAACAAGGAAAAGAATCAGTTATCCAGGAAAGGGATGATACCAAAAGGAGCAAAATTGTACCCTATGTTGCACTACAATCAATCAGATTACTGATTTAGAGACCTGACTAATAAATGGTTGCTAAAGAGTCTGACAGGCCACAAAATCCTGTTGCTCCTTTTATTTTTCCTAAGGCTTATACATACTGAGTTTGTGCTACAATGTATAGTGAAGTTTCAGTAAAATAGTTTTCATTTTCCCAAATATTTTTTCAGTTGTTGCTGAGGGTCACCTCCCATGGTAAGCTATTAGCTGGATACCAGGACAAACGGAGACTGCAACCTGAAGCCAATTGTGGAACATTTTGTGAAATTGCTACAAACAGTTGCAAGTCATCACAGGTATGTCATTCAGTGCTCCACTGCTCTTCTTCAAAAAGGAGATTCACTTCTAACACATTAAGTAAGAATTTGAACAAAACAGTTTTCTACACTTCGAAGACTCTGACCTTGCTCTAGCGTTTGCCCTCTTCTTCCCATTCATCATGCATACATGTTGCTCCCTATTTTAACTAGAGAGTTCACATGCAAGCTATACAGGAAAGACAGCATTATTGCATTTGAAACATATACTAATATATAACACTAACAGCTTTTTTCCTGGCAAGTATGCATTTTCTGATATTTTTTTCAACTTGAAAAAATATTAGGCCACAAGTCAAAAATCACTATGAATTTATTTATCCATTTGCACTCTTGACCAGCATCTGCCCGATACACAAGTTAGAATTTGAGAAGGAACAGACACATGAAAATCCTGAAGAAATATGAGTAAGCCAGTTTTGTCTTTTCTTTTTAATTAAAAAACCACACATTGCACAAAACTAAATGTATTGTCTAGCCTCAGCATTGACTCAAGTCCCCTTCCTACTCATAACTCAACCGTCCTCTGCATTTAACAGGAATCTGTTCCAAAATTTACCACATCCTTTCCTCCAGGCACCACAAACTCTATTCATGCCTATCTGCTTTTCCAATCTTTTTACTGCTTCCTAGTAGTAATACAAACCATAACATACTTTTTGTTCCCCCCAAGTTGTTTAGAACTCCTCTCATTTTGGCTGAAATTAAGGCCTCTTGGCTTTATGATAAAACTGTTTAAATAGTTGGTGCTCATGAGTGCATTTCAGAATAAATTAGGTTAAAGTATTTTTACTCCTGCCAAGATAATCAGAATTTACCCGAAAAGTTGTTAAATCACTGAAAGAGACTCAGTAACTGCATACAGTAAATAGAATGCAGTAAGTCAAAAACATCACCTTAGACAAACGTAAAACAAAAGTTTTTGAACCATGTCTAGATATAAAGAGCTCACAATCAGCAGCTCTGATATAAAAATAAAACACTGTTGTAGGTACATGACATTACTCAAAATCTAGAGAGAATTCAGAACCACAGAGATCATTATGGGCTGAATGACATAACTTGAAAAAAAGATTTTAAATACTTCAAGAATGCTTAGACTGACAAAGAATTGTTGGGAAAAGGAAGTGAAAATACTGAGACCACACACTTGCAGCAAGACAGGAATATGTATTGTTAGAAGTTAACAGGATAAGTTAAAAAAAATGAGAATAAATAAATGAAAAACTTCCTGAAAACAATACAAGAAAACGTGGGAGGATTTTGTTGAAGTGGATGGAAGCAGCTGAAGTCCAAGGCTAATTATAATTTACAGAATAGGATGCTTAGTGTGCTTTATAAATTCTTACTCGTTGGGAAAAAAACCCTGTGGTTCCAAGGTATCAGGCCACCAGTTTAAGTACCATGTATAACCTCCTCCTAGGGACCTGCACTGGTGTTTAAAATGACATGCTTCAATAGTCACATGCTCTAAACCAGACTACAGTGCAGATCTCTACAACATGAGGGGTGAAGGTCTTTCCTTGTAAGGCTTCAACACCAAATAAATTTTCTGTCACCCTTCCTTAAAAAAATTGTTTCCAAAACGTTTCAAAATAACAAAGGTATCAGGAAGCACACACGCACACCCCCCAAAGACTACTGATGTCTGCTCCAGATACCCTGGAAAACCACGCTTAAGACAAAAAGCTCAGAGACACAAATTGTTTCTGTACATGTATGATATACTCAGCACATTACCTTTCTAAGTGAAAAATAAAAAGCTATTAGAAAAATCATATTACTTTAACTTCTTTAAAATTACTTAAACATTTGTGGAAGATTACAAGAAGTCAGTAATTCTGTGAGGTTGGTACATGTTGACCTAATTTTTTTTCCAAAGTATTAGATATTCTTAGTCCAAGACATAGTTTCACTATTGCACCAGCTAAGAGTGCATCCACCAGTAAGAATTCCATAATATGACCTGTACTCATGCTCAAAAGTTATAGCTCATGGAGTCAGAAAAGTAAAAGTATTCTTTTTAATAACAGCACATATGCAACTAGAAAAAAAATAATTAAAAATCCCATTGCTTCTCAATTCCTGTAGGACTCAAGTGTAGATTTGATTGTTGTTCAGAATTAAGTGACCAAATTTTAAGAAGCTATAGTGTATCATAAACATCTCTCTTATGCATCTCTTTCCTAGGAAAAATGGTCATCCAGTATGACTGACTGCCTGGACAGGTAAGAAAATTCATGCTTTTGCTCTGCCCCCACTCTGATTTTGCTTCCCAGTGCAGCATTGCCCTAAAGCATCCCCACGGCTTCCAGACCAGAAACTGCTTCCAGGAGTTCCAGCACACTCTATGTAGTATACCTTCAGTAATATCAAGCAGCTGTTCTGTTAAAAAACTTTCACTACAGCAAGAGATGAACTCCCTAGACTTGGATTTTGGGGAAAATGCAGTGGGACAGGGTTCTTTAAAGCAAGGAAAGACTGGGAAAGGAAGGTGGTCCTTAGCTAACAACAAGTATTAAGACAAGACATCAAGTGCCTTAACTTTTTCCTAAAAATTATTGAGAACAAGAGTTCTTCAGTTCACATCATACACCTTTTCTACAGCAGTGGGGGAAAAAAAGGACTAAGGAAAAAAGAACCACCAGAGAGAAGCACCAGAAGCCCGTGTATGCTGGCTTAGTATAACTTGAGATGACAGTAACCGCTCCAGCCATCCTTGCACCTGTCAGGGAGTTCTACTTTCCATGAGATAGATAACTCACCATGTGAGCAAAAAACACTGCAAAACCATTCAGAATTGCAGTAAGTCATCCTATTACTCTGCCACTGTGCTAGAGATGTCTTCTGTATATATACTTGTAAAGGTCATCATTATGGGGGTCATAACGATGGTCATCATTATGATCCTAACCATTCCTGTTATTCAGCAGCAAGACTGTTGCCAACATGATGGGAACAGGCAAGGTTCTTCTGTTTCCTAAAAATCCAGTAGCACACCCATATCTTCCTGTAGCAGACTACCCAAATCTCTTCAGGAGCTCAACTTTCAGTAGAAACTGCTACTTTGCCCTCTCACTGCTGGCAGGTGACTTCTGGATCACCTTCTTCTAGGAAGCTAACCCAGTCAACCTCTGTGACTGAGAGGTCAGAGACTGCTTACAGACTTCATTCAGTCCCATGCTTTTTCATATGAAATGACTGTCTCAAGTCTCAAACTTCTGCAAGACAATAATTCACCCACTCCTCAGCTCTTCTCTTCTCTACCTCCATTTTGATTGTTATTTCCCCATACAGCAATCCCAGTGCACCCAGGCCATTCTCAGTTCCCAACAGGCACAAATACTCCTTCCCTCCAACTGAATTGCCTACCCTAAGCTTCTTCCCTCTGGCCTGCTGTCATCCCAGCCCTTGCTTCTCCCAATTCTCCCATTCTCATGCAGCCTATCGATATCCCAACACCCTTACTCCTCCAAGCAGGCTCCAGACACCTCTCCCCGAGCACCATCCATGCCACCCCCTCATTCCTAGCCACAGAGCCACATGCCCATCCCCACTCTAACACCTTATCCCAAGCTACTCCAGCTCCACACGCCCCTAAGGCAGCCCCAAACCCCTCAAACAGTGCCTGCCCGTTCCCTCCACGCTCAGCCCCCAAGCCCCGGGTCCACAGGCCTCACACGCACAATCCCAACGCCCCTCCCCGACTCGTCTGGGCAGCCAGCCCCTCATAAGTGGGCCCCCGTCGGCCTCCCCCCACCCCAAGGTTCCGTCCCCCCTTCACCGTCCATCATCCGCACCTCCTCACAACCCGGGGCCGTACCCCTCACCTCCCGGTAGCGCCGCTCCCCGCAGCGTCCGACCGACCCGACGGCCCCCGGCGCGCTCGGCCCGGCCGCGGGGGTATTGGCGGAAGTAACGCGGGTCTGCGGCTCCCCACGCCCCCCCCCCCTCCCGCCCCGCTGATTGGCCGCCGCCCTTGTTGCTACCCGGCGGCGCCCTGCGCTATTGGCGGAAGGGGGGGGGGACAGTGGCGTCAGCGCCAGGCGAGGGCCGGACGAGTCACGTGACAAGGGAGTGAGGCGCACGTGTCAATGTTTTGGTCGGCGCGGGGCGGGGCGCACGGCGGGAGCGGGGCTGAGGGGCGGCCGGCGGTGGGGTGGGGAAGGGAGATGGCCCGGCCCTCCCCTCTCTGCTGCTGACAGGATTTTCCTAACGTGAGGGCAGGAGTCCGTGCGCAGCGTGCCAGGAGTGGTAGTGTGCCGGCCAGGGAGTGTTTTCGCCACGGCAGGGCCCTCAGGGAAGGGCCCTCAGTTCGCGCTGCCTGCCTGTCCTTCAGCGCTCAAACCCGTTGACTGGGTTCAGCTGGGCTCCAAGCAGAAATGGATGTCTTGGGGATAACCAGGTTCCCATGGGTTGTATGAAAACAGGCGGCTGGAGGAAGACACCAGTGCCTCTCCTGTGAGGACAGGCTGAGAGAGTTGGGGTTTCTCAGCCTGGAGAAGAGAAGGCTCCAGGGAGACGTTATTGTGGCCTTTCAGTACCTAAAGGGGGCCTACAGGAGAGATGGGGACAAACTTTTTAGTAGGGCCTGATGCGACAGGACAAGGGGTAACGGTTTTGAACCAAAAGAGGGAAGATTCAGACTGGATAGAGGGAAGAATTTTTTTGCGATGAGGATAGTGAAACACTGGCACAGGTTGCCCAGAGGTGTGGTAGATGCCTCATCCCAGGGAACGTTCCAGGTCCAGTTGAATGGGGCTTTGAGCAACCTGATCTAGCTGAAGATGTCCCTGCTTATTGCAGGGATGGGACTAGATGAGTTTTAAAGGTCCCTTCCCACCCCAACTATGCTATGAATTTAGGGCTCCTTTGCAGGAGGGATTCAGGTGCTGGGGAGTGGCTGCCGAGTGTGGGTCAGTCAGTACCTTGGCTGTCTGCAATCCACCTGTACTTCATCCCTAGGCAGGGCATGTTTTCTTTTGATGGCTTAAAGGAGTTAAAGGCTGGAGCTACACAGGCCTTATTTTTGTAATGGAAGAATTTGGGGGAAGCATTTGGGCTCAAAAAAGTTACATGAGTAATTCTTTCAAAGAAGCAAATTTAGAGATGTTTCCCATGGAAAGACTAGTTGTTATCTTGAGAGTTCAAGTTCCTACTTGTGAAATACTCATCTGGGGGATTCAGGTTCTAAGACTGAGACATTTATTTCAAAATTTTTATTTTTTTTTTTGCATAGTACATGTCTGTTAAAAATGTGCAAAAGAAAATATGTTGTTCATTTTGGGGGCATTTTAAACATTAAAATAGGAATGTGGAAACTTTAAGGCAATTCTAATCAATGTTGAGCAACTCGCAATTCTTGAGAACTTTAATAAAGTTTGTCCCTATTCTGTTTCAGACATTCTTCGTTAAGTTCTATGTGAATTTTTCTATTCTGTTGTCACAGTCTTCATCTAGACCTTCTTAATATGTTTTGTTTAATGCTGAAATAGTTTAAACCTTCACAGTGGAAATTGACCAAACCGGTCTGCAGCCTGACTGTTACTGGTTTTGATTATTTCAGAGGGATGTAAAGTGGAGATTGCATTAAACCCAGATCAACTCCTGTATGCAAATGGGATGGTTACCCTTCTTGTTGATAGTAGGTCCATATGAGTAGTACAGATGAGACACTCTAGATCATTGGCGCATTAACATGAAATTAGAGAGCTAAATAAAATGACAAATTCGATCTTTCAAATTTCTTTCCTATAAAATTGCTTAAATTATTATTTCTATTTAAGAAGCTACAGCAAAGGTGAATTCTTTATATGAGCTTGCACTGATGGAAAGACGAGCTATTTTGCTTTTAAGTTACTTTGCTTGTAAAAGCTGAGACACATGATTAAAAATAAAACAAATGGTGTTTAGGGTGGCTTAGGATAATGTCATGGAGAAGGTGAAGCAATTTTTCATCAATATTCTTTTTTCCTGAACTACCTGCTTTGGAAATATGCATCACACTTTAGGATTCTCTTTCAATTTTTTCTTTAAAAACCATCTGAAAATAATGGCTGTAGTAGATGCAAATGGCCTTCTTTCCCTTGGGAGAGACATTTTCATTCTGCTGAGAAATCTCTATCCATATTTCAAAGAATAGAATAGTTATGGCAAATAATACCACAGCCTGACTCAGTTACTTAGCAACATTTAATACTAACAAAAAGAAAAAGGAAAGTGATGTAGCAGCAATAAAATCTTTAGACAGCAGAAAGGAGCTCATAACAATAATGAAGACAGAAGTCATAGTATTTTGTAGGTAAAACAAAACTGGAAAAGAACACATAACCCAAGCAGTTATCTTTTTTCCATGGAGTCAGTTGCTTATAGTTTCATTTTTCAGGAAAGCTTCCAACCTGTAAAAAAAGCAAAAAAGCTTGGACAAAAGCCTCATTTTCCTAAATATTACTTAATGTGTGATTTCCAGTGCATTACACAGTTTTTCAGAAGTTTCTTTTGTGGTTGGCATCATTTTTTTCTAAATCTTCATCATCAGTACTGCCAAAACAAGATGTAATGCCGCTCTTCCTTAGTTACATTTATGTCGCTGAATTATGAGAAGGTAAATATTTAAGTGCATGAGGTTAACTGTAGATGGATAACCCCTAGCTGAAGGCTGAGCTGCTGGGGCTCAGGACCAGCTCAGAGGTGGTCAGACCAGCTCAGGAGAGTGGTCCTGACAGTGCTGTGGGGAGCCAGCCTGCCCCTGTTACCTGCTGAGCTGTGCCCCAACCGAGACCTGCAGGCTGACAGCTCAGCTTGACCTTGGACCTGGCTTACCACTTGCCTGATGATCTGGACTCTTGGTTGAACCTGGCCACCACCGTCTGTGAGCCTGTCTCATCTCTGCTTGCCTCATGCAGACAGGCCTTGGCTGGTGAAACCCCTGCCTTGCCAGCCCCAGGATCTCTCTCAGCCCCTTACTCCACAGGCATGTAACGCAATCACAGAGTCACAGAATGACTCTAAATGTGGATGGGTGATGGTTTGTTGTGTTTTTTTTTTTTTTTTTTTTTTTTTTTTTTTTTTGTTTTT
>JAOTQQ010000023.1:95492040-95515670 GCA_026546715.1 Gallinago undulata
CAGGACCCTGCACTTGGCTTGGTTGAACTTCATGCAATTTGCAGGAGCCCACCTCTCCAGCCTGTCCAGGTCCCTCTAGATGGCATCCCCTCCCTCCAGCATGTCAACTGCACCAGCAAGCTTGGTGTCGTCAGCAAACTTGCTGAGGATGCACTCTATCCCACTGTCCATGTCACTGACAAAGATGTTAAATAGTACTTCTTCTTCCATTTTTCCTGGTTACTGGAGAATGAAGTATGTTTGGGCTCTTCTCCTCAGCAGACCGAGCACCTCTATTTGTTCCCAGCTCACGGGAACGTGAAGCTCCTTGAGCTCCATCCCGATGTCGTTGAAAACTGAGGACGGGTAGCACTTCACAAAGCTGAGCCTTATAACGTGGCAATACCTACTCACAATGACCCCACCGTCAAAGGGCTCTGCTTATAGGGAAGCAACACTCCTGGGCAGATTGTCTTTAATGTCTCTTCTTTACAGAAAGAGTCACAACTGCTTTGTTGCTGTTGTTGCTTTTTGCCTGTTGAGGGATTGCTCTGCTGCTGTTGCACTGATTAAATTTGTCCATTTGTTAAGCACCCTAAATTGCCTTTATTCCCAGCTGCTGCACAATGTAACCATAATGGGACAGATTGTTTTACAGAGATGGCTTGATTTTTGTGGTAGATTATATAGTAATGAATTGCTTGTCAGAGAAATTCAACTGTAAATGCAAAAATATGTGTGCAGATTGAAGTAATTAAATTTGTGATCGTGATAATACTGTTTCTCCATTTTATCGTATAGTCAATCTGTCCTTCCCTTAAAGATAAAAAGCCAGGTTTGATGACTGCTAAACAAAAGAACAGATGTTCCCCGCTCAAAGTTGAGCGTTCAGAGAGTACAACCTAGTGAGAGCCCTCTGGAAAGGATATATTTATAAAATATTTTGGATCTGGAATGGCAGAAGATAAGTATTAGACCCATTATTTTAAGTTTCAGCACTTAAGCACAATCCAGTACTTGACTGCAAACTATTTGTTCACCTCTCTGAAATTTTTCAGTCTCTTGCTAACAGGAAGACTGTCTCCTTGAGCAATTTTAGCAAGAGCAGGATAGCTGATGAGAACCGATGAGAAAGCTACAGGAAATGTTTTTCCTAGAATGTGTTTTTGTAGCAGAAAGGCAATCTGGGAATCAGCACTGAAAATTACAGCAAAAAGAACCATCCCAGATGGCTCTCGCTACTGGCCAGTCACACAGCTCTGGGGTGAGGCAGAGGACGGGGCTCACATGGAAAGGTGAAGTTTCATGTGGTGCAGCCATCCCCATCTCCGCTTGTTGTTCAAGCTCGCTTTACTGTCAGTAGAGAGAAATATGCCCTCTGGAAAAGCAGGGAGCCCTTAAAGCCAGCAAGGAAGAAGAAGGACCTCTGGAAAACCAAGATCTCCTCTTGGCTAACGTAGGCGGAGGATGAGTGTTTACTGACTCCCACTACAGCGAGACTTTATCTCTCTGGTACCTAGAAGAGGGGCATCAGGTGGCTAATGTGGATGACAGATGAGGTGACAAAGAGCAGCTGAAATAAATCCTATTCAAGTATTGGTGGAATCGTACAGAACTCAGTACATCTTATTGCCCTTCCAAGCATATAAGCGCTTTTTAACCATTTCTACTGCATCCAAATGAAAGAGTGCCAGGCCACACCATGGTTTTAGAAATATTAGCTTTATTAAAGTTCTCCAGCATTTGAAGCATTTTTAAATCTTCCCTGAACCTTTTTTCCCAGCTTAATCTCTCAAGAGCAAGTAGTTTCCCCTTACACTCTTACCTTTTCTCTTCATCTCTCCACTTTTCTCTGATGGTAACTTCAGACTGTAGCTTAATTGCTGCCTGACCAGCACTGTGCTGATGCCAGGTTTTGGAATTAAATGTTAATATTGTTTTATTTCATTGAGAATTGCTGACTAATAACAAGTTAATATTTGTAAGTTAGGGTAAATGCACTTTTTGGTCAAAAAATGTAATTTCAGAAGCCTTTACCCTTTATACATTTTCAAATAAGCCAAGCTTGCAGCTTTTGAAAAAATTCAAAGGAGACAAAAGTAAACCAAAATAAAACAAACTCCAAAGCGATTTTTTCCATGAAGGAGAAATTAGATTTTTGCATCTCAGAACCCCATATGATCATTATTAACATAGCTGATGACAGCAGTCCTCACAGAAATTACATAAACCGTGTTAAATGAAATCTGATAAATGTTAAATGACCTCCCCAAATGCTTTTGTGATCTGTGGAGAAACCCGAGTTCGTTCTTTCCTCTGGTTTGCTGATTTCTAGTCCAGAGGATGTGTGGTGCAGAGGAGAGCAGCAGACCTGGGCACAGGGGATGGGGGGTGTCTAATCACGCAAAGTGGGAGCCATTCCACACGTGGTGCTGACAGCTTCCCATTGGTGGTCTGTGTATTTAAAAAATACTCACCTTGGTTGGCGATACCTTGTAGATATAAACCTGATACCTGTGGTTCCAAGTTATATGAATCCTGTGCAGGAGCTCTCACCAGTGTGCTCCAGTACCTGCTTTCTCTCCCAGCTAAATGAAGTCCCACTAATGCTTGGGTTTTTCAAAATACAGTGACTTTGGAAAAAAGTGAGGGAGTGGGGAAGAGAAATAGAGCCACAAATGTTTCATTTTCTTGTGTTGCCAAAAGCACTTAAGGCATTTTTTCATTTAGGTACTGCATTTAAAAAAAAAAAAAGGCCGCTTTCAGTCAACTTTGAAAATGCATCTAATGCCCAGTTCCTTTAGAAAGAGGGATGGGAAGGAGTAGGTATGATTGCATACTTTCCTAAATAAGGCTCTTCCCTTGAGTAAAATGTTATTGTCGTCTGCCTCCTAGAGCAAACCCTGACCTCTTGTTTGCTTTAGGCACTGTCGAATGTTTTCTTCTGCCTCTCAACTCTTTGATCAATGGATCTGAACTCTGGGAGTTAAGTGGAAGGTTTTGCTTTGCTTGTGGGGGCACAGAAAGCCTGATCCCGACTGCAGTAACAGGCACTGAAGTTCAGCCTTCTTCAAGCAGTGAGTTAATTTCTGTAGAGGCTTGGTACAGAAAATCGTTCCCTGTTTTGGCCTCCAGACCTGACATCACCTTTGCCCCCATACTATGATATACTACAGCTTTCAGATGGCATAAAATGCCTTCCCTTGCATTTGGAACAACTCAGGTCCAGTGTCAAGTATACAGCTTTTTTCACAGTTACCTAGAGACTGAATGAAAAGAAATATGTGCCCTTTGCTGAGCTTACCTGGAAAGACAAATGCTTTTCAGCAGTCAATGAACCTCAGACGGGCAAAGTAGTAAGAAGCTGCGCCTCTAATGGAAGAGATAAAAGAATCACCATTTCCATTCGGTGGCATCTGTTCCTTCTTCCAAAGCTGACAAGGCGAGGAATTGGGCTCTTGCATTGTTTGGTTCTAAGGGATGGATTCTTACCTTTCAGCTGCTCCTAAGAGAATAAGGTTAACTTTGACTTGTGCAGTTTATGGATTACTGGCATTTTGTATTTTAATTGTTTATCCAGCTGATAAGAATATCCAAAATAAATTTACTAAATGCATAAAATGAGAAGGAAAATTTCACATTTCATATTAATTTTATTTATAAGTCCCTTTACACACCACCAATATTAAACAATAGACATAATTTTGTATGTGTCATGTAATAAGAAAAAATATTTTCTGACAAACTGTTGATGACTTTGGGAGGGGTGCTAGCACATAACGGTTAAAAACATGCAGTCTATAGTCTGTAACTCAAAGTCCCTGTCTACAAACATCACGCTGTGTATTTACTGAAAATTCAAGAGGGTTTGGCAATCTGCAGTTTACTTTTAACACAAATGTCCCAAACAATTTAATCACTCAGTGAATGGAATCCTGCAAAATACATGTGATGAAGCCTATAGGTATTACGTGGCAAGTTTTTGTTTCTTTTCTCTTTGCTTCTCTTCCCTGAGTCAGCCTTCGAGTAACAGGCCAATGTATTTCTATTATCAGTCCTTTGTAGCAGCCTTGATGCCGTAAGGGTATGAGCACATCGAGGTTTATTGGGGGAGACAGTATCTTCTGATCTTACCAAATCTGACTGATTTAGTAAGAAAACCGGACTGGTTTCAGTGGCACAGATCATCCCTGAACAGTCAGGTACCTGAATATTTCTCTGGTCTCCTTCCAGCAGTTTCCCTCCCTGATTTCCCTGTGTCCTGCTGGATCTTGTTACTGTTGCACAGTCATCACAAACAAAGGTTTGTTTTCCACTTTTGCCTTTGTCTCAAAAATATTTACTTGAAAAAGTAACCACAGGAAGGTTGCTGTGGGTGGGGTAGTATGTGTTGCACAACTTTCACGCTGCAAATCATTTTTTTGAAAAGGGTTATTCAATATGTTGGCTTTTAAGAATGTAAATCCAATTTTCCAAATAAAATCCTGGCCATCCTGACGTCAGCGTTGGCACGTGCTGCAGTACAGCTAGGATTTCACCTGCCATCTGAGAGGCTTGTTTGGTTAATGACTACTCCCTGAGGATCAGGATTGTACCAGGTTCAGAAAAAGAACCACCTGCTGGTGTCGTGGCCACTGTATCAATCAACTTCCACCTACAGCATGGTCAGTTTATGAAGGATGTATAACCACAGCTCTAATTTTTGAAGCACAAACCCTATAGTTAATCACACACGGCAAGTCGTGTAACTGTTGTACTAGTAGTATGATACCTGAGCCTGTGCTGTAGCAAGTTCTCATCTGTACAGATCCCTTTGACCACCCTCTGATTATAGATGTATATTAAGGTATAAAGCATAAAAGGTATATAAGTATATAAGGTATAAAGCAGCTTGAACTGGAAGTAATTGTGCAAAGCGTTCAACTTAATGTGTGCTGATTTAGGTTGTTAAGTGATTTTAGAATTATTAATGAAAACAAGAATGGATGAGGGCTTTTGGAGGAGATGAGTATTCTGGGTTGTTGATAGGGAGTTGTGTTTTCTGTGAAACCCTCCTCACATTTCTGCATCAAGTTGAATTCTTATCTGTGCACCCCTGGCATTTTTTCAGCTGCACAAACAGGAAAATAAAATACCTTAAAGTGGGAAGAAAATGGCAAGGAAACATTCTGTCTCCAAACTATAAGGCTGTTGTCCTTTATAAGTAGTCTTTCATCAATTTTTGAGCAAGTAGCTCTGTGGAAGGTATCCTGGAAATAAGAAATAGCTTGATTGACTGAGCGTGCAGACTATTTGCATTAAGGCGAATGACTAGAGGCCCTGGAACTATATGTATTTATTTCTTGATCTATATGATATGTTAATCCACAGTGGAGTATAAAAAGTCTCCTTCACAGTACTTAAAGGTAACTCAAATCTTTTGCTGTGTTAGACAGTAATCATGAATTTCTGAAATTGTGGCTGTCTGCAGCAGCAATGATTTCAAAGACAGGATTTTCAAACAGAAGTCTCAATGTAGAGGAAAAATAGACTGACAGTCAGTTAGATAATCCAGTGGGTGCACAGCAAGATATTTAATGCAGGTGTGTTAAATCATCAAAGACTTCAGCACATGCCTGATTCTCATATGGTTGCTACATAGCTAAACTAAGGTGATGGTCTGGATTAAAATTCATCTACACTGATGTTTATCTTACTAACAGAAGAGAGGATACCTGTAAAAGAATGTGATATGGGCTAGCAAACAGAATGCAAGCCACCTATGGACTTTGAACATTGCGTATGTTCATCCTTAATTCCTCAGATGGTTGTATTGCTGTCATTCCCTAAGGGGATACAGTTTAATGCAGCCTTAATAAGCCTTAATATGCAGCTTAATACACAGCTGGTTCAGGTCAAATTTTATAGTTATGGACGTAATTTCTTGGCTGAGCACGTGTTTATTTTCCATGGAAAAGAATCAGAGGCAGCAGAATCTGCTCCACGCTGGCTGCCAGCACACCCCAGCTCCACACGCATCTTTCAAAAAAGTGGATTGCTTGTAGATTGTACGTTTGACCTCAAATCTCAATATTTCTGCTAATTTTAATGTGTGAAGTAAAATACACTTTAAACATTTTGTATGAAAGAAAAAATACTCTCTTCCTAAGCTTGGGCCATGGACACGTCTTTGACTTGTGAATTTGTGTGCTGGACATCACACATGAGTTTCTCTTGGCTTAACATTTCAAACACCACGTGCTACCTGAAACTGGTAAGCAAAGATAAAGTGAAGAGAGCTCAAAAAAATTAAAACAGAAGCACACACAGAAGCAAAATGAGAGGCAGAGTGGTTTCTTATAGGCTTAAAGAAAGGAGACAAATTACTTATATTTGTGGTTTCTTAAAAAAAAAAAGGGGGGGGGGGTGTTCTCTGCTTTTTCCACTTAAGCATTGTGGAAGCAAATTAAGAAAACAAAGCAAAAGCCATAAAAGCTGTTTGTGACTGGGACTTATTACCCATTATTAACAATTTTCTCTTCTGTGTCAAGAGGAGGACCCTATTGATAGGATAATAGTATATTCTGACCTTTTACAGTTTTGAGGATGGGTGGCAGGGTTTGGGGATTTCTTCTTGACTTTTTTGTTCCATTATGGATCTTCTGAAGATGCAACTTTTTAAAAGGAGATCTTAATTTCCATCCAACAAGGGGCCAGCAACACAGTTCTAAAAGGGCACTGTGGTTTATGCTCTGCCTCGCATCCAAAACCAAAGGTTTTTGCAGTGCGGTGTGACAGTCTTTCTGTGTCTTTCTTCTCGCTCATTGATGGGTCTAGCCCATCATGCCACATGATGGGTCTAGTGTTGGCTTGTGTAGGGTTGATGTGGTTGTCTCTGGACCTATGGCAGAAGTTGACACTTTCTGCTGTTTACATCTAGGTGATATAATGTTCATGTGAAATCCTGGAGCAAAATGCGTCCCCCAAAAGCTGAGATTCATAAATTCCTCATTGAAAGCTGGGATTTTCTTTCACCACATCAGAGACAGGACAATCTAAAGCCAGTCCCTGAAGAATTAAAGTGTTAAACCAGTCAAGTCCCTCAAATATGCAGCAGATCCATGTGCTGGTTTAAAATTTCACTCTTGGTATCATAGATGTGAAACCTTCCTCTGAAGTCAGTGGATTTATTCTGTTATAGTGATGGAACAGAAAGTACAATATAACTCACTGTCTGGAGAACAAAAACCTCAAAACTTGCTATGACCGAGGCAAAGCAAGTGTTTTATTATTTTGTCTAAGTCATAACTTGACATTGCATTGTTATTTGAAAGTTGCTCCAAACTTGCTGTTTCTCGAGTCTGTGGTAGCACCTGCAGGGCTGACATACGTGCAGCGAGTGAGACATCTGGTCTGGAACAAAGCTGTCTTTTAGCCCAGAATAAACGTCGCTTGTTCCTCACGTCGCTTGTTCCTCAACCACAAACAGCAGACAGAGGTAGGGATGAAAGCCAGGTGAACGTTTCACAGTGCATATCAGGAGCAATTATAATAATAAGACCTTACAGGGCATGTGATTTAATCACCTCTCCAGAATCCAGGGCATTTGTCTGCTTTTTCTTTTTTTTACAGAGACCTCACTGTGGTTAACCAGGTTTGTTTTACTACCTGAAGATGATGTTGCAGCCCATTTCAAGAAGTTACGTGGTGCAGTGGCTGTGTAAAGCCTCTTTTTTCTTTGTCCGGCTGCCCACATTCAGCAGACGGGACTGGGAGAAGGTGGTGTGGTCTCTGGAGGGCTCCTGCTCATCCCCCCCACAGTGTGCTGGTTTTGCCTGTTGGTGATGAAGCCTGGTGAATCTCTCCCCGTGGAGGCAGGTCTCTTGGGTAACTTTGCCTCTGACCTGTGAGAAGGTGCTGAATACCAGGGAGGGGCTGAGAACCCAGGCTGGGAATATGCCTTCTGGCAGGGATAGCTCAGTTGTGGTCCCCAGCCAACACCAGGGCATCTCTGTGATGCTCCTCGCTCACTGGCATCCTGGCCAGCCCCACCACCTCCTGCACATGGGACTGCAGAGCAGGGAGAGGTGCCACAGCGACAGGGGAGCTTTAGCCTTGTCTCTGTGACCTGGTGAGGAGGGAACAAACTGTGCGAGCCTCTCAGTTTATGGAGTTTGACAGGACTGTTGAGGGTTGAAGGGAATAAAGCCAGGCAACTCTTGATATTCTAGTCCTTGGCACCCTTTGCGAGGGCACAATATGAATAAACTGGGATGTGGCAAAGTCAGTATTCAGCCCTGAGCCTGCCAGATATTTTCATTGCCCCTAGAATCTATAAAAGTGACAGGGTTTGAGCATAAAAATTTGAAATAGGTCCAGTAGTTGAAACATTTTTTGGATGCTTTGCAAATTAGAAACATTTGGCAACCTGATGGGAAAGATGTGGCTACTGACTTTTGTGAACTGTGTCATTTCTGATAATAGAGGCAAGAAATACTATTTTATATACCAGAGGACTGTTCTTGAAAAGGAAAACAAAAGAACTCCCCGATTTTCTTGCAGTATGGCAGCTTCAGCACTGTATGGCAGAGGTGGGTGTACGACAGGGAAGAGACCATGCTTTTTGCTCCAGCAGTCACTTGCTATAAACATAGAACCACTGGAAGAAGGAGAGTGATGACTCATTTGGGATTGAATTTGAGTTCTGCTCAGGGCTTGGGCTTCTGGCTTCCTACAGCCTCTTAGGAAGGTAGTGAAAATTTAATTTGTTTTTAGACACTGACTCTTGGGAAGGTCATTTCAGGCCTGCTGTGATAGATGGATTTTCTTGACAGAAATATTTTTGCAGGCTTCAGTCCAGTATGTACCTAATGGGCTTAATACACCTTGGCAGTATCCAACTACTGCGCCTGCATTGATCCTGCATAGCAAGTGAGACATCCTGAGCATGTCAAACAGGCAGCAGAAACACAAACTATGAAGTACCTGCACTAAAATTAAGCCCCCACTCCTCCAAAGAATCCTACTTTTGTGTGTGTGCTGAAGAGCAACCTTCCTTGCCAATGAGCATCTCCCTGGTTTCTGGATGCTGGGCAAGCCAGAAGTCATGGACAAAAGTGGGGAATCCTCCCATACTGCTCAGCTGACACTTCCACGTTAGAGAAGAGAGTGTGGCAAAAGAGACCCTCTTGGAAAGAATCACTGGAGGAGAGAGGCAGGTGGTGGAACCAAAGGGATGCCACGAGAGGCTGTCTGCAGATCTTAAGAGGAGAAAGTTCTGTGGAAGAGGCCTTTTCTCACCTTATTTCAAACTAGTCCTGATAATTGCTTGGACAAATTTACCTGGAGAAAGTCTGTCTTCTTCAGTGATGGCAAATCCGGGGAGAAGTTCCATGTTTTACTTTCAAAGAGCTCAGTAGATATATACTGGCCTGTAATTGAGACCTGCTTTGGATAAATGTCTTTGTGTGAGACCAAAGAGAAAGGGGTGAAAACATCAGGAGATCCTTAGAACAGAGCAGCATCACTAGTGTGACTTTCTTTCTCAGAAGGTCAATGAGGTTGGCTTCGTGTTATTTATGCTTAAATTTTACAGGATCTTGGGCGAGTATGAAAGGTCCTTCCCAGACAACCATATGCCATTTTTTGTTGGTCTTATTTTGAGCCTTCTGCTATGGCTTTCAGTCCCTGATGATCTTCTGTGGTTGCCTACTGTTGGAGATGGCACAGCTGTAAGAAAACATACCTCCTTAGTACCCTGCCCTTGTAGAAACAATTAAACTGCTCTTACCTTTAGAGTTCTTCTAAATATAAGTAGTTTTCAAAGCAGCCCTGAGGGGCATTTTTCTCCAGGTACCAGTTGCAGAAGACAGCTGTCAATACATATCTCAGACTTGTTAAACACAAATAACCTGCTAAGTTACCAACCAGCAGTTCGACACCAAGCCAAAGATTTCTGCCTCCTTTTCCACGTATCCCAGGTACCCGAAAATGAGAACTCCTAAGGCTATAGCGTGAGTCACAGAGAAGCCAGTTTGGCCACAGTAAATTAAGCCTCATAATGGGCCCGTTGAACTGTGATGACAGCAATTGCTGGGTGATGTTAAATGTGTGAAAAGTGCTGCGGGAGAGGGCTGGAGGAAACAAAGGGAAAACGTGTTAAAATTTGCCGAGTCAGGTAAGGACTGGAGAAAAATGTAGCACAGAGGAAAAGGTTTGCAATAAATTCTGGTAAGAGGTAGGTAGTTTCTGCCGTTGTGGATAAAGGATTTGAAGCTAAAGGCAGAATCTCTACCAGGTAAACTGGCAAAAGGCTGCAGGGGCGAACAGCTGCCAAAAAAGCTGTACTCGGCCCAGATGTGTCCCTGCTGCCTCTTGCTGCTCTCCCTCTCCCCGCACCCAGGCTTCCCTGGAAAAAGACACGGAGCTAGAAAGACATCCACCGAAACAAAGCACCCACGCACAGCAAGAATAAATGTTTTTCCAAAGGGGAAATAGTCTTAAGTTGCAAAAGGCTTTTGTGGGATAAAAAGGGGATTTGGGCAGAGATTAAAGTATCTGTGCATGTTTTGAGAACAAAGTTTAAATAAATCCAGAAATGAAACTATTTTTTAAAGTGTAAGAATGAAAAAGAAGAAGCTTGAAACATTTTGGTGGATATTTGCTTTTCCAGAGTGAAAACCTCATGCCCTTATAAACAATAAACTTTATAAACAAGCAATACCAGTGTAAGAAACCATGTGATGCTCTTACTAGTGTGCAATTAGAAGAAAACAGTGTTTAATGTTTTTAGACACCGGCACCAACGGCTTTTGAGAGGTTTCTTTAAAAATGAAAGAACATGCGACTGAAAATAGGGCATCCATTTTTGCATTTTTATGATGGAAACTTTGGTCTCGTGTTTTATATTTTTTTGAAAAGTACAAAGTAGTCTGAATTATTTTTATTTAATTATTTGTGAGTTTTGTTGTACTCATTTTCAAGCCTTTCTCCACAGCAGTGGTGTCTGACAAAGCTAATATTTATTTTAATGAGCTGAGATTTCCACATAATCACTTAACTTGAGGTTTAGGTTTTTTAAGCACAGCATTAAATGTTATGGTACAGCTTGTGTTACCAGATAACACTATTTCCTTCCAAACCTTACCAGAAATCTATTGCATGCTCCAGCAAGGCAAGTGGAGTGGCCTTACATGAGAGGGTCTTAACTAGTACAGAGAAAAAATATCTAAAAGGAACCTGGTTTCCTATGGTTTTACAGCAGCCACATACCTGCTGTCTCAACAGGAAAGGCAAAACCACCGACTAGATGGTCATTTAGAGTGCAACCTTGTGACTTACAGAAAAAGACATGGTAATGGCTTTTTCTGAACAGGAAAAGCTACTAATTTAATTGCCTGCTTTTTTTCTATTTGAGCAAAAATCATTCCTTTGCAGGGGTTGCAGCGGTGATTTAGATAAAGAACTGTTGCTTGTTCGCTTCCTACCAGTCCAGCCCTGCTATGAGAGAAAACAGAAGCAAACTCCTGTCTGGAAACCCCTAAGGAACCAGGGATTAATTTCATGAGGAGCCTGGCATGGACCTTAATGTCTACCAGATCCTGATGACTACTTGATGAATCCCGCATTTACTTACAGAGGGCTTAATTGAGTTGACACAAGAATATTCCATTTCCAGTGCAAACAAACAAGTTAAAAAAGGCTTAGTTAGGCATTCTTAGTTGAGTCAGATTAAACCTCAATCCTAGCAAAATGCAGATGTTCCCCTTTTGATTTGTGTGATGGATAGGCTGCTTTTTTTTTACTGAACAGCGTGCCTTTTCTTATGCTTAGCAACAAAAAGCTACGCTGTTCTTCCAGCAGAGCTCAGTATTACAGAAATGGGGAGAACAATTTCAAGTCTGCACTCCAGTAACGTTAACATCCACCTCGCTCTGCATCCAAAGTCCTTTCCTCAGACCTATGGGAGATACCTTAGTCAAAAGGTCTTACAGCAAAGCTTCAAAGATTGTAGATCCTTAAAATTAAGGAAAGAAAGTCACCGTGTACATATCTCATAGAGTCACAGATTCACAGAATGGTTGGAATTAGAAGGGACCTTAAAGATTATCTAGTTCCAGCCCCCCTGCCGTGGGCAGGGAATATATATATATTTGCAGGACCAAACCTTTTAGAGTAAGTCTACCCTTATCATCCTCCCTGCCTTTCAATTCTGTTTCATTTGTGGCTGATTTGTTCCTGCTCTTTGGGAGGCATATTCCTCTGCACTCACCGGGCTTCTGGTTTTCAAGGTCATTTTACCCATGGAAAGTCACGTTTCTGCTGTTTTTCCCAAGGGACTTTTACAAAAAAAAAAAAAAACAAGCCCCATTACACTACACTCAGACCTCTGCTGCCCAGATTTATGGTCATGGAAACTTGTTTTGACACTGTCGTTTCTGAGTGAGGCTGTGTTATCAATCTGTGGGAGAAGACGGTGTTTGCTATCTTGCCTTGCTGTCAGCTCGCCACTTCACATATCAATGTTATGACTGCAGTTCAGTTCATATTTGTGAAGCCCTGATAAAATGTTAAGCACTTTAGAAGTGCTGAAGATTAATATTATTTTGCCCTGCAGAGCACACAGCTGCTTCAGTAGGAGCGGGCAGTCCAAACAGGTCTTGACAGTGCCCAGATAAGCAAACACCTGACATCACGCCACCTGTCCTCGCATTTCTTTCTGCAAGCAAAGGATTGAGTGGTGTCTGGCTGAAGGTCATCCTTCTTTCTGCATGTGTTTTTCTAAAATACCTTGTATCACAATACAACTTTCAGATATAAAGTTAAGGAAGCTGTTCTTATTCACATTTCTTTACAACCCTGATACCCTCTGTGTTTATAGTAAGTGCAGAAAAGCTGTACTTGCTATGTTTGGTTTTCGGTTTGGTTTTTTTTTTTATCTTGGCCTGGTACCTGCTGGCGTGGGGAACTGGAGGCACTGGATGAGTGATGGTACAACAGAGTCAGCTATGGCGAGGTTAGGGATGATGTGGTTGATAGGCAAAGGTAGGTCCATATTCCCCATTGCACTTTCTTCAGTCCCATCTCTAATCCCGACAGTGTCTGATTTGAGAAGTAACAGCTGTGACAGATGAGTATCAGCTCCAGGATTGCTTTCTTGCCTGCCAGAAAGCCTTGTTTGCCAAGTGCAGGGCAATCAGCATTTCAAGAAATGAAAGGGTTCTGTTTTTTTCCTGGAGGATGTTCTTGCCCCTGGAACACCCCACCTCGTCCCGCTGCCACAAGGGGCTTGTGCACTGGCTGCTTCCTAATCCACCTCTCTCCTGGCAAGCCACAGGCACTTAGCCTGATTAGTGGTCTTTGAAATACAGTCTAACGAGTAATGCAGTCAGAAAGGAAGAAAGCAATTTGGAAAATAACAGAGAGGAGAACAGTAGTTTTAAAACACTTTACTGCTACATTTGCTTCTGCTTGGCCATATTAATCAAGTTTAATAGCCAAAGACACAAACAATCCAGATTTTCTCAACAGTTTCAGAGTAAGGGAGGATTTTTTTTCTGTTTGATTACTTACTTGAAAAAGTTACCAAAAATGGCTTACCTCATCCTCACACCCACAACTGCCTTTTTTTCGCACCCACGACAAGACATGAGTGGGCAGCGCAACTTGGAGACAAGTAATTAAAGCATTTATGATAAGATTGGATTAATTTACCCTAACTAAAGCATCGAGAATTCAGCCCATGTGTAAGGATTTTTCTTACACAAGGCTGTGGTATATACACTGCTAACCTATGGCGGCTTTCCCTACCAAAACTATCTTCTTCCCTACTTTGCCTGTGCCCAAAGCCAATTCTGAGTCATGGTGTCAGTATTTCTTTGAGGATAGTTTAAATTTCCACCATTGGCTTGACATTTTTAATTGCATAGCACAGTACAGAATTACTAGACTGAACATAATACGCCAATTCCATAAGCCACGTGTTACATTTTTAACCTGAGGCTTCAGAAACCCGTGTATTTTTGTAGGTGTGTTTCCTGTACGTGCTTTGAAGCCCAGGACATGTGTAGCTTAAGGGAACTGTACAACCTCCTTTGTTTTATACAGGCAGCCTTGTGAATGAATGGAACTTACAGCTTCAGTCCACACCTACAATAATTTTCTTGTGGTTGGGAAATGTTCCTTTTTTCAAGTACATGTGAGCATGAAATACCTCAGAGGAACAGAAACAATGACTCTAGTTCGTGGCTTGACTCCAAAGGGGTGACTTCCGACAGCAGAGTCTGCCCTGCTTTTGCACTTGCAGAAGTGGCGCCCACATCTACTCCTTCTGCTTTGGGAGTTACCAACAACTTGTGACACAGGGTGAACATAAAGATCATAGAATCATAGAATCATCTGGGACCTTCAAAGGTCGTCTAGTCCGACCCCCCTGCAGTCACAGGGACACCCCCAACTAGACCAGGTTGCCCAGAGCCTCATCGAGCCTCACCTTGAATGTCTCCAGGGAAGGGGCCTCAACCACTTCCCTGGGCCACCTCTTCCAGTGCTCCACCACCCTCATTGGAAAGAACTTTCTCCTAATATCCAATCTAAATCTGTCCTTTCCCAACTTAAAGGCATTGCCCCTCGTCCTGTCACTGCAGGCCTTTGTAAACAGACTCTCCCCTGCCTTCCTGGGGCCCCCTCAGGTACTGGAAGGCCGCTATTAGGTGTCCCCAGAGCCTCCTCTTCTCCAGGCTGAACAACCCCAGCTCCCTCAGCCTGTCCTCGGAGCAGAGGGGCTCCAACCCCCTGATCATCCTCGTGGCCCTCCTCTGGACCCGCTCCCAGGTCCATGTCCTTCCTACATTGAGGGTTCCAGACCTGCACACAGTGCTCCAGGTGAGGTCTCACCAGAGCAGAGTAAAGTGGGAGAAAGATGAGTGAATGTATTCTCTACTCAAGAAAAAGAAAACATTACAGTTTTACTGAGATGTTTTCAGCTTGGCAGCTGATGTGTCCCTCCATGGGGCTCAGGCATTCAGGATGGAGAGGCTGCCATCTCCAGCATCCTTGCCAAGACAGAAACTACCATCCTCCTAAACCTGTTGGCTACGCACAGACTCCTCGCCTTCCATCAGTCAAAGATAGCTGGCTTAGCAAAGCCCCACCTGTATTTAAACCCCTGGGGCCAACCCTGGCTCATTTCAGCTGGGACAGGCAGAAGAAGGCATCTCCCACCAGCAGGAGGTGAGGGCAGTGTCCCACGCAGGCAGCCCCGGGAGGCGACGTGCCGCAGCAGTTCAAGCACTGTGGGGAATGAGCAAATAAAAGTGTCTGGGAGATCTCAGCCTAGCAAAGGACTCGGGTACCTGTTAAATTTTAATCAAATCAATAGCATGTTGTCTTTTTGGTGGGACTGGTGATGTGCCTCAATTTAAGGCTGTATTTAAGTGCTTGGCTGGGTTCGGGTTTGAAATATTAATTGCTGCCCAGTTTTGTGTATTCTAACACAGGTAAGCGTGGAGAAAATGGAAGGTGATACCACCCCTAATATGAATGCTACTAAACTTGTTCTGGAAGACACAGGTAATTGGTGTTCAAGGTGGAAAAGTAACCAGCTGTGTTGAGTAAAAACATGTTTTACAGTTTCCTCTCCTTGCTTGCTTTAGGACATTCTGCCACTACTGGATTTTATTTGCCTTAACCACCTCCAAGTTTCTTCCACTTGTTTTTCGTCCTTGTTCCACTGTTCTGGGAACTGGAGTTGAAAGAAAAGCAGGGTCCCTTTGAATCTGAACCAGGCTGGATTAACTGGGACAAGCAGCCCTCCCTCCCCTGCCCTGCTGTTTGCAGCCCAGTGATAACATCAGCCAGCTCTTGTTCTTTGCTCTGTCCCATGTGTTTTCTCTTCTTTTTTTTTTCTTTTTTTTTTTTTCTCTTTTCTTTAGCTGTCCCTGGCTCTGATCCCACATGCACCAGTGAACAGCAGCCGCTGGTGCTCGATCTCACCACCACACAGGAAAAGCTTTTACACGGGCTGCAACCTGAGCTTCTGCAAACACATTTCAAACCTCCAGCTGGTCAAGGTGCACCTCACTGCCCACATTTCCTTTTGCCAGAGGGCTGCAGGGGACCCTGCTGGGCAGACTATTTGCTCTCCCTTCCATGCAGCCCTGCTGGCCTGCATTATCAGGGGCAACATTTCATATTGGAGGTTGCCACCCAGTAACTAAACACGAGATAAGTAGTCGTGGGTAAAAAATACTTGTTCTTTGCAGAATATAGTAGGACCATTAGAGGATCACAGACCGTTCATTTACCCAAGCGAGGAGGCAGGAGCCATGTAGTGGAAGGTTGTCTGTGCCAATGCTATCTCCTCACTCATTTTTTACCCCTTTTTGGCAGCATAGCTGGGAATACAACATGGGTGAAAAATAAGAGTGCTGGAATCCAGCTCCCCAAAAGGACATCAAAGGTATAGGGGTAAGGTATAATAGCTGATGTTGCTCGCTTACTACCTGGTGTTATTTAAAAAGAATTTGAAAAAGGAGTCTGATCTTCAGCAGAGGCTGGCACTGAACGTTACTTCTCTATCCAGAGCAGGAAGGTAAGAAATACCAAGCACCACAAAAAGGCCAGAAGCAGTGGAGGAAAACCACATGTAAACATGCAGAAGGAACATGAAAGGGCTGTCAGGGCTTTTTCCTTCAGGGTTTCTTCACCGCTGTTATTGGCTGCCAAGGAGAAGTCACTTTTGGAATGAGGTGGCTGGGACTCGGGCTGTGTCTCACGGTCAGGCTGGGGAGATGCTGCTCCTCCTTCCCCCGTGACTGCAGAGGAGGGCAGCGAAGCTCCATCTCAGCCTCCGCTGTGAGCATGAGTCCAAGGCTCTGCCTCTTTTGTTGGCACTCTTTACACTTAGCAAAGAAATAAAAATGTCCTTGCAACGTGTGGACATGACAGGCACTTGCTTGCTCTGGGTGTCCCCAGGGGGTTCTCATCTAGTGTGTGTCCTTCTGCATTGCACCACTTCGGGGAAGATTATGGAGCTCCCTCTTGCATTGGAACCGTGTTACGTAAAGCATCTGAATGCGCCACCCTCTGAGAAAATATGCCAGCTCTGAGAACCTCATTCAGATATTATTTCAGATATGATAATGACCCATTTAAAGTACTAATTAAAATTGGATGAGTTTCGTATCTCCCGCAGCTTTAGAAAAGAAAAATCACAGGTCAAACATAGATTTCATAAATGCTTGATAAAACCTCTGCAGGAAGGAATTTGGCAGAGGGCATTGAGACCAGGCACTTTTGAGCAAATGTAAGAACTTAAAGCAAGACTTTGAAGTCTGACCTTCAGAACATATAATAATACACTGGATGACAAAAGTAATAAATACGACAGAGTGGGACAAAATGTATCTAATTAAGCAGTTTTAGCCATGCTTTGGCATTCTTTTCAAATACGCTTCTCAACAAAAGGATTTTCAAACTTACCATCACAGCTTTCCAGTGATGTTAGTTCCGAAAATACCGCTTTCTTTTTCTCTGTGCAAAGCAGCACATCATCAGTTATTTTACAGCCACATCTACTTCAGCTGGGTCATTTCCATTACAGAGGTGGAAAGGCCTGAGAGACCTGTGACTAGTGATAGTCATCACTCCACTGAGAACTATGGGCCAAGCAAGTTCTTCTGAGCTTTATGTCAAAGCCAATGGATAAGTTAATTGGATCAACACTGCCTGGTGAACTGGAACCCCACTGGAACCCCAATTTCTTCTTCTCAGGGTGGAAAGATTAAAAAGTGTGCTTTCTTACTCTTTTCTTCCCAGAATCACAGGACAGATGAGTTGGAAGGGTCTTCTGGGTGGCTCTAGTTTGATCCCCCTCTTCTTTCTATCTCTGTTGGTTATTTATACACAGTGATAAGATCCCCTCTGAACTTTCCCTTCTCCAGGCTGAACAGTCCCATCTCTCTCAGCCTCTCCTTGTAGGACACCTGCTTCAGTCCCTTCATCATTCCCATGGCCCTTTGCTGGACTGTCTCCCATAAGTCCATGTCTCTCTTGTACTGGGGAGCAGAAAATTAGACACAACACTCAGATGTGGTGAGTCAAAGGCAGGGTCATCTCCTTTGACCTGCTGGTAGCCCTGCTTTTAATGCAGCTTAGGAGGTTCTTGACCTTCTTTGCTGCAATTGGGCATTGTTGGCTCATAGTCAGCTTGTTGTCCACCAGGATCCCCCACTGTCCTTCTCTGCAGATCTGCTTTTCAGTTGGTTTGCTCCCAGAGTCTACTGTGCATGGGGCTTCTCCTCTTCAGGTGCAGGATTTTGCACTTGCCCTTATTGAACTTCATGAGATTTGTGCCAGCTCATTTCTCCAGCCTGTTTGGGTCAGGTCCCTCTGAAGACCAGCACAACCCCTGGTGTATCAACCACTCCTCCCAACTTCGTGCCATCCGCAGTCTTGCTGAGGCTTTGCTCTCTCCCACAATCTTGGTTATTAATGCATCCAGGTCTAAGCAGCTCAATGAACAGACCAACGTCTGCTCTCCTGAAGTGTAGTGTTCTGATCCCGCTGGTAAAACCCAGGAGTGGATGATAAGGCAATCCTTACAGGCACTGGTCATGGAGAGAAGGAGTCATGGCAAGGGCAAGGTGAATTCCCCCACATTCCTCATTCCCTGCCTGGGCTCCTGGTCCAAGGATCCAGCATAGCTGTGCAAAATGATCTTGCATAGTTTGTGCTGCCAACGCGTGGCATGAAACCTTTTCCCAAAAGGCGCCTGCGGCAAGGCGGGTCTGGCACCGGCCCCGTGCCCCAGGTGCTTGTTTCACAAACTCTCCCATGGAACAGGAACTTGCAAGGCTGGGAAAGAGAGAAAAAGCACAGGTGGCTTCAGGAGCTTTAGGTAAAGGAACAGACAACACTGATATCCCAAGGAGCATTGCGATGCTTATGTCAGGGACCAATACTAATACACAGAGAGCACATTGGAAATTCTGGAGGCTTCCTTTTGTGAGATCAGTTCAGTCGTTTTATGTAGATCTGCGTGTCCTCTGGATGAATGCCTGCTGGAGGAAAAGTGTAGGGCTGCCAAACTATAAGATGCAAAAGGCCACTTTCCACAAATAGTCGTCTTGGATGCTGGGATTGGCTGAGGAAGAGGATGCGGACTTGATTTGGTTCACTGCCCAATCAAGAATATATCCACCATGCTTTGCGACTGAGAAAAATTCTCTGAGGACACCAGAGAGGCTTTCCAAACTGAGTGCTGCAAGAGATGGATGTTGAATGGTCCATTACAAGTTAAGGCCAACACTACCTGTGTGTGTATCATGGAGGTTACTTCCCTCATACTCCAAGACAGAAAATACCATGTTAAAACCTGTTAACACTAGTACTTCTGCCTGGTTTTGAGTCTCACTACTTCTTTCTTTTTCCACTTCTTCCAAGCCACTTTCCCAATTGTGAAACAGTTCTTTCCTATCCTCTCTTCATATCTGAAAACACTGGATTTCCTCATCGAATGCCATCACAGCACACAGCAGAGTAGACATACCTTTTAGTCTTTGACTAATATTACTTCTTATAGCAAACACCTGCCTACGTGGAAATTAATTTCTGATTGCATACAGTTTGAACTGCAGTTAAGCTCCTAGTGGTTGGTGAAGCAATCCTGCTGAGATGGGGACTTCACAGGGGCAGTGGTCTTCACTAGTCTATCACACTTCCCACAGAGGCACGCAGACACAGGCCCTGCTGAATCACCTGCCCCCTGGGGGATGTCCTCTGTGCCCTGGCTGAAGTCATCTTTGACTCCGTGTGCCACCACAACAAGGTGACGTGTTTTCTGCAGACTGATGTGTCACAGGAGCAGTAGTGGAAGATGGTCTTTCCTGTCCCCAGGCTTTGAAGTCTGTGGAGTAAAAGGCTTTTATTCCTTGCTGAGCTGGGTGACATGCTTCTTGCAAACTCGGAGAGATACCTTTGTGGTTCTCCTGCATGGGGACCCAAGCTCAATGTGCACCTAACCTGGTGGCCTGGCAGTATGGGGTGCTGGTGGGGGCACTCCAGTGCCCTCCATGGGGGCTAAGCTGAGAGATCAGTACAGGTAATAATTTTTATGTATCTATCCATCTTTATCTAAGATATAAAAGATGATTAACAATGCATTTTGTGAATAGTTTTGCACTCCACTTGTTGTTCAAGGCTCTCTGTTGTTGCTCCCAGACTTTGCAAAAAATTCCCCCAAAATCACTGTTCCCCTTAGAATGCCTTGTATCATATTGCTTAATTATTTTACATGCCTCCTATTAATTACCCGTGGCTGGTATGTACATGTTTGTGCACTGCACTGACTGCCCCGTAGCACGCACATACCTGAATATTAGATAGCATGATTAATGGTGAGTTCTTAAACATCAGTTTTGCTGGTAGAGGCATTGAGTGCAGTTATCTGGGTGACCTAAATTGCTTCATGCTGCGAAGAGAGAGTGAATAAGTGATGGCATTATGAAATAATGTTTTCTTTTGTGTAGCTAAAAATGGCTCCAGCCAAATAACAGAGTCTCTAAGTTTGCTTTGGGGTGTGGTGAACTTGTATATTTACAGTTTCTCACAGGAAAGGATTAAAAAAATCCCTTTTCTGAAGGGCTACTTCAATACATTTTAAGAGGATTGGGCAACAACTCCATCGTCTTGCTGGAGGAAACATTTACTAGTTGTGTTTGCCCTCTGCCAATGGTCATTATTTGAACTGTTTCAGACTAAAGGGTTTACACCAACCATTACAGACCAGGTAGATGTAGCCAGAGCTCATCTCCTGGGCCATGACCAATGCCTGGTAGCTCCCAACAGCCCCTGACCTCCAGCAGCACCACCATCAGAGCAGCTACGTTGAAAGACCAGCTTGGAAGGTGCTGGATGTTCGAAGTTTTCACTGATAACATGAAGGGTCGGCACGTTTCAGGTTTTCAGGAGAATCTTCTGCATCCAAGGGATAAAAAAAATAGTGACTGTTCCAGTAAGATTAGGATAAATCACCTCTTAGTTAGAAAAGACAGGAAAACAAGATTGCTTCTAACATAGCAAGGCAAGCACTGTATGGATTTGCACCTGGGTTTTGTACAGCTCTTGTATTCCTCGGTTACAGTGAATATATGTACGAGGACTTTAATTAGTTAAGCAAAGTACTGATGAGTAAAGGGAATGTTCAAAGCATCATGCTGAAATAGGGTGGAGGGGATTCTCAAATATCCCAGAGAAAATCAAACCAAACTCCTTAAAGACATTTAGATACTTTTCCTGTTGTGCCATGGAAGTTTTTTTACTTTGTCAAAGGCACATCAAATCCTACATTGCTTCAGTAAAGCAAAAAAAATATATATATAATTGAAGACATCTTGCAGGGATGAGGGACGTTGTCAACTGAATTTACTTAAAAGGCCACATTCCCATTTCACATTTCCTGCCCTAAGCAGGAAAGACTGAGGATTGGACAAATTTTTTATATGGGGATTCATGGAGCAAATGAAGGGGCAAACTGACAAGGTGCACTTATTAGTAACTGTTAAAGAAAAAAAAAATATTTTTTTTTGAGACAGCACCCATTTGTGTTGCTGTGTGTTCTTAGGGCCATGGTAGCTCAATTGCAGCCAAACCAGTGGTCCTCAGAAGACCACTATTAGGTAGGTCTATGGCTTACGTGACTCTAGAGGAGAGCATCCAACACTATGTTTCCAGCATCTTGAGTGATGAGTGTGTAAAGCTCACTTCAACTCATGGAACACTGAAAGAATCCCTATGATGCCAAATCCAGTATTCTGTCATCTAGTCCTAGTCATTATTGTCCCCTACAGAGAACAGGTTTTAAATTTTTTTATATTTTTCTTGAAAAAAATCAAATTGCAGTCCTAATTCTTGTTTTGCTGAAGCAACAGTGAAGTTAGAAGCCTCAGTGGCCATAGATTCTGCTGCTCCTTTTCAGAGAAAAGCTCCCAAAACTGTCAGTTTAAACCTTTCAAAATCATTGAAACCAAATCTTTTAGCATTTTGATCTTGTAGAAAATTAATATAAAACCCATTCATATTCAGGATTGCCTCAATTTCTGAGCTAAAATTTTGCTTTTCCAAAGATGAAAATTTTAATTTTTGGTAGTTCTGAGATAAAAGCTTTGATTATTTTGCCAGTGGGATATGTTCCATACCGAGAATCCTGTGATGAGTTAGTATTTAAGGGGTATATGAATACTGTGAAGAGTTTATCAATTTGCCTTTTCTTTTTGGCTTATTGCCTAATTAGGAACCTGACTTTGATCTTCTTCCACTTCAGCAGACTTTAGTGCTTCTGTTATGTAAACACACATGGAAGTGGCTATACATATCACAATGATTACTAAATCATTATTGTCTGCAAACTCCAGAAACATTTGTGTTGTGATATTCATTTTAATTGCTAACCAGACAGTGCTAATTAGGGGAAATCCATGATATTGTAATTAGTCTGTCAGCTCTGCTTTCACACTGGTGAAACTCTCCTAGGAAAGTCACTGAGGAATTCTGAAGAGAAGTTACTCCTAATGGGAGAAGCATACAAGTGAATGGAAAGAGATATGATAAAGTCATGATAAAATCATAATTTAATGATTTAGAACATTACTCATGTTTTAAAATTATTTATGTATTTGCCTCTCTTTCTGCCTATTCATCTATTCTTTCACAGGTCTGTATTGCTCTCCAAAAAGTGAATAGTATTTCTAATTCTGGAGAAGAAAAGAGTCTATATGTAACTCTGTTTTATGTTTCAGGTTGTTGCTAGTATTTTTAGATTTTATTAACTTTTTATTGGTTGATAGATCAGAAATTGGATGAAGGATGCCTGTTTACAAACAGGTCTGCCATAATAACCCCAAAATAAAAGGCAATAAAAGAAGAAAGGAGAAATGTTGATGTATTTAATATTTCTGTTGTGTGCTTGTGTCTCTTAGAAGAATGAATCTTTATCAAAAAGAGACTGGAAAGATTTGTCATACTGAACTGTACTCTTATTGATTTTTTCCAAAGCTAGATTCAAATCCATGCTATCATTTGGTGATGCAATGTATTTTCCCTCCAGCACTGCTAATATCAAAGCATTGAGAGAAAAGTGGAAGCCTGCACTAAAACTTTAATATTGAGTGCATGTTGAGCCTATGTTTTAAAATATTATATTTATAATCAGGAATCCTAACCAAAATTCTCAAAATTGTGAATTATGAACTACAGGTGACACGTTGTCAAGAAGGGGTGAGTTCCTGTCTGGTGTTTCTGCAGAAGTAGACCATCAGACCTGTCTGAAGTTGCTTTTCTGAATCATATCTATTAAAAAATCCCTGCTCACTTTTGAAAAGCTCAGTCCTACACTTGTGTTCAGGCAACAAAATGTGGCATCGCCTTTTTTTTTTTTTCCAGACTTAAAGAACTTTCACAACCATTAAGGCCTTTAATAAGGACTGTGGTTGAGTAATTAAGTTGCCCAATTATAGGTTAAGATACATAGCAGTATTTTGAAAATGTTTGCTTTGTTTTAACTTGTGCTTGTTGTCTTTACTGTAGCTGTCATTACATGAAAAAGACCTGGGAGTTCTTGTGGACAACAGGATGACCATGAGCCAGCAATGTGCCCCTGTGGCCAAGAAGGCCAA
>JAOTQQ010000023.1:95524308-95574642 GCA_026546715.1 Gallinago undulata
CTAATCTCCAATCTAAATCTGCTTTTCTTCAGTTTAAACCCATTGCCCCTCGTCCTGTCACTGCAGGCCTTTGTAAAGAGGCTCTCCCCAGCCTTCCTGTAGCCCCCTCAGGTACTGGAAGGCTGCTATTAGGTCTCCCCGGAGCCTCCTCCAGGCTGAACAACCCCAGCTCCCTCAGTCTGTCCTCGGAGCAGAGGTGCTCCAATCCCCTGATCACGCTTGTGGCCCTCCTCTGGGACCCTCCAGGTCCATGTCCTTCCTACATTGAGGGCTCCAGACCTGCACACAGTGCTCCAGTTGAGGTCTCACCAGAGCAGAGTGGCAAAATCACCACCTGCTGGCAGCACTTCTTTTGATGCAGCCCAGGATGTGATTGGCCTTCTGGGCTGCAAGTGCCCACTGCCTGCTCATGGCCAGCTTCTCATCCGTCAGCACCCCCAATTCCCTTTGCTCAGAGCTGCTTTCTAATACCTCATCCCCCAGTCTGTACTGATGGTGAGGATTGTTCTGGCCCAGGTGCAGAACACTGCACTTGCTCTTGTTGAACCTCATGAGGTTCACCTGGGCCCACCTCTCCAGCCTGTCCAGGTCCATTTCTTAGAGTACTCTGAAGAAAGTGGGCTGATGACTCGGAAGCCTTTTTTCATGTTTGGTTTATTTAAATCCATGGGTTAGTACTCAGTTTGTGGGATTTACATGTTATGCACATGACAACAGACAGACAGAAAATACAACAAATCATGTGACTGTGAGAACTAAACATCCCGCCCAAATTGTTTTTCCTTCTTTCCTTTAATTTTCCGGAACACAATTTTTTATGGCACCAAACTGATTTTTTTTCCATAAGAAATCTGCCAGATTTTCTTATGCACTCTGGATTAACCAGCCGAGTTAGATTTTTATGTACTCGAGCATCTGTACAAATGTTTTATGTATGAGGACTGCTGCTAGTATTGTCCTCTGTCTTTAAGTAAGATGAGACGCTAACGTAATACCAACCACACTGATTTATTCTGTAAATTTTTGAACATCAGGAGAATTTATTTGTGATAGTTTGAGACCAGGCACAGGTAGCTGTAAGTGGGGATTTTAGACAAAGTGGCCCTGGTAGAAAACCATCATGTTGGACTGTGCATGAAGAGACTTTCTATCAGCGAGCAGAGAAGTCCTCTTACCAGCCTATCACTTTATTTCCTCTATGGTTTTTCAGTAATATAAGATGATCTATGAATGTCTAATGCTTTGGAGGAATGAGATGGTCCTTCTACCCACAGCTGTAGGATAATAAAGTTATATGATCTAAATAACTGAAGATTCAAGAAAATTGGAGCCTCCAAACTGTTAGTCTGTTTAGGAAGGTTACATTGAATACCTTCTCAGAAATTACACAATTCTCAGCCACTATTGTAATTGATATCAAGAAATTCAATTGTTTCCTATAACAGGGAGAAAGAACGGAGACCTCTTCTCACTGCAACCACAGCAGATGGAGGCAGCTCTGGGGGAGCTCTTCTTACACCCAGTATGAAGACCGGGAGAGTCACCTCAGCTTGTGTTTGCAGTTGAGTGCGATAGCCTACATTACCATTTGATGTTGCTTGGCTTTTGTGTGTGATAAACTGCTTTTTACATTTAATTTCTTGCAGAAAATAAATGTTGAGTGAAAGATGGTCCTTAGGAAATGAGGGGCAAGCTGCATCTTTCCAACAAGTTCAAGGGATACCTTGCTGTGCGGGGTTAGACATAGAACTGCTTCAGGGACATTTCTTTTTTCAGTCCTCTTTCTGCAAAGCTTACCCAGTTTGCTTTGACTCGCCTGATGTTCCTAGAAGGTTTAGACTATATTTCATGTCAAAAAGATTTGTGATTTGGCATTTGATTTTGCAATAGCTGTACTCAAAGATCTTTGCAGACAAATAAAAGTGTCATACTACAGCTCTGAGAAGCATCATCCAGAAGAGCTAAAACCAAACCAAGGATGATGTTACAAAGAGGTATTGAAGAAGCAAACAATGAAAATGATATGCTAACTTCATAGAAGTGTAGGATGGTTTGGGTTGGAATGGACCTTTACAGGTCATCTAGTCCACCCCCCCTGCAATGAGCAGGGACATCTTCAACTAGATCATGTTGCTCAGAGCCCTGTCCAACCTGAACTTGAATGCTTCCATGGATGGGGCACCTACCACCTTTCTGGGCAACCTCTAACGGTGTTTCACCTACCTCATCGTAAAAAAATTCTTCCTTCTGTCTAGTCTGAAGTTGTGCAGGGAGAGCTATCTACATACAGGAAAACAAACTGGAGGGTCGGTGTCTAATCTAGCAAGCCTCTCCTTAACTACGCAATGCAGTCATTTCTTGACTGCATGTCTAGTTTTTAGTTTCCTTGGGGTAGGGAGAGATAAAGATTGAGCAGAGGGATGTAAAACCTAACTGTAAACATTACTCAGAAAATAAAGCAGACTGTAGGAGGATGAGGATAGAATAGGGCCTTCTATTGGCAAATGATTGTCACATGGATGAGTCCATTAGAAACGTAAACACAGAAAAGGACTGTCAGAGAGGGCACAAGATGAGCAATTCCAACCGATGAGTAACTGTGGAAGTGGTTTGCTTTCTACTCACAGTGATGTATGAAGAGGTTGGGCTGACAGGAAGGAGTACGAGCCCCATTCCCCTTCGCACTCTTTGTGCGTGAGTCTAACTCTTGGCTCTGGTTGGTTCCGCACACTGCCTCATGTTAATCACCACCTGATGAATAGTCAGGTATCTTTGTGGGTACCTGATGGTATCTTTGATGATTCCTACCCTTGCTATGGCCTATGATAAAGAAGATAAAATTGGTGCTCCCAGGGGGGCTCTTGAAACCCAAACAATCAAGGCTCTTAGATCTTTTTAATCATATTGACTGCTGAGGCAACCCAACCCCCCTAAAAATGTGCAGATTAAACTGATTTTACAGGATTATCTGTTCATTCAGGAGCTAGACTGATTTCTGGAGATGGATGTATGTAACTCATTTTGACCTGGAGTTTGTTTTTCTCTGATAGTGTTTGTTTTTTTGGCATATCACCAGTCTTATTGGTAAGCACAAATGATCAAAATTCTAAACACCTTCTGCCATGGACACCTCCCCAGACTAAACTGCCTTTTACGTCATTGCTTGCAAATGAGCCGATTGCAAAAATGCACATTTTGCAACGTTCCACTTAAGTGAATTGATACAGTCTCTTTTAGTCCAGCAAGATAAATCTAGGATAAATACGGCCCAATCGCTAAACATCCCCGAAATCTGGAGGCATCTTTTCAGGGTAAAGCTAAACCCTGTATTTGATTATTTGCCTACTGTCGACATAGACCATTCTCTGTCAAAAGCCCCTTGAGATGTTACGTACCTTTGCAGTCTGTGTTCAGAATGCACCAACATCTACAAAACACCTGAAAAGGCCTTTTTCCAGTTACTGTATCTTTGCAGAGTAAAGGTGTGCTACCCAGAGATGAATCAAAAGAGAAGCAGTGACCCAGTAAGCTGTGGACTTTAGGAGGTCACTTGCACCAGACAGTCCAAGAACAGGAGCTTGCAAATCTTTATTTCTGGAATAAATCCAGTGGATTTTACAACGCATGGGACAAAGGTGCTATGTGAAAAAATGACTGAAGGACAACATTCTTAAATGCTCAGCTGGGCCACAGCCCCAGGTTACTCACAGACTTTGATGGCTCCTTCCTCTCTAAGGCAGCAATACTGGCAACGGCTTGCTATGGGAGATTAACCCCCATAGAAAGGGGGATGCACAAATTGTCACCCCTCCCCAGACTTGCTTTGTATCTTGCACTGACACAGGTCAACCAGGGCTTGAGTGGGGAAGGGTACATGTCAATGATGATAAAGTTGCTCTTGGGTTTTTATGGAAGAGCCTGATCTACACAGCAAGGAGCCGTTAGCTCTACCTCCAGTTGGGTTCCAATGCTGGCCGGCGAAACACTTGTCTGAACAGGTTAGACCATTCCAAAATGATAATTAGCCAACTGGAGTGCACTGCTCTCTGGTAAAAGCTCACTGCATACAACCGTTATTTCTGCTGCTTTCTTCACAAAATACACACACAGGGAATTAGCATCATATATTGAAATCTTATAATGGAATCCAGGCAAAAAACACCTTGTTAGTAAGATTCTGGAGATAACGTGGGTTTTTTTTCCAAGCAGAACTTCTAACTCCTTGCTGCTTTGGACACTGGCTGGGATGAATGTGGTATTGCCTGCAGCACACTGCAGCTTTCGACAGCGAGTAAAACCAAGTACAATGCTGAAGTCTGGAAAAAAATACTCCCTTTCAGAAATAAACTGTCCATCTTTTCAGCCATATTCTGAAATGAAAAATAATAAAATACTGTGGAACAGCCCTAGCCTCATATATTTCAAATTTACTGATACCAAGAGCTAACAGTTATCTTGAATGCCATCTCCTTACAAGATTCCCTGCCTAAGCTCTCAGCCACGGGTATGGGTATGGCCCAGGGAAGCATCGCGCTTTCAGATGTTCACAGTCTACTATCAGCCTCACTCACAGAGAAATCAATTCCCTGATAGGATTCGAGCTTTAAAGTAATAGTACCCTACCCTAATGGAGACAGCAAAATAAAAGCGTACTTTTTCAAAAAAAATCAACAACTTTCAGAGTGGTATTTTTATTTGTATGCATTCAATAGTATACAAGTTTTTTTCACAGGAATATAAACATAGCGACTTAGAAACGTCCATACCAAATCTGACCAGTACTCCACTTCAAAGGATACAAAAGCAGATGCAAGAAACTTCACAGGAGGCAATGACAGGACAACCTGCCCCCAGGAGAGAGTTTCTGCTAATCCCAATTGATGTAATATTTGGCCAATTTCACAAAACACAAAGGCCTATATCCCTTAGAAAAGTAATATATGTATTATAGAGCAATCTCTTATTTCTTACTTATAGATTTCTGTACAGCAGTATTTACAATATATTGCAAGGGTTACAGTCCCTATCTGATGCCTTTATTGCAAACACTTGCTTGAAGGCCATAAAACCCAGACTTTGTACCTTTTACCTATTAGACTCCCACTGCGGACATTGCTCCTTGTCTCAGCGTTGGAGCACCTGGGTGTAAACAGCAGTTAGCACTGCACGCTCGCACTCCATTTGACTATTTTAGTTGACACAGTTCTAGTCAAACAAAATCATTCCATTTATGACTTGTCTTTGCCCTCAGCCCCAGTTTTAGGTTTCCCAAAAGACTGGAAGCCCAACTCTGTTGCTAAAACTTCTGTTCATACCACAACGGTCCCTCAATTTATCACTAAAGCTGAAAAATCCCACCTCTTCCAAAGCATACTATTTCATTTTATAATGAGATTTAATCTTAAAACAGTAAAAAAAAAAAAAATCAGTTTTGTTTTTTTTTTAAAAGACAAGAAAGCAAGTTTTCGTCATTTTGAGGGTTATGACAGAAAGATCCAGCAGAAGGAAGGAAAAGCCTTTGCATGTAACAGTAACAGGAGCCCAAGCTCCCAGTCTTTGGAAAAAGCACCAAATTACCCATTCCCAAGATGTATGGAGAATGGAGGATTGTCGTCTTCTGTCATTCCTGGCATACTGGGAAGGGTAGGTTATTAGCTTACACAGGAGATGTTATGAAATAAAGGGAATCTGTAGCTTATCAGAGGAGGAAGATCCTAGACAAGTCCACATTGTCTCTGAAGTAAATGACACCTCCAAGAGGTTGGGGTTCCTATCAGAGTTTGAACAAAGCCAGGGATATTGTGCCCCATATCCATGTGGAAAGTCACCACAACCCTATTAAACTGTTCATAAAGATAAAAAGGGCGATAAAAGAAATATTCGGAATGTGGTCGGTTCTGATTTCACTAATCTCTGCCATATTGATTTTGAGAAAGGCTGATGTTCAGCACTTGCAAGCAAATTAAATGTATTTCTTCCTAACATTGAAAATTCATGACCAAAGCATCTTTCATCTTAACTTTCAAGAGCTGCTCAACTATAAAAGCGAAAACAAACAGAAGTTTGAAAATGAAACCAAAAATTTCCTTGGACACAAAACAAAACAATTCCCCTGTGGTGAGGCATGGATTTGGAATGCACAAGATTTTTCCTGCACTCCAAGCTGTCTATTTTCAAAGAAAAGCAGCCCTTAGCTCTGACAAATGCATATAAATATTTATGTGGTACAGCAACCTTGCAAAGTGAGCATGAAAAGAACAGATATGACAGGTTGTGTTCCTGACTAATACACCTAGACTTAAAAACCTGCACCTTAAGTGCCTCTCATCCTATTAGCAGCATCTTGAGGTGGAGTTTTCTGAGAATCATCCCTTAATAATAATGTAACAAATACACATGGAAATTGCATTATTTTATGAAAACAATCCCACGTACTAGCTTCCCTCCAAGTCTGCAGAAGCTCACTCATGCAAACTATTTAGTTTTCTCCTGAGTGTAAAGTGTGTTCAACAATTATTTTATCTGGAATTGTTATCTATCTGTCTCAACAACTTCAGACATGTAGACCTTAGCACATAACACTAGAAAACGAAGACAAATGCCCTGCATTCTCAAACCGTTGTTGTAATGGAGAACTAACCTTCCAGGAACCGACAAGCATGTTTAAAACGTATGGAAATGCCACCCGGAGGATCTTGCTGTGAATTCAACTGATGTCAACTAAACCTCTTCACACGCGCTTCAAGGGCAGCTCTTTCCACATACACCACTTGTAGAGGTTAAATTAGGAAACCGTTCCTCCTACCACCGATGCTTTACTAAATCATTGCTGCTTACCCTTGCCCCTTCCGCTCCTCCAGACGCATTTACCGAGAGCAGCAAACACTTGAGAAACGCAGCTCGAGAGCTCGCTTGAGCTCTGCCAGCACCCGACCGGGAGAAGCAGCGGGGCTTCCTGCCTCAGCATGGGCAGGAGGAATGTGGAGAACGCGAGCTGGGTGTTTCTGGACCCTTGTCACTGCAGGTAAGCCGGACACCACGTCCATGGTAACACAAAGTTAACTTTTCACCTCTGCAGGACCCTGGGGCCGAGTCACCATCATGCCAGCGGGGCAGCTCTCGCAGATGGGCATCGGTGTGACTGACAGGGGAACTGGCTTTGGCTTTGATGGGGGGTTTCTTGCATATTTATTTTTTTTTGCAACGTCCACAATGAAATGCTTTGGTGCAAGACATTTTCTAGCAAGCAATGACAGATCGGGATAAGTGTTAGAAGCACAGCCAGCAAATTCCATGAGTTGTAGAGGCCCCATTCACTACACTCATCATCTGAAATAGTTTTTATCAGCTTTTAAAACAGGCTTAGCTTGGCTAGTCCAAATAAAGCATTTTAATGATGATATTGAGTAAGGTACCCTCTTCACTGGGTGTCCCACCCCTTCAGGATATTTTCCTGGCATGGCTGTGCCCTAACAAGCTGTCTCCCCTTGCAGTGCAGGTATGCTGTTCCACACATCCCAAGCACAGCCCTACTCCAGACCCACACTGGGGAAGCGTGGCCTTACACTGTTCCCCAACGCGATTCTGTCAGCCCGCTGCTCGCTCACACTGCATAACATTAAAGGTGTTAAACCACAAGCTGCCAAACCTTGCAACGTTTGGAACGAGTTACGAGTTGGAGACGTATTGCAAACAAAGCGGAGGAGCCTCTGCACACATGAATTGTGAATGGTACTGTTCTGCAGCGAGGCAGTAGCAATGCCAAACCTTCCCACATTTTTGACTACTTGTTTCTTAGAAAATATTGCTCCTGAAAATATTTTGGGCAGCATTTTAAAGGCTATTCCTCCCTACCAGCTGAGCAAGCTGCGTGACAGAGCAAACTAGATGGATACAAGGTACTCCAATTTGGCTTGAATGCTCTCAGAGAGAGAGGCTTGGTGAGGATTTAGCTTCCAACATGTTTGCCAAGTATCTCAGATAAAGCTGTCACAGTCAGTCCTCACCAGCCAAGCAAATAGCATCTAATGATGTCAAGATGAGCCCTGGTCAAACAGCCCTGGTAAGACAGAGCCTTTGAATGTCCAGGTGGAGCCTGTCTGTCTGCAAGGAAATGCCTGACCCCAGAGGTCATTGCCACTTCATTCCCACTTTCTCCCCCCATCCCTGTTGGCGGATTCGTTGCTGGGAAGAGGTGGGTGCACAACACAGACCTTCTGTCACAGCCCGGAATGGCGTCCTGGGGCAGTGAGCTGATGCTGAGTGTTATTGTGGATGGCAGCTGCTGCCACGCTTCACTTTTCCAGGACCTTTTTTTTCCCGTTGCCTCGCTGGGTGTCGGGGTTTGGGGCACAGTTCATCATCTCTACTTGTCATCACGCTCTTGGGCACCCCTGCACTTGTGACCACAGTGGGGCTGCCAGGGGATGGGAGCAAGGGTAGGAGGCAATAATAAAATACTAAACTTGGACAAAATAGTCATGAGCCAGGTGAGGGAAGAGTTTCTTCCTGTGTCTGGTTTTGTTCAACTTCCAAGTCAAGGATTCTGAAGAAAAAGGAAAAAACAAAAGTGTCACTTGTTGTTTATCACATCAGACAAGCATAAGGTGATGTTCTAAAGTTTTTATTCAGCTGCTTATGGCTACTGACAACATAGTAAATTTCCCTCCCCGGAGATTTCCACTTGAATAATGAATTTAAGAATGGTGCTGAAACTGAGGGCTGAATAACCTTGATTCAATCCAGGAAGGAGGACACAGAGTGAGCCTCCTTCTTAGTCAAGCAGGACTGACAGAGAGAGGAGCTGAGCTGCAGAGGTGAATCCAGGCAACATCCCACCAAGAAGCAGCAATGCCCATCTCGCTGAGGACCTTGGTTTTCTACACCTCACAGCCCACGCTTGGGCTCTGCAATCATCACTCTGATGAAATAGTCAGGGAACCTGATCCTTCAAATAGCTGTTTTATTCATCTAGTGCCCCACCAGGTCTCAGAGAGCTCATGAAAAATTTAAAGGAGAACATAAAATATGAATGGCATGATCACCAGCCCATAAAAGCCCTGCAGTTCTTGAAAAGTGTTTTACTCATAATGAACGCTGGACTTTAGAAAGCAGATTTTTGCCTCTTCTTCCGGAGAAGGTGCAACAATCTTCAAGCCTCTGTGTAAAATGTGGAGCCTACAAGGATGTGTCTGGGAGTGCCAGGAAGATCACATCACTCCCCTGTGCAGCTCAGGAGTACGATGCTCATTAATAACCAGTAAGCAAACTAAACAGTCAAATGGATACAGTGAAAAAATTTAAATATCTAACTTGATGCTGCATTGTCAAAAAAAACATGGGATTGAAAGAAAAAATAAACATTTGGGTCTAAGGCAACACCAATACCAGAACTACAGGACACATCTTGTGATCACATGATAATAACCACTCTCAGCCTAAATTCTGCCCAGTAAACGTAATATTTAACTTATGGCAATTCTTGATGACTCTTGTCCTTTATTCTGGGTGCTGTGTACTGGTATGTCTAGCTGACCTTTCTGAACTTTCTGTTTCTGTGATCTAAATGGTAAGTACATCCTCAGTTTTCAGAAGTGATTCTGGAAGCAATCACAGCCCCATTGCTGAGGTCAACCAGCTGAGAGTCAGCTCTAGCATGTTTAAAATTAGGTTTCTAATATGGACCCTATGGATTAGTGTTTCCTAGGCCGCCAAAAATTTTGTGGCCAAAGGCATTTGCTGCTAGTGTAAAGCACTCCCTTGTTCTAGGAATTAAAATTATTGCAAAATGACCATATACTTGATTAAACTTCCTATTTGCTTCATGGAGGTCTTTTCCCCATCCTGTTAAGACTATGTGCTATGAACTGTCATTTTGTCTCAGATGTTAAAAAATAAAAGCCATTGACCAAGCTCATCTGGGGTTACACCGGCTCAGTCCCTGAAAAAGAGCTTCTCCCCTCCTGGCCTTGCCTTTGCCCTAACGAAGCACCTCCTGCCCTTCGCCTCTGCAGACTGCATGCTCCCTGGGGTGGTCATCAGCATCTCCTGTCCCAGCTGTGGCACTGGACACCCTTAGCACCCTGCAAATGGATGGGGACAGGGCCAGCTGTTCCCTCCTGAGCAGGCTCAGCAGTGACCACCATGCTTCAGGCCCTGGACCCTACCCTCAGCAAGGACATTCAGGTGCAAGTAAGGTTTTATTTTGTTTTTCTTCATGGAAACGTGATTGTTTATGTTTCTGTTGAAGCTGCAATGAGCTTCACAAACCACCACCTGCGTAATTTTGCATTGTTTATCACCCTTACCTTTTATCACAGAAGCATGAACAAGGAGAAATTATTAGCTCAAGAGAGCCCTTTCTTCCTTCTCAGGTAATTTGGGAAAGGATCTGTCACATAACAACGCTCCTTTTAAGTTGTCAGCTGGATACCTGACAAGCCTTCTTATCTACAAGGGCTTGAACTGTTTGTCTGAAAATGGTTCTCTCTCCCTTCCTTCTCCCACAACTTGCAGGAAGAAAATAAGCTTTTGAGAAAAATCCAAATTTTAAAAATTATCCAACTTTCACACATTTAAAGTCGAATTCAAGTTAGTGAATGGATTTTTGTATTATACAGATTAAAGGAATTGGAAAAAAGGAATTTAAAAGCCCCACATCCAGGTAGGAAAGAGGCTCAAATACTACATTTCTCCACGTTCACAAGGCCCACACTCTCTATCAACAGCTGTATATGCTATACAATGTTCTTCTCACGCACCAATTACGAACTGTCAGAAAACATACACGTTATCCTCCATATCAAGATCTGCTCATGCAATTTTTAAATACCATGCTGTAAGCTGCAGTACTTATCCTAAGGGCTTCAGGTACTGCAAGGAGAAAAAACTGTTATCTGCTAGATCATCAGTATCAAAGGCCCCATGAATATATTTCTTTTCAGGAGATCAGATGCAAAATAAATACAGGTTTTATTAAAACGAGAATATTGGCTTTTACTAGGGCTAAATTTGTTCTGCTTCTGTCTGTGAAGTGATTGATTTCCAAGCCTAGATGCCACACCTTGGTATTAATTACCTTTAGTTGAAAACAGTGAAGTGCCCCTCTAACTAAGGCAAACTGCACAACCAATTTCCAGCCACCGGCGCCAAACTGCACAGAAACCCCCACTTGCGAGGAGCCAAATCCACTACAGTCAAACAGGACAGAAAACTTATAGCCTGTGAAATGCTAGGGGATCACCCGGCACAAACTTTTATGGTCCCGACAGAAAGTGGGGATGGAAATAAGATTGCTAGCAGAAAGATCGACTCAGCTTTGCTTTCCCGATGCTGGGGGGTGCCTACGTATATGCAAAAGGTGAATGGTGAGAGGCTGAGGGACTGTAAGAGAATGGGAAACTGTACCAGCATAGTGTAAATACAGTGTACTCTAAATTAGTAATACTTTCAGTTCACTCCGTTATCTAAGCAACTATAATTAAGGGTTGAATACTTTTCTAGGTTTTTTTTTTCCTAGCATTTAATATAGCAGAAATGAGAGAAACCAAGCTATTTACAAAGCAATAATCTTTACATTCCTCATAGGCACTGACTCTTTCATTTCATGTGGGGGGTCTGATCTAAATCTGGCAAGCTTTACACATTTATTTGTTTGTATTTTGGTTTTTGTAACGACCCGGGTTTCTGCTTTGCCTTACTGGAACATGTAGTATACAAAACACGTTTTCCTTCTGCTCTTCACGAAAAGACTAAAATAAACTAAGAACAGTCAACTGCTCGCTAAAGAGGAAAGAGAAATACATAAATCGACAGGGTGGGGCTTTGCACACACCTTGGGTTCACCCGGCTGCAACGCAGGCTGCAAGAAGCCATCATGCCAGTTCCTGGATCATCTTGTTGGTCTCCTTGGCTTTCTTACAGGTGTACAGCCATTTGATTATCCGAGCATTGCGCTCGATCACGGAGGTGCTGCTCGGGACCTGCTCTGTGAGTTCATCCTCCAGCAGCCCCTCGTCCCCGCTGTGCCGCGTGAAGTCGCTCTCGGATGTTGCCACACTGATGCTGCGGACCTTGAAGGAGACATTGTCGGACACCACGGAGAAGTTCTCTCTCCCAAGATCCTCGATGACTTCCTGCTCCAGGCCACAGTACTTGAAAAACGTATCAAACTCGGAGAAGGACTTGGAGTAGCGAGAGCTGATGTCCGACTGGGAGCGATGAAGACCTCTCCTTTTCACCTCCTTGACCTCCTCAGGAGGTGTGCTCAGTTTGGAGGGTCTCTCGTACCCTTTTGTACATACCCCTGGGGCTTCACTGCTCACAGGGACGTTTTGCTCTGCTCCCCGGCTGCTCGGCTCACGGTCACCGTGTTTTGCTGAGAGCGGCTCTCTGCCGTCGGCGGCTGCGGTGTCCTCCATGACTCTAGGCATCTCAGGGGCAGCCGCCAGCTGCTTCTCCTTTACAGACCCTTGGAAGATCCTCCTCACCAAGCTCCCCCGTGAGCTGTCCTGGCTCTGACCTCTCCCGAACTCGCATTTCTGGCGGTAAATCACCAGGGAGTCCGGCCGCATCTGCCTCCTGGGGGTGCTGCGGCGGGCTATGGGGGGGCCGTGCTGCAGGGGGGCCCGGCAGGCGTACACGGCCAGCTGCGGGGGCTTCCCCCCGCCCGGGTCCCGGCTGCTCCTCCTGCTCTCCACCGAGCAGGTCTCCCCGCTGCTCTCCGAGGCCGAGCTCAGCAGGATGGCGGGCTCCTGCCTGCTGCCGATCACCTGCTGGCTTTTCACGTACTTGGCCTTGTCGGCCGCCAGCCTCTCCACCGCGCTCCTCCTGCCGGGGCTGCGGGCCTCCATCTGCCGGCGGAGGTACTCGGGCCCCTTGTTGCGGAGCCGCAGGCCGAGGGAGGAGTGGAGGTCGGAGATGGCGTGCATTCCCACGGCCCGGGAGAGTTCGGTTGGCATAGCAGGTTCAGGGGGGGCGCGGGGCCCGCTGCCAGCCCTGGGAGGGAAGCGACGGGGGTGAAGGAAGAAAAAAGGCAAAAAATAATAATTAAAAAAAATAAATAAAAAGGCAAATGACGGCGGAAAGGCCGGCCTCTGGCGGTGCGACCCGTCCGCGCTGCTGCCGTCGGGGCGCCGCGGGTGCGCGCTTGTGCCCCGCGCGCCTCCCGCCCCGCCCGGCCCTGCCCGAGGGGGGAGAAACAGCCAATCACGACGCCGCCCGGCCCGGGGACAGCCAATCCCACCGCCGCCCGGCCGGCCCGTCACGGCAGGCAGCGCGCGGGCCGGCGCGGGGCTGAGGTGACGGGGGTGGCGGAGGGGACCGCCCCGGCCCCGGGGCGCTGCCGGCGTTTCCTGCCCGCTGAAGAACCGTCCTGCGGGGGGACAGGGCGCTGGCTGAGGGCCGGATCCGGCAGACAGCGGCACATCTTTCATGGAGTCATAGAGCCGTCTATGTCGGAAGGGACCTTCAAGATCCTCGAGCCCAACCACCAACCTAACACTGCCAAAACCACCACGAAACCATGTCCCTCAGCCCACGTCTACCCGTCCTGTAAATACCGCCAGGCATGACGGTTCCACCACTTCCCTGGGCAGGCTGTTCCAATGTTGGCAACCATTTCGGTGAAGAAATTTTTCCTAATATCCAATCTAGATCTCCCCTGGCACAACCTGGGGCCATTTCCTCTTGTCCTGTAACTTGTCCTGTAACTGTAAGCCTGGGGGGTGGCTACACCTTCCACCTCCCCCTCACCACAGCCTTTAAGACCAGACAGTGCCCCACAGGGTTAAGTACCTGAACATAGCAGGTGCTGTGCTAAAAAACATTTCTGCCGTTGTGTTTTTTTTAGGAAAGGAAGTGACTCAGGTGCCGTACTGTGGTGGAGCGCGGTGCGTGGTGGCCCAGACTAGTCACCTCTGAGGACAGGCTGGGTAGACAGCAGCTGCCAGATGCCTCCTACCCTTCCCAGGGCATCAGCAACTCAAGGAAGACATCCCACCCTTCCTGGGTCATCAGCAACTCCAGGAAGACACCCTATCCTTCCTGGGTCATCGGCAACTCCAGGAAGACAGTTGTTTATGGCCCATATCTGTGCTGCAGCAGCTCACGTGGCAAGTGTTGTGGAATAGCATAAGTCTGAATTGCATGTTATAAATCTTTGCCCTTCAGAAACACCAGGCAGATTTCCAAAGGGGCAGAATTCCCATCTGGGGCTGGCAATTCTGAGCAAGCAGGAGGGAGCCATTGGCTATAATTTAAACACCTGAAAATTAGACACATAAGTCATAGGTAATCACCTGGGGCAGTCTGAGCATCCAACTTTTACTCGTGATCTCACGTGTGATGCACCTCTCCATCATCACTATTTACTGAATTATGGAAAACTTTTCTCCTTACATAGAAAAAAAAAAGCCAGTTTATACCTGCAAGTTTTTTCACATGTAGTTGATTAGTTTGGGTTTGTTTTTTTTTAAGTTTGTCTGTTGCTTCTGTTGGTTTATAATATCAGAATGCTTTTGTGGTGATTGACTCGTGCTTAGAATCACAGAATGAATCATACAATGGTTTGGGTTGGAGGGGACCTTAAAGATCATCTAGTTCCAACCCCCCTGCCGTGGGCAGGGACACCTCCCACTAGAGCAGGGCGCTCAAAGCCCCATCCAGTCTAGCCTTGCCTTACCTGATCTTTACAATTTTATATCCTATTTTTTCCTAGACATGTCCGTCTGAGCACTAGAAGCCCCTTAACACATCCTGCTGCCTGTTCGCAGTGAGGATGCTGAATAGAATAAAATCCTGAATAGAATTTGATGCTTCTATGATCCCAGATGGGATACTTGCCTGAATCAGGACTGAAACTAGTGACATATTTTGAGATCCCTTAGAGTGAAATTCTTGTGGATATGCAGAATGGGCATATTTTTTGAGAAAGAACTTCTTTTTTTTTCTGCAGATATACAAGTAGAGCTGGTTCACATAACAGCTCACCTAAAAATTAATGTCCTCAAAACCTAAGAGATAGTAAAAAAATTATTAGCACAGTTGTAATTAACTGTGGAGCTCTTCCTTCCCTGACAAAGCACACATACCCAGATGTGTAAGAGTGTAGTTAATATTGTTACATATTCAAATGCTTCATGGAAGGCTGGGCTTAGAGGAGGAAGGCTCATTTCTTCTGACAATGAATCTTAGCAATAAGCCAACAGATGTGATGAATTTAGTAATGAGATTAAGGTTTCATTCCCATCCCTGTATTGACAAATTTGTCTTAATTTTTTCCTTCCACTTTTTCCTTGGGAGTTCTGTGATACTGTGTTTAATGTAACAACACATATTCACATTCCTCCATGCATCTTAATTTGTGTTTGTTCCAATTTCTTGTACCTTGTATCGCTGAGCTTTAAGAATTTAGAAAACAATCTCAGATGTGATTTGTTTGCATTCATTTGAAATAATGAGAAAAATTAATATACATGAATATCAGCAAGAGGGGTTCTACTAAGCAACTCCATTTCTTTATCAAAGCTGTTTATTCGCTCTTTGCCACATTCAAAAACTACTACTAAGAGCAGATAATATATAGTTTTGTCACTGGCAATAGCTTTGTGTTTATAGTTGTTATATAGAAACAATTGAAAAAGATTGATTGTTTTGGATGAAAAAAAAAAGGGTTTTAAACATAAACAAAATTTGAGACATTTTTCCTTTCACTTCGTAGGTTTTGATGGCATTCCTGAAACACAAACCTGGACACTTTTGATGGAACATTTTTCATTTTCAACCCTTCCCCTCTCACTGACAAGGGAAAATGTGAGTTTTGATTTTCCACAAAGTGCACGTCACAAGAAATTTCTCACTGAATATCGCACCAGCTCTTTTCAGCTGACTTTCTTGATGTGAGATACTTTTCCCTGTGAATCCTGGGTGACAACGACATTTAAAGTGGGAGAAGAGTCTTCCCAGGGTCAGGAAACATTACAAGCAACAACATTTTTCAACTTTGTCTCCCCTTCGATAAGGTGCAGTAGTACAGAAACTGCACAGTTACGAGAAATTTTAAATATATTTAGATCACACATTTAAGAAATGCGCTTAAGTTTAAAAGATGTTTATGCTATTTGAAATATTTATATTTATATATTTTGGAATTAGCTCATATTTGTGGATACACTCTTACAATGTTTAAAGAAGAGAGAGCCATTGCATTTTTTCTTTCTGGGAAGCAGGGTGAGGTATAGTGTATTGTGAGACCCCAAGCAAACCAGTGTTGCCCCTGAACTGGCACGGGCTTGCAGTCAAGAAAATAGGAATAAAACTGGGGATAGCAGCACCCACCCCTCAGCCCCTCAGCTGACATCGGCCTCTCTCTGGCTTTGGTGCCTTAGGCAAAGGTGAGAGATACAAATCCTGCACACACAAAACCTTGGCTGGCACCAGGAGCTGTTCCATGGAAAGGGAGTTTTACAAAAAGCTTCTGAGTCAGCCAGAATTTGAAGTTCTCGCTAAATCCAAAGCAGTTGAACTTGATGTGGGGGTAAGACAAATTGCTGTCTATTAATAAGAAATGTGTCCGGGGCACCTCTTCCTGCTGCTGGACACTGGGAAGCCAGTAAGTTAAAAAGTATAATGTGTGCAGAGCTGAGGTCACTGCTGCCTACTGCTCCCACCCCGTTCCCAGCACCAGTGACACTCTGCTGATTTATAGTGGTCAAAGGGCAAAAATGAAGCAGTGGCAGTGGGAGGTGGAAGGCAAGGAGAAGAGAGGAGAAGAAGGGGGAGCTCAAGCCCTAAGAGAAATGGGACTCTCCCCTTTTGGAAACCCCCAGCGCAGCTGTGTCCCAGGACTGAGGTCTCTCCCCTGTAGCAGCTCTGGGTGCTGGGCTCAGGACAACCCGGATCAGAGAGTGGTTCCCTCCTGCTGTGAGTTGCTGAGTGGCGCCACTGGGTGTCCTGTTTGCTGCGTTCGGGTGACACAAAGCAGCCACAAAGTGGGAATGGACAGTTTCAAACCAGCTTTCACACCTGCGATGAGAAATCACCCTCAGGTTCATACAGCAGGAGATCTACACATGCCTGTACATCTTCAGGCAGAATTTTAAGACTCGGAGCTTGAGCACTGTACAGCAAAGATTTCAGCAGAGGCAAACCCGCATCACTTCTGTGTCCTCTTTTAGCCTCTCCCACCACTGGCAGATTGCTTAGCATCCTTTCCCACTGCTGTAATTCCAGGTTGTTTCCTTCATCAGAAAACTTAGCATCCTAGTCAGAAAACACCTTCCTCTTAAAATCAATCCAGCTTGTTCATGATTGTCAGTAGTGCCATTCATTTTTTTTTAGTAGAATTGTTTTGGAAACCCCTTGTGTACCACTTCCCAGGTTGAAGAACCATCATCAGTTCTCAACACAACTGTGTAATTCACATCACAGGGATTCATGTCAGCACATGGGGAGAGCCTTATTAGAAAGATTAAATACAGACAAACAGACATTAGAAAAAAAAAGCACAGATCTGCTTCTTTGTTCCGGTAGGAGATACCCACAGAAAACCATAGTGATCTCTGAGGAGGCAGCTTTACATTTGCAGTGTCTGTTAAGCTCCAGCAGTGCTTTGAGCTTCTCAAAATCTGGCTGGATGCAAGGAAGACAGCAACACTCACACAGAGAAATCACTGTTCATTATAGAGCTCCTTTTAAATGCAACTGAATAAATTTGTTCAACACTATCTATCATGGACACAGCTCCTAATGTTTAAAAAACCGCGTCTGTCAGTCAAACACCAAAATGCTGCAGATATCACCTGCAGAGCACAGTGCCAGAACATGTAATGCATGGACATGTGTAACATATGAAGCCCATCATCTTCTATCTAAGGTTTTACTAAGAAATCAGATGAGATCATGATTGCTTCCTTCCTAAGGGTGTCTTGTGTCTATGAAATATGCTGTCTGAACACACAACTAGCAATCACTCAATCTTCCTTGTCAATGACTGCAAATTTTACTCTCTTTTCTTTGGTTATCTATGAAGAACTGACTGAGGACAACAGTTTTTTTCTGTACTTCCTATATATTAACTTAAGAGATCATGTGTGGTCTGTCTAGCAGAGTCACTGGCCTGTGAAGTCTGCATGTCACCTTTCCACAAAAGGAGGCAGTGCTCCTCAGTGCTGAGATGTCTGGTGGTTTTCTACTACTTTGAGGAGCTTAGAGTCTTTCCTGTATCCCTTAGCATGCGTGGCTGCAGTTCAGTTCTTGATATGCAAATCTAGGAAAACTGATAAATGTGTATTACTGCAGCTTGTTTACTTCCTCCTGTTTGCTTCCTTCTAGGTATTTTATGGTCTCCTTCAGTTCTCTAATGCAAGAGCACCTTTTGAAGTTTGGATGGGAAAATGAACTATCAAGACAGTTCCCCTGCCAAGAGCAAACTTTTACATTTAATAGTCATCAGTCACTATATCTCTGAAGGTGTGGTGGTTTGTCCTGTCACTTTCTAAAGGGCTTTTGTTCAGTTCAGACATAAAAGGCAAATATCTTCCAAGCTAAAAAGGGAGCCTTGCGGTCTGCTCAGTATGTCTGTACTGAGGGGATATATATGCTACATTTCCTTTGCCTGACTTTGGGAGTTAGCACAGGCTGTTGACTATTCCCAAATATCTTATTTGGCTAATGAGAGAGTTAAATACTGTTGATGTATTAATTAATGTATTAATTAATGAGTTAAGTACTGTTGAGGCCAGTCTTTTTTTAGTGGTGCCCAGGGAGAGGACAAGAGGTAATGAACACAAAGTTGAACATGTTTCACCTAAACATGAGGAGGAACTTCTTTCCTGTGAGGGCAGCAGAGCCCTGAAACAGGCTGCCCAGAGAGGTGGTGGAGACTGTTTCTGGAGATGTTCAAAACCCACCTGGACAAGTTCCTGTGTCAGCAATCTGCTGTAGGTGGACCTGCTTTGTCATGGGGGTTGGACTAGGTGGTCTCCAGAGGTCCCTTCCAACCCTATATCATTCTGTGATTCTGTTGTCAAATCACCTCTGTTTTAGTCTTGGGGCCAAAAAATAAGTCTGAGCCCATAGATACAACCCTGAGTCCTCAGAATAAATTTAATTCATTGTCTGTGTGACCCTTTATAGATATTCACCATAACATGCAACAGTTTTATACATATACTAATTCTGAGTTTGTCTGAGTCTATTTGAGAGTTTTCAGCTTTGATTTAGGGAGATGAATAAGCTTCTCTTACACCATGGGGTTGTGTTTTACCTAAGCTTGGGAACATCTGGGTTGTAAGTGGGTTCTCTGACACAGTTGTTTACATTGTGAAATCCAGCTGTGTCCAACAAAACTCACAAGTGCCCTGCCCTTTGCATTTCAGAGTCTTTCTGAATGCACCCCAACATTACCTGAGCTCCGCATAACAACAGAAGAGCGTTTCCAATTCTCTTGGGATGACTTGACTAGAAAATCTTGATTTACAGGAATTTATCTTGAAAATGATAACAGATTTCTTCTAATCTCATTGACTCTGAAGATTAAATAACATCTTGGATAATGAGAGTAAAGTGGCTTAGCTGTTCTGTATAATTATATCAATTCCAAAGCTATACGAAACAAATAAACATAAGCCCCAGTATTCAAGCCTCATTAGGTTTATGTTGCAACAGCTACATTAAACAAAATTACAGATTCAGTCAGATTTTATCATGCTGGTTTTGTGGCAGCTGCTCTGGACAGGATCACACAGTTATTCATCCTGCAGGGCTCTTCTGGGAATCAATGGTCCAGATTTCTTCAACAAACCGCTCCACGCCTGCTCTGCCAACATTAATTTAGGTGCTAGTAAGATGTTCAACACCAGTTTAAGATGAGATGTGTCCACTTCTGGCTGCTGGACTACAGGAATTCCTGCACCCCACAAAACCAGATTCAATGAGCAGAAAAGAGCTGGAAGCTTGGAGATTTTAATCATTTATCCCATATGACTATGCTGTGTCCAACCAGGAATTTAGCTGTTAGAAAATATTCTTCTATCTATTCTTGTTATTTTTTATCTTTGCAAGTACAGCTGGTACAGGAACCTTATTTGTGGCATCCTCTCTATAATTTAAGACTTTCTAAGATACCTTTTATAGAAAAAAATAAAAAGGGAAAAACTTCTAAAGTAGATATTCAGAGGTTTTGGGGTTTTACTACAGTCTGAGTTACATGGTGGTGAGCTAAACCAAGGGATGGGTTGTGACCTGATGGGTATGAAGGGCCAGGGAAGGTGAGCACTTGTCCCCTCATTCCCACGCTGACTGTGCTTTGGGGGCCTCCAGCTACCCTTTTCTGGGACGGACAAGTCCCCTGGGTGCTGCTTGGAGAGTTTTCAGCCCTGGAGACCCTCTAGAGGGTTGTGTGGACAGGGCTGCCCCAGGTCTGTCTCCTTCTGCCCTCTGTTTCCTGCACCCTATACCCTTAAGCAGGTGACGTGGTCTCCAGTGCGTTCATCTTGGTGGACCAAGATGTTTGGGACTAAATGACCCCCCTCCAGCTCACACAAATGATAATTATGTCTCAGGAACAGCCCAAGAGTCTGGAGCAGAGGGGTGCAGGTTGGTGTAGATTGCCGATAGATGTAGTGTGGGTCAGGATGGTCTGCTTTCACCCACCAGTGCCCCGTCCAGCTTGGGCACTAGGGTCAGCCCAGGGACCTGAGGGATTCGACAGTAGATGTAACCCGTGAGTGTGTTTCAGTTTGGAGAGGGGGTAAGTGAAGTTGGCACTGACCATAAGATCACAGGGAAATTCAGAGTGGAAGCAACCTCAGGAGGTCTCTAGTCCAAGCTCCTTCTCTGAGAGGAAGAGACCCCTCTGAGTTATGGCCTAGAAATAAAAATGGTATTGCGAGGAAGGGTTATTTAAAGATCAATTGGATTTTGCAGAACAAGAGGAACGAGGCAAAAAAAGTTAATAGCTGATAATTTTATATTCTTGAATGCCTATTTAATTTCCATTTTTACTGTGATCCATTAGTTTAATTTTTCTATATAGATTTTTGGCTTCTGGTTCATGTATTAAATTGGTCTGTAAATTACCTAGAACATCTTTTGACATGATAAATATAGAATAATATAGAATAAAGAAATTATAACAATATTAAAATCAATCGACATACAAAGAAATATGATATGCTATTTGTTTACAGTCTAGAGTTATTAGACTGAAAGTCAGCCTTCACTGGAGAGAAAAATGACCTCAGTTTATTGTTCTTTAGCTTTGAATGGAAAGTCTCTATTATTTTAGTACCAGCTGAACTTAGAGGGAGGCCTGTAATGTAGGCCTAATAGAACTAATTTCTTGTTATTAAAAGTTAAAGAATAACTGCAGATAGTAATGCAAAAATGACTTTAAATTTCTCCTTAGAAAATGGCCTCCATTACCACATTTGCTACCCTCTCCAAAGTAAAACTCATCCCCCTAACAAAACCACTTAAAAAATAATTTAATGTTTAAAGTCTATTTTCTCCTTTTATATCACAAGAAAATGTTTAATTATTCCATTGACCTGGTCAGAATCTGTGTCCAGCATCTTACGAAAGTGAAGAAAATAAGAATTAATACACAAATTCAAGTCATGCGGTATATTATAGAAAAAAGATTAGCTGGCGGGGTGTGTGGTTTTTTTTTTTTTTGTTTTGGTTTGGTTTTGGGTTTTTTTTGGGTTGTTTTGTTGTTGGGTTTTTTTTTCCATTGGTTGGACTAGATGATCGTAAAAGGGCCCTTCCAACCTAGGTGATTCTGTGATTCTGTGGTTTTGTGAAATCCTTAATCCTTAATCCTTTGGTTTAAGATTTATACTAAGTAATGAATGAACAGATAGTTTTCATTATTAGCATTCTGGATTACCATGAAAAAAATATTTCCAAACCCCCATAATTATTAAGTTTTCTAGAGTGGGGGTTTGCGCACTGTGTTTGTGGTTCTCCCAATGACTCCAATTCCAGAGCAAATTTTGTCCTTCCATTTTTTTAGCAGTGAGCATCCTGCCTGGACTGGACTACAGCACTTTCCCAGCAGGGGAAGATGGTGCACAAATGGGCCCTGACACAGCCAGTCATGCAAAATTTGAGTCTCCTCTGGAGTCTCCTGGTGTCTCTGTGCACAGTGGGCTTCAGGACCTTGCATGGTCAGCCTTGATGCATGGTGGTGGGGAGATAGGGTAGCTCTCAGATTAGCACCATCTCTTTTCCTGAGCTAAACCCCTCTGAGGCTGGAAGAGCAAAGTCCAACCGTTGCAGATGTTTTGGTGAATGGGGGCAGCTCTGCAGGGGGAAGAGCAGGGCCCTGAGGATAGTGCACCCACTGGGGGGGCCTGGAAATCCAGCACCGGCTCTGGCTTCATGGGCTTCTTTGTGGTGCTTGGAACTGCCTGTGATCTGATTTCTTCAGAGCCAACATTTGCTGAACCATTTGTGAATCACTTGACGCTTGCACAGACTTGTTGAGAGCACCAAAGTCATCTGCCAGACCACAATGTTCCCGGCTTTTCTTTCTTTCCTTCCTTCTTGAGCCTGCTGCTTCAGCCAACTTCAATTATATGAGTGTGGCAGGGGTGAAGACATAGGCTGTAGATCGTGAAAAATTACAGTGAGTTGTCCTCGTATGTTTTCATGCAAAAATCAAGCCTTTCTGTGTGAAGCAACATTGAATGCCGTTAAGTTATAAACAGCTGCAGTCCCCAGCGGCTCCAGTCAGAGATAAGGACATACAGCACCAGGTGAGTTCAGTTGCTCAGAGATACAATCACTCAAGAAATCAAAATACGTGCATCCTGTCAAGCTTGCTAAAGTCGCCAGAGCTCATTGAACCTTTACAAAGGCTTTGGAAGGGTATGAGTACTATAAAGAGCTTAACTTCTCACTGAACTAATTATGATTACTAGTGTCTTATTTGAGAGATTAGTATTTTTTTTTAATATTAGCTAGACATTTCTGACACTGAATATATAAACGGATATCAAGGAGTCCATCTCTCAGCTTTAATGCCAGCACTCTGCCCTTTATGCTTCTGTACTATTCTTTGAAAAGGCTGAGATTATACACTGGTCACTAAGTTGCCCTATTGTTTTTTAAAGGATTTTAGAAATTGAAGAGGGGTGATTGGCGGGGATGTCAGCTGGCGAAATCAACTTTCAGTTCCATACTGCTGCATGGAATGTGGGGAAAAAAAAGATACAAAATCTTTCCTTTTCCAGACCAAAAAAAAAAAAAAGACGACAAATACTAGGCAATTCTTTAATAAACACTTGAATAATTTCACACATAACTTGAAATGGTGGCACTTGCAAATCCTTTTACTAGCAGAGCTGTTACCTAGAGTGGGTCTCATGTTTCTAGTCGGTGTATATAAACACAGTGGTACCGAAACTTACCCCTCGGGGGGGGGGGAAAGCACCGCACGAAGGCTGTGCCCACATCAACCCCTGCCCTGCACCTCCCAGAGGGGGCTTACCACCCTCCGCAGGGAAGAATGCATTTTCTTCCGCATGAATATGAATTTTCCTTCCATTTGAAACCGGACTGCCCCCTTGGCATGAAATATTTCTGTTCTGCCTGGTGCTGAGGGTGCACCCAGCATCCCGGGCACACGCCGCACAGGTCTGCAGCCTGGCCCGTGACCGCTCTCCGCACAGCACCCAGTTCTTTGGGGCTCACCATGAGAAGGGATGGCAACGCCTGCAGAAACGTGTTGGCTAGCATAACAGCAGCGAGGGCTTGCTGTCTTTGCCAGCAGGACACAGCTATTCCCCCCCGGTCTAGCACTGTGTGACTGCAGGCAAAGGAGTATTAGATTATTGGCAAAGTCATTGGACTGAAGCCTTGCGCTGAGGGAAGACTGAAATGCATTTACTGACATACGTGGTTGGTATTTTGCTTTATCTCAGTCAGAGCACATAAGCCCTGCTGTCCATTTTTCCCCCTCCCTTCTCCCTCTCAGCTTTCCCCCTCCATTATGGCTCTCCCTCTCCTCCCATGGTCACTCAGCAGCCTGCAGAAGAAGCGGCCTCCCCCATCACGCCTGTGCTAATTGGGGCCTGATGAGAGGCATTTGCTTTCCCCTCTGTGCCTATGGCTCCCCAGCTGGGGCCCTGGCTCGCGCTCCCCTTTCCGTGTCTCTGGGCTGTTCCAGGAGGAGAGCAGATGCTCCTCCGCTCCCCCGTGGAGAACAGCTGGACGCTATTGCTGCCATGTCACGGACTGGCTTGTGCTCCGTGACACCCGGTCAGGATGCTTGGAGTCCTCGACCTGGATCCTGCTCCTCAGGCTGCAGCAGAAATCACCGTTTTCTCTCTCAGAACAAACCCAAGCAGTTGCATCCTGGTCACAGTGTTTAAAACCCTCCAAGAGCAGATAGCATCTATATTGAACAATATACGCAGATCAGTACAAAGAGCCCTGCGAAAATAGATTTTTCATTTTTAAATAGTAACATGGAGTCTGAAAAGAGCCATACCTGGTGACTAAGGGCCAGAAGGGCCCTCATGCACACAGAGCTCAGTTATAAGGATCATCCACTGGTGTGTCTACGTCAATTTTAATTCAGCTCATATGTGGGTTTTTCAACCCAATCTTCCTGATCATCTCCTTTTACTGCACTTTGATTTGCATTTTAGTGATCTTGGATTTCCTAGACTGGATCCTTTTTGATAAAAGTATCCACACATTCCAGCTACTAAGGGGCAGTCGATGGGACTGGCTCTGGTCTGGGAGGCAAGTTGATGGATGTGGTCCCCTTGGGAGATTTAGATTAGGTATTACGAAGAAATTCTTTCCTATGAGGGTGGTAAGAGCCTAGAACAGGTTGCCCAGAGAAGTTGTGGATTCCTCATCCCTAGAAGTGTTCAAGGCCAGGCTGGATGAGGCTTTGAGCAACCTGCTCTAGTGGGAGGTGTCCCTGCAAATGGCAGAGGGGTTGGAACAAGATGATCTTCTAAGGTCCCTTCCAACTCGAACCATTCTATTATTCTTGTGCTGATCTATTTGCTGACCTTACCTATGTGTGTCCTCCAAGCAGCAGGTTCTTGCCTGACTTTCCCCAAGATAGTAGCAGGAAGCTGAGCTCCAGACTCTAATTTCAGGCTGCCCTACAAAGCTGGTCGCCCTTCTCCAAACACTTGGTGGTGGACACGTGTGTGTATGCATGCCCTGCACTGAAGGGAGAGCATCTTCAGAGCCTTTCCAGAGACTGCAGCAACTTCGTTCCCGCTCTGCTCTTGGAAGCAGGGTGCTGCCAGGGACTACCTACTCCATACAGCTACAATCCAGTTCATCCTCCAGGTGGTTTCTTCACTCCTTGTGATTAGATCACTTATTCCTGGGGACAGATTTAGCTTAAAAATAAGGTATGTGAAATATTAACTTCATTGTAAGGACTCACTAGAGTTTTGTTTTCCTTGCAAGCAGAGGAATGCTAAGTTGGTTGTCTTCAGCTTTTAGTGCACTATTTGTAGAGCAGGTTGTGGCCATTTGGCCTGTGGTCACAGGTTCCCTGAGAACTCTACCGTAAATAGGGCCTGGTCCCAGCTTTCTCATGAGCCAGCAGAAACAACGTGTGTTTGTCAAGTACAAGGAGCTCTCCCATGCGTGTGGGTTGGAAAGGAATAAGGGTAAAAGAGGGAAAACTCTGTCCTCTTTTCATATTTTTTTTTTTAATTTTAAAATATAGCAGTTGGCTTTAATCATTTTATCACTTTACTGTATCAAAGTAGCTGAGGTTAGTAGAAGGTGCTGAACACTCCTTTTGAACAATGCTTTCTTTGAGATATTTATCCATGCAGTGCTCTGCTGGAATGCAACCAGCAGAAATAATATCTGATGGGCTTATGCAAAGCCCACTTAAGGTATATTATGTTGTCGAGGCAGATCTGTAAACTAGCTCTTTCTGAACAGGGGCTGTGTGTTTGATCTTAAATCTTCCAAACTTGGCATGTAATCTGAGGGGAAAAAACATCGCAGTCTTTGTCCACATCTCCATTGTGCTGCAGTGATCTTTCAGACCCAGAGAGACCGAGATCCTATGATTAATACATTTTACATAATCTACTACGCACCCATATTTACTGACTCCATGGCTTGATTCATCTCACCTAACGGTACTGGTGGGGTTCAGCATAAGATAAAATGTTAAGTGTCCCCATGTAGGTGCAATGAGTCTAAACTGCGTCATGGTAGTGGAGGTCTAGTCAACACAATCACTAGAGAATTGTGTAGGTCACCCTAAAGTTCACTTGAGTTAAGCTGCTTAGATGTAGACCTCCTGCACCATTTAAGATTCACTGTTCATTGGAACGGGTTGCCCAGGGAGGTTGTGGGTGCCCCATCCCTGGAGGTGTTCAAGGCCAGGCTGGGTGGGACTTTGAGCAACCTGGTATAGTGGGAGATGTCCCTGCCCATGGCATGGGGGTTGGAACCCGATGATCTTTAAGGTCCCTTTCCAGCCCAAATGGTTCTATGATTCTATGATTCTATAAGATGCTTCAGGGTTAATCCATGGGATCTCCAGCTACTGATCTGGATGGACATTGGGTGCACTGTAAGCTATGTGCCACATCTGATGGCTCCGTGAGGCCACTTTACACACCCTGTTGTGACTCAAATGGCACCAGATGCCTATGCTTGGAGCACTCAAGCCCCAAGTTACACTCAGTCCCAGTGTAACATCCACACCATAGACTTCTACATTTGAACTAGTCCTCCAGTGTCATTCCCCTCTGCTCCTCTGTCGCTTCCTGGTGGCACCTGTTTTATTACAAGATGAACTGTGCCTTGTAATACCTCTGACTGCATCAGGGCTCCCCGTGCAAATGCCTGTAGCTTTTTCTGGGAATATGCTTGCTTTAGGAGGGTGCGTGGAGAAGTCCGTGGAGGATGATGCTGGGTGTAGCCCTGGTGGTGTGCCGGGAAGGCTCTGGAGTCACACCCTGCTCCCACGCCCCTGCTCAAGTCGTGTAACTGCACTTCGCCCTTTGGTCAGGACTTTTGCCAATTTTGTAGTGTGCCCTTGGCTGATAACGCTGCCAAGTCCACCCAGGGTCAGTTCAGGGAAGATAAGGAGTGTCAGAAAATAACCATAACAACAGCGTTATGATTGTTGATGTGGTTTTGTTGTTTTTGGTTTTGTTTTTTTTTTAATTTTTTGTGTTTTTTTTTACCCAGATTATCCTGTGTTTAAAACCAGAAAAACTATCAATTTTCAGTTCTTATGCAGTCTTGCAGCCTGTGGACTGTGTCTGTATTAAAAGAATAATAACACTGTTTAGCTGAGGGCTTTCAAATCTACCGCCTATACCCCTCTCTGCCTTGTGTTTTCAGCCATGGCTGGCCAGCTTGGAAGTCCTCTTGAGTGTTTTTTGCTCCATGTAAGGGCATATCAGCACGGAAAAAGTGTTCTATAGAAAATTACGGTGTGAATTTGCAATACAAATAGCACAATAAGGGTCTCTCCATTTGGACAGTTTTGTTCAAAGACGGACTTGACGATCTTTTCTAGCCCATGATTCTATAGTCGTTGAGTCACCATCCCTGGAGGTATTTAAAAGATGTGTAGATGAAGTGCTGAGGGACATGGTAGAGTGGTGGACTTCGCAGTGCTAGGTTAACGGTTGGACTTGATGATCTTAAAGGTCTTTTCCAACCTGAATTATTCTATGATTCACTATCCTGGGCATGTCTGAACTGCTGGGGTCAGTGGCACCTTGTTCTCTGTGTCCGTGCTTGGTTTGGGCAGAGGTGGACTAGCTCTACTCTGGAAGTCATGCAGGCTCGTTATGGCAGCACTGAGCACGAGCTAAGGTGCTGGTCTGTGCTGCTATACCCTGTGAGCTTTGTGAATATTAACCTCATTCATTTCCACAGTTCACTAAGCTAAATGAGATAAAAAACTTCTTGATCAAATTGTCCACCTGAGAATCAGCATAACTTGTCCTTCTGGACCATTCCTCATAAAGAGAGGTCCTAAGAGAAGGTCTCCAGGCTTTGTGCTTTTGGAAGATACCCTGTTGCTCTGTTTAGTTGTCAGTGAGATGCAGAACTACTTGCCATAAAAATAAAGCAGCATTTTGGAATTCAAAAGGATCATGAAGGCGGCTGAGGACTGCTCCTGCAGAGCCTTTCTTTATAACCAACATCCCCAGCCAGCTGTTTTGTGGATGTGAAAAAGGACTTGAGATACTTCTTCTTTTTCTTCATGAGGGTGTGAGAGTGGATCCAACAGAGCAGTTTGTGCTCCTGCGCCTTGGCTTGTGGCAGGCTTAAAAGGATTGGAATCTTGGTGTTTATTCTGGTTATACATGTTTAGATAATGTTGCCCTGGCAGTGACCATGGGACTCTGTCTTCTCTCTGTTACATCTCCACCATTAAGGCTTAAATTTCTGTCTCTTTGCTGAAAGGGCTTTTTTTCCATCTGCTTCCTCAGTTTCATCATGAGATGGGTTCAAGAAGAGGAACCACCTGGGAGGCAGCAGGACTGCTCATGCAGTGAGCAATGTTTTGCCCTTTTTGGTTTGCTCATATGTTTAATGGGGCTTGGCTTTCTAATACGAAGATAAATTATAGGTGCCTGATTACACTGAATGCATGTACAGTCAATGATTATTTTACATTTGACTTTAAGCTCAGCCTTTTCTCTCCAGGCCATTGTGGTCCTGGATTCTGCCGAAACTCTTTCAGAAGTCCACATCGTACAGACTACAATATCTCATATACTATGTAAAATGCATTACAACTAGCTTCCTTGAGCTAATATTTATGTTTCTGTCTTCAAAATTTCTCTCTGTATATTTTGTTCATCCTGTGAAACTCTAATTGCTAACAAATCAACCAAAACACAAACCCCCCAAAATAGCTGATGCTTTATGTTTGGCTATTTGCTTAACTGGGTTTCATAATGATGTGCTAATGGTCCTAAAGTGCTGTGAGCATGGTGTGTTTTTTTCCCCTACCATTCCATTTTTAACTCTCAGTAACTCTTTGAATTTAGGTCTTCTAGCTGAGAAAATCCCGCAGCAAACAGAGGATCTTTAGATGGTAAATGGCACAGGTAATTTATATCTTTAAAGATATTCTGAGTGAGTATAACACTACAAGAAAATAAAGAAGAATGCCAGGAGCTGCCAGTTTGCTAATCATGGTTTATTTGATCAGGGTTATTAATGACATTCTTTGGATAGTTAATTAGTCACTTTGCTTTAGCTGAAGTCTAACTAGAAGGCATGACCACCAAGACTCCATTTGTGGTTTTTTTTTTTAATACGAGGGTAATATGCACCTTTAAATAGGGTGCAGTTGCATACAAATCATATCATGATGTCAGATATTTAAGAAGATTTTCATGTTTCTCCTAGAAGATGCTGTTAAGTTGATGTATAATATAGCCCATAATTAAGCAGGAGGAAAACCAGGCTGTTTTCTCAGCCAAATTCATAGGAGACGTATATAATGGTGGTATAAGTTACACATAAGTGATCTGCTCTGTGAAAGTAGAAGGCTTAATTTAATGAACACAGGAAAAGGATGGGTTGTAGGAGAAGTAGCAGATGAAAATGGGTACAATAAAGCCATATGAAGGGCAATACTTGATCAGATCAAAGATCCAAGTTTCCCAGTATCCTGCTGCTGCCAGGGGCCAGTAAAGGATGCTTAGGGAGCACACTCAGGAACCTGGCAGGGGCACTGCCATATGTCTGTCTCCCTCTGGTATATACATGCTTTTTTTCATTAACTTATAGAAGCATTGTTCTTCTCCTTCAGTGGCTCATCCTGTGGTGACCATGCAGCTTTCTCCAGACTACTTGGAGAATTATTTTTTTCTAAATGAAACTTTCAGAAATTCTCCTGAGCAGCCATTCTGTGCCAAAATAAAATCAAATAAAAGAGGGGAAAATCCCACTGTAAGGAGAGATGAGAAACGTATGGGATGACTTATCAAAGACATGGTTGTAGGCAAATTCTCAAAGAATGGACATAAAGGTTGCAGAAGTCAAGGTCTTCACGAAGCAGAGCGCAGAATGGCGGGGGTTTGACATTAACACAGAATTCCACCTTAATCTGGCATTTAAGATGTGATTTCTTAGCCTTGGGCTTTAATGAAATATGCATTAGTATAGCATGAAATTCCTACAGCAAAAGTGCCGTCTGTGTTTGCTGCCTGTTTTCTATTGCTAACAGTTCAGAGTGAGTAGGGGTATCCTTAACTGACCCAACACTGTCTTCCAGGATGTGACTGAGCACCTGACGGGGGGGTTGCTGTGGAAGTGTAAAAACAATTCATAGGAAAGGAGCAACACAGGGAAAGGACCACCTAACTGCTGTTTATTTCATACAGCTAGAAATAATGCATAATAGAAAATATCAGTGTGTTACTTCTACTATGACAGCAGGGTCATAAAAGTTGAATGATTATATAAAACTGGAAAACATTTTGTGGATGGTAAATGGAACAATAACAGTATCTAGCAGATACAGTCATTTTACCCTTGCCAAAAATGCCTACAATATTCAATTTCTACACTATTTGCAGGAAAAACTAGCCTGGATAACTCAATACTTAGATTACATAGAGCAGACCTGGGAAAAGCTATATGGCAATTTGAAGTACCACCACAGTTCACTCCAGTGTTTCTCAGACCTTACAGAAAGTACCAAATTGTGCCAATATACAATGATGCAGAGGCTGAAGAGCCAGTCTATTTGTGCTACTGTCTTGCACTTGTCACCAGTAGCACTTCTTCACTCTTCTGGATGTAATACTGTTACACAGGGAGAAAAATATATTTGTTTTAGAACATTTAGAAGGGCTCACAGCCCAGGGCTCCTATTAGTCAATTTGTATCCACTGAATTGAACTAACCTATTCTAAATTATATGGGATTTTTTTAGAGGCTACAGGAACAACTATAAGCTCTGCACTTGCCTGAGTATGGAAAATGACCCAGGTCTACCTCTCAGGGTGGTGGTGACTCCAAAGTGAGTCCTGGTAGAAAGACCACGGTTGCCCTCTGGTTCTTTCCCTAGTGTGGTATAACTTGCTGCTACCTGTTTTGGGCTTGGTCTTATATTGAACAACCAGCCTTACAGTTCAACTGGAAATGCTCTCACAGCAAAAAAGTCTTTTTGTTTGCACATGGGCACACCAGATACTTTGCTAGACTGCACAAAAACCCAACAGTTTTCTCCCCTAAATGAGTGTGCGTGCTTCAGATGTAGTAGCTACCCCTGAAATAACAGATGCACCTCAATACACCCAGAGTGTAATCTCACCAACTTCAGCAGGGCAGTTCATGTGGTTAAAATTAAACAAGTATAGGCATTTTCACAGGTTGCAGTCATCAGGATGTCATTACGTGCCCCCAGGAACTCTACAGCTCAGCGAGATCAGCTTTCTTTTGTATAAATAAATAAAAGCTTCAGGATTAAAAACTGTTTTTGAAGAGTTGTGAAGTGAGAGTGACGTGGCAGGAAACAGATTTACCAACCTCAGTGACAGACACTGGAGTGTGGGGAGGGAGGCAGCGCTGGCACGAGGGTGTTACTGTGGCACAGGGGTCTGCAGTGCTGGCACAGGGGAGCTACTGGTCCAGTTGTGTTTCAGAGGGTCCCATAGATCTGTATGAGCACAGCCAGTGCTCGGTGTGACAAGGCAGCCTGCACAGCTGGGTAACATGCTGGTAACAGGGAGATGGAGCTGTGGTCCTGTGGCGTCTCCTGCTTCCACTGGCACCTTTCCTTTTGGCTAGAGGATTTGGAAACCTGAGGCTTAACTCCCTCCTGACTTATGACATGAAGCATCCGTTCCTTCAATGGCTTCTCTGCTCTGGATTCTGCATTCTTCAATGCACTGAGTTTTAAGAAAGGTTAAAAGAAGAGTCCTCCTTCTTCTCAATTACCTTTACGTGAATTGATAATGGATTCATTCAAGTTGAGGGCCAAAATCACAATCTGTGTCAGCAATTAATTTGGTTCAGTACCAGAGTGATGCTATGAAGCTGTTTTCATAGCCACGGATGCTGGGAGTTGACTAAGCTACAAGGCAAAGTAGAACAGTCACAGAATATTTCGGAGGCTGAGGCTAACACCTTTTTGGTGTGCAATGCCAGGGTACTGGGTCTAACTTGCACCTGGAAGAGAGTAACTGGTGTTGTGCAGAGGGCTGGAAGGATCTGAACTTTCTCTGTGTTCTAACATAATCTCATATGTCAAGTTTTACAGGTCTAACACCAGAGAGAAGAGATTTGAACCCACAGGCTTCATCTGTTCAAGTAAATAAAAAGTGCTGGAGTAGCCCAGCATGGGGGCTGGCCAGCTGAGGCAGCCCACACACATGGCATTGACCTTGCCCATCCTCTCAAGCATGGGGACCACATGCAGCTGCCAAACCATACCCCAAGACAATTTGGGAGTATGCTAGCAGACCAGGACCCACGTGCCCACTGTTCAAACAGTGCAGGCAAATGAGCTGCAGAACCTGGGGCCATCTAATGTGCTGTTACAGAGGTAGCCACGGTGCGTATTTGGGGAAAGGCCCCAGTGAGGTTAATGCTAAGGGACTTCAGTCCGTGGATGACCACAACATATTACTAGAACTTGCTAGTTCCTCTGATGAGTAAAAGATATACCTGGTTTTCTTGGGTTTTCAGAAGTTTAACAATCTCTGTCTTCTAGGGAACCCACCCATAAGCACAAACCCAGGGCAAAATGCAGCTACTCTAACTCACAAAAATGTCATTAAATGCAGTTTGTTGGACAATTTGTCCTAGTGATAGCACTTTAAGTGATAACACTTAAAAGACAAAGCTTTGTGGGGGAGACCAAGGAACAAGGCCAAACTCTTGTTGTTAAAGGAGGGCCAAGCAAATGGGGCCTTTGAGATGCAAAGGAGGCAGAGTTCGGTGGAAGCTGCTTGATCTGCTGAGGATGGTAAAGAACATCCCACATGTCTCCGAACCTCCTATTCAAATTCGTGGGTGCTTCTACCATTGCATTTTCTGGGTAGCTAAAATGTTACCAGGGCATGAGTTAAAATACCTAAATTTTACTTTTTAAAAGAGAAAACAAGATTCAGAATTGGCATTTGAGCAGTGTGTAGAACATAAACCTGGCTGTGGTGTGAATAGACATGAGTATTATGGGATATACCCCGTTCAAAGCATTGTTTTGACAGTTTATGCCTTCGAGTCTGCATGAGTTGAAAGTCTTTTATAGAGAGCCTTCTTCCTCGGATGCTGCCTTAAGGGAATGAAGGATTTGTTTGTAACAGTGGATGGGGAGTTGAAGGTTGAGAATAAATTCTGTTTATTCAAACATATTCTGGTGCTTAATCTGATCCTGGGTGAGCTCATTCCCATAGCAGAGTTTAGAGAAAGGAAGAAGAAAAACCTTGGCAACTTAATTAAAATGATTGGTGGTGTGTGTAGGGAAAGAGAGAAGGACAAGGAAAGATCCTGCTGGTACAAGAAGGATAAGTACTGGAGAAGATTAATCTTACTTTCAAAATAATAACTGCCTTGGTCAAGTATCCCCATAAATCTGTAATACAGCCTAGGATTTGAGAACTAAATCCTTTTTCTTCCTGAAATAAATTTTTGAAGAGAGTATTTCCAGAGCTCTTTTTAAGACTCTAAAACAGGGAAAACGTAACTGGTATGTATAATTTTATTCAGCTAACTAAACCTGTTATTCAGCACCAGGCCTTGCATTTTGTTCGGAACTGTCCATTGACCTGAATAAAAGTATGGTCTATTAAAGCACGTGTTTGGAAATAATATGAGGCAGGATCTTTGCCCCTCTTTCTGTTGTTTAACATAAGCACCTTTGAGGTGGGTCAGTTGAGTCTTTAAAAATAAGGTACAGATTGCTTCATGCTTTTCAGTACTAAGTTTGTGCATTTTTATTTTTTTTTTAATTTTGTGAGCAGAGTGATCAGAAAAAAAAAAGGTAAGTTCAGTCTGGGACACCATCCTGAGAAATGTGCTGTATGGAAAGTACCTATGGAAAATGTCTCTACCTTTCCCCCTGCCCAGCACCCATCCAAGGGGGCAAACACTGCTCTCCCTCTTGCATTGGGTACCACCCAGCATCCCACCCCAGCTCTCCTCCACACACCAGCTGGTCATGCAGGATCATGAGACTTCTCACACTCTGTCAAATGTCGTGGCTAGAGAGTAGTGGCATTTCCACCCATTTTTTTTCTTTTAGTAATCAACCTAGAAGTGGGTTCTGATTTGAGCAACCTAGAGTGGGAATGTTGAAAAACTACCTTAAAGGAACTGCTCACTGTACTGAAATTAAGATGACTACCATTAGTTGCTGGTTTGCAGATGTTTGCAGATGACACTAACTCAGGCAGGAGTGTCGACCTGCTGAAGGGCAGGAAGGCTCTACAGAGGGGTCTGGAAAGGCTGGATCGATGGGCTGAGACTAATGGTGTGAGGTTCAACAAGGCCAAGTGCCAGGTCCTGCACTTGGGCCACAACAACCCCAGGCAGCACTACAGGCTTGGGGCAGAGTGGCTGGAGCTGCCTGGCAGAAAAGGACCTGGGGGTGTTGGTTGACAGACGGCTGAATATGAACCAGCTGAATATGAGCCAGGTGGCCACAAAGGCCAACAGCATCCTGGCCTGTATCAGGAACAGTGTGGCCAGCAGGACTAGGGAAGTGACTGTCTCCCTCTACTTGGCAGTGGTGAGGCTGCACCTGGTGTACTGTGTCCAGTTTTGGGCCCCTCTCTACAAGAAAGACATTGAGGTGCTGGAGCGGGTCCAGAGAAGGGCAATGAAGCCAGTGGGTGGTCCAGAGCACAAGTCTTATGAGGAGCAGCTGAGGGAGCTGTGGTTGTTCAGCCTGGAGAAAAGGAGGCTGAGGGGAGACTTTATCGCTCTCTACAGCTACCCGAAAGGAGGGGAAAAGCAAAATTAGCAACCTGGTGACTGCTATTTTATTTCCTGGTTGAAGAGAAAGAAAAAAAAACTTTCATAGAAAATTAATTCTTATATGCTCATATTTAGATGTAAAATGTATTTCTGATGTGATGCCATTTGAAAAATAAAGGTCTACATTACATTAGAAATAAGTCACAAGAAAAATCTGTTTTTAAACGTCTTTGTAGAACTTTAAAAACTTTTAAGGTTAGTTAATTCAAAGTACCTTAACTTTTTAGATAAAAACAGTTTTTTAAATGGCTTTTAAGACTTTCCATGTCTTTCTAGATATTTTGACATACGCTGCATTTTCCCACTATTCTCATTTCTTTCTCCTGAGAGTCCAGAGTTCAGCTTACGAGCAAGGCAAATTAAACCTTAGTCCAATTGATCAAAGAAAAAAGTTCTTTGTAATAGTACTGTATGCAAAAAAGTCTCCAAAGATATAATTGTGATTTCTGTTGGCAAGCATCCTTTGAAATATCTGAAGCAAAATATGAACATATTTTCATCCCTGTTAATTACTTTGGAATATGAAAATCAAGAAGAATTGTATGTTATTGTATGCTCATTTCTGCATGATTCACAGTTTCAAATTAAGCATTTGAAAGCCTCGCTCAGTTTCTAGTTCCCCTCATCCAAGTATAACACAGTCCCAATACAGTTCCAACCCAGAAAAGCTCAAAGCGAAAATGATTTAAGATGGTGAAAGTACATAATCCTGGGAATCTGTTTCATTTCCCAAATGAAATATCAGGCTTCACGGGTAAGTAAATTATTACTAGGTTTTAATCCCTCAAAGCGATGCGAGTTTGAAAGGTGCAGTGGGGTGGGAGGGATGCAGGAGCCGGGCTGTGGCAGAGGAGGAGATGGCCTTGCTCTGCCCTCAGCACAGCAGCAGCAGCTCCCCCAGGAGCTGGTCAAGTAATTTGAGGAAGATGAATTTGGGGGCTACCTGGGGGCTCCTGCCCATAGGTGCTCGGTGGAGGCAGAGGACAAGGGACACTTGCTCTGCGCAGACTCCTTTTCATAAATCACTGCACTCATTTCAGCCCCGCCAGCCTAGGTGTGACTGGCGGGAACCCCAGAGCAGATGTAGACCTCTGCTACTGATACTCTCCAGCAGAAAATCGAAGAGGCAAAAAAGGGCAACCTCTTACATCAGCTGTGGCTTGTGTGTGCAATGCCAAAGAGGCAGTGTACTGTATGGAGGATGGGTGCTGCATAATGCTTGGTGGTCTTGGGATCATTCTTCTAGGTCTGCTTGGATCTGATGTGTCATTTGGAGTGAATTTTTTCCTTTTCCCCCTAATTTCTCCCATCTGTGGGAGGGGTCCCAGCCCATGGCAGGGGGGTTGGAACTAGATAATCTTTAAGGTCCCTTCCAACCTCAACCATTCCATGATTCTATGATTTACCTCATCCCTCAAACTGTAAAAGCCTCTGTACACTTACTGTCCGTCATCAGGTATCCTAGCAGAGCCTAAGACAACAGCTCAAATATTCTCCTGTCCCATCTCAGCCACCTCCATCTTGACCTGCAGGTACCAGCGGGACTGGGCAGCCATTCTATAGCTCTACTGCCTTTATTTCTTCTCCCATCACACCATGGAGAGTATATATTTGTGAACTGCTGAGGTAGCAAAGGATTTATATATGAAGGAAGTTTAATAGGTGGAAAAACACACAAATGTAAAGGACACAGAAAACAAACTGCACAAATACAAATTAATTTTGGATCCCAGGACACTATCTTGATACAAACTATGGCATAAAGTGTTTCTGCAACCTTTTCTGAGGTGGCTCCTTCAACCGTCTGTGCTGTGTACAATCACTTACTAACATTTGATGAAGTCTGTAGGGAAATGTGAAATTAAAAGTCATTCTGGCTGGTATGCACTCATGGGAAAACATGTTTTTGAATTTCAAACAAAGCGTGTATGACTACAGAAGACTCATATAAGCAAGTCCCATATTAGAGGGCATCTTCCAGGAAAGCAGTTAACATTCCACCTCCTGTATTTTCGCCACAGGAGAATTCGGCTGCTGACAACCACTGACATCTCCTCGCTCCATTTCCCCTTTGCACATCCAGCTCCCAAACATGCGTGCTGTTTTCTCAATTCCAGCCCTTTTCTTAGTGATAATAACAATGCTTCAGTGAGAGCAATTACAAAGCGGCCTCCTGAGAGACTTGGCAGCCATCTCCCCTCACACTAAATATGGCAGGTCACCTACAATTTGACAAAAATGTAGTTTAAGAACTTCCCCACTGTCATATATAGTTCTGTCTCTATCCATCAGCAGACATCAGGACAGTGATGGGGAGGCTGTCAGAGGCCCAACAGGGTGGTCACGCACCAAATCTGGTACAGGCCAGCAGATGCCAAAATCAGACCTGGGCATGGCATCTGCTGCCTTTTGCCAAACTGCTCCTCCTTTTGGGGAGCTGAGGGCTTCCTTGGGGATGGAGGACGGGTTGTGTGACACTCAGAAAGGGAGGAGGAACTGTCTGGCATGAGATTATGGTGGAGTGAAGGGAGGTGCAAGACCCTGCTGTTGGGGGCACACCAGACAGCAGAAATCAAAGCTCTGGAAAATAACACTGGCAAAATTATCCATGTTAGTATATTTGAACCCTAACCAACTGCTGACCTTGAAAAGCTGGAACAAGAATTTTGAAGTAGTTATGAGAAAGATACAAGAGGTAATAGGAGTTTCTGAAAGAGGAAGCAGGGGAGTAGACGCCCAGAGCCTCTTCTTTTGACAGCTGACTAGCCAGCCCCAGGACATGGTGAATCAACTGCTGACAACACACACAGAACTAAAGATTCTTCTGATCTCCAGGGCTATAATTTTACCTGTTCCAGGATGTCTAAGAAGACATCACAGCCTCTGGAAGGAGGCAATAGGAAGCTTTAAACTTGAACAATGAGCTCTTTTTCTGGCAGAGGAAAGAGCAACTTAATTACCCGGTTCTGCTTTGCTTAGCCATCATGGAGTTCCTGCTGAATACCAAGTGCTGAGCAGGGGTGGAGGCTTAATGGAAGAACCAGCACAGAGATGATTCACTCTGTTCTGAGAAACAACTTGTTTATTTGCTGTTATGAGTTTTGCCATTAACTCTGAGGAGAAGGATAAACGCTCTTTCTCTGGTGTATCTGCCACCTGAAAGTCCTTCCTTAAAATCCACAAATCCTCTCTTCTTCAACAGAGATGGTTTTATTTGCAAGGTTGAAGGTGTTTTTGCTGCCCCGCTGCCTCCTTGTCCGTGCCCACTCTCTGATGCTGTTGAAAATTTCCTGGACCTGAAAGTTTGTATTTTTAATGGGCAAAGACTTGCTGCTTTTATCATTAAGCTTTCATGTACCTCCTGCCCCATTGTCTTCCCGGTCAAGAGAATGTAGCCCCACGCAATGATTTTAAAAATACAAAAAAGAGTGATTTTCAGGTAACTGTTGTTTTTTTTTTTAGCTGGCTTGTCAGAATGGGATTTTTAAAGCTTGTGGGTTTTTTTGTGGTTTTGTTTTTACATATTTTTTTTTCAGATAGCATTGTGTGTGGTCATTCAGGCCATCATTTTATGCAGCAAAGGTAAGCCCAATTCTTCTTGGTTGCTGTACACCCAAAATAAAGTGAGTGGCTATTACAGATGTTCAACCTTTTAAAGGGAAATTGTACTATTTTTATCAATGAACATGTTGGCTAAAAAAAGAAATTGTTTTATTACTTTTCTTTTTAGTTTGAAGGATCCCAGTCTGCTATGATTGTTTTGTGCCTAATCATAAATAACATTCATCTTCAAAAATTTATCTTATTCTACTATGGACATTTTCTTACCAAAGGGAACAGAAAACAGAAGTCCCTTAAATATGCCAAACACCCTTTTACAAAGGGCCATTTTCTTTATCTCACTAAAAATTCAGATAGTGGAGTTGAGTCACTTACAGCAGGAATTCTGATGTCAGTGTTACAAAAATATACACACTTCTGCTGGGAAAAGTTCATAAACTTAGAACTTTTTAAAGCTTTGCTAACATCAGATAAGAACCTGTGAAGAGCAAAATCCTGGACTGAGATGCTTGTTTATTATTCTTCACTTTTGACATTTTATGATCCCACACAGACTAGATGAGCAATTTTATCAGTGCTAATTCTAACCAGATAATCAAGCAAAGTGTGAGTAAAAACATTGCCACTGTAGGGCTCCATCCACTCAGAGACCTCATTCACATTTTCCTTTCTCTGAACCTTCCTTCTGGCTCCCATCTCTGTCCTCCACATCCTGTTACCACTGTAAACATATAACATGACAAGGTTGGGGGATAATCTGTTACAAGAACAACTTTCTTTATTTGAAAGAAGTAGATAAGCTTTCAGGCTCACAAGTCCTTTGGATATAAAACAGAAGCAGCGAGCTTCAGAGCTAAATCCTATCTACTCTGTATTTAATTAAGTATGTAAATCATTTAAGACAACTAAGAGTGGCCGGGAAGCTTGAACCTCAGGAACAGCATGGGGGATGCTAGATAAGAAGGTAATTATCACTTACTGAAGGAAAAAATAAAGAACAGGTAGGGTATTGCTTAAGGAGGAGGGGAAAGTTAATTGAGGGATAGTGGAGGGAGGAGAGATACCACAGGATGCCCTTAAAAACATCTGTTTACTTACAGTTTTATGAGTTTCAGTTCCTACCTTTTTCTTTTGAATTTTTTTTTGTTTACTTAGTAAGGAAAGCAACAGAAGAGGAGGCAGCAAAACCGGATAAGAGAGTAGTGTTTCTCTCCACCCACATGGTTGGAGAGCCGTGCTTCTCCAGGTGGGACTGAAAAAGTGGAAGCAGTGCCTAAAAAGCAGAGACAAAATAGTAGTGGAAAAGAAAAAGAAAAGTTTGGTTGTGGAATGAGCCATTGTTTGAGATGGAAGCAGCTCCACAGCTGCAGGACAAGGTGCAATACCATGATTTTCAGTTAGAAAAATTTCTTGCAGAGTTCTTTTATATGACATTGTATGCATATTCCTAAAGGAGAATTGCCTAGAACAGCTAAGTGGGCAAGAGAGGGAAATTCTTTATAAGGTAACAGATATAATAAAGATTAAGAAGATGTAATGCACCAAGGAACAATTATTGTAGGGAGGCGCAAAGTGAGATAAAGAGTAAGACTGCGTGTTCATTGTAGCACACTGTGCATTGTATATCATAATAACTGCACTTTACTGATACGCCAATGCTTCCAAAACCCTTTACCCTGTTGTTTCTCTTTTTAACTCTGAATTCCTGATTCAGGGACGAGATCATCCTGTGCTGAGAGAGATCCAAGCACGCGATCGTTGAAATGATTTTGTTACTTACAATGCTATAGAAAGTCGTGTCATGATGATGTCTATTCTATAGATTATCTTCTAACTGTAAATAAAAGCCATTTAAAAGCCTTATGAGTCAACATTTTTGGTACAGGTCTATTTATAACCCGCTCCTCTGTATGGAGACTATCTGATTATGCTTTATATTTTGACATTTAGAAAAAGAGGAGGCTTTTTGGAGTTTAAAGCACAATAGCATGAAGTAATTTACTGTTATTCAAAGACTTTCAAATGCAGCTCCTTCTCTAGTTGCTTTTGAGGTAACTGTTAACTGTTTGCCTGCTGGTGTGGAAGCTGGAGGATAGATGCCTGGTGGTTGGCGAGCTCCCTGCTCCCAGAGATCAGCCTGACTCCACCAGCTCACACCAGCCATGGATTGGGCTTTTTATCACGTGTTAGTGGGGTTATTTGTAACGACAAAGAATGTCACGTTAAATTACCAATGGCAGAGTCAATGGAGAAAATTTGTAGAAATTCCATTCATACCTCACTCAAATGCAAAATAATAGCCTAAAAGGTCCCGTGATACCTCATGTCTGAGGGTATTTCTCCTGCTTACATTCAAAGACCTCTGGACTTTTCATGGCCTTCTTTGTTTCAGGGTTATTCCACAGTAATGGGAATCTTCCAGTGAGATTTTGAGCACTGCTATAGATTCAACAGAGAAGTGGGCTGAACACCTAGATCTTGGGCTCTGTAGGTTGACTGCAGTTTTCCTGCAGTATCCAAGAATTTTAACTCTACAGAGGAAACCTAATCTCCTGCACCACTGCCCACAGCAGGTCTATGAGTGTGTTTCTTCCATAACTCTTGCAGACGGGATGGCCACGTCCCTACATCTAAAAGCTGAGAGCAGTGGGGACTGCAGGAAGGTAAATATGATTTTATACAGTAGGAATTTAGGTTGTGAAAGAAAATTCAGATCAAGGTTTGAAAATGATGACTGAACATAATCAACCGACCACATCCATCTCATTAAAGCTAGTTCATTTTCAGCTCATTACCTTGATACTCCTCTCTCAAGCGTTTAAGCTATATCTTTATTCCTTGATAAAGAAACTTGAATAAAACTGTCTGTCAAAGAAGCTTCACTTTACCCATCCTTTGAGGTGCTCTGGCCATGTGTGCACTCAGGCAGCAGGGGATCTTTCCCACGGAACTGTAAACTGGAGGATTTTGTAGCCAGCAGTAACTGCAGGTCCGTGCCTGAGGCTGTCTCCTCTGCGGCTGCCACGGGCTCCTCCAGATGCAGAATCACCAAATTCATTGTGATTGAAAGAGTGTAGGCTGTGACTGTGGGCATCAGCACTACATCAAGTGACTGCAGGTAAGAAAGTTTCTTCTCTTTCGTGTGGTTATCTACAGGTACATTCGCACTGAGGGTCACTCTGTGAATCTTACCTACTTTCCCAGAAAGCTGCTATTAAAGAGGCTTTGGTCTTTGATAGCTAAAGGAAAGAGCCGGGTGGGTGGATTGAAAAGTCTTGATTATGAAAGGCAGCAGGCTCAAGTCTCACTGGGAAGTCAGCTTCCAGAGGGAAACACTGAAAACTGGCTTCAGCTGAGTCACAATACAGTAAGATGAGAGAATACTGAAAAAAACCCACATTCTGTAGATGCGCAGAACACATTCTGTGGATGCTTCAGTAAAGGAAGGAAAAATGTACCTTCTTTTTGTCAAACCAAAGAATCATTTAATTTTACCAGAATAAAGGAGTCATAAAAAGAAGTAGGATCTACAGTCTGGCCTTATCCGGAGGTAAACTCAAAGATAACCCAAAGAGTTTCATCTTACTGAACTTTCTATGAAAATAAACATTTTAGTGATTTTAGATCTCCGTGCCACTTGCAAGTGCAGGAGGCTTGTGTCAGATCTCTGCTCCACATTCACCCTTTGCTCCTATCACATGCCTTTTCACAGCACGAGTTCCGACTTGGATGGAGCAGCTGATAAACTCTGCATCTGACTTTCAGCCTGGCTAACGGTGGCTGCTGGAGCTGCTCATCAACACCAAAAGGTGCTTACTTTAAATAATGAACTTTGGGGTGAACCATGTTTGTGCTGCTTGTCATGGTTTTCATTCCCACTTAATATCTCTTTGAAAAATGAAAAGTGACACAGCCCTCCCTCCAGCCCTGCTGGGAGAGGATGTTGAGTCTAGAGTACTTACACACCAGCTAATTTGGCTCGGCAAAGATAATCAAGCCAAGTTCCAGCTTTATAACATGACACTAAAACATAAATATACTTTTTAATCCTACTTTGGTAGGAACTTGCTAGCGGATGGCCTGGGACAGGTCCACAGCTCATATGAATGGATGGGACTGGGGGAAGACCTCAGGGGGACTCGGAGCTCCTCTCGCAGCAGATGTTCACATTTTTTTCACTTTCCACTCAGAAATGCCCTTATTTTGCTATTTTTTGAAATGTTTGAGTTCAGTGTCCTTCCCAGTGCAGAGTGGGGAGATGGGAATGAGGGGCTGGAGGCCAGCAGTGGTCCAGCTGGCAGTGGTGGGCTGGGGGTGGGGGTGTCATGGATTAATCCATTTAGGAGAAGATTCATAAAGGAAAATACTTGGGCTGAATCCTGTTTTCTACAATCTGTGCAACCACATTTTCTCCTTGTGCAGCTTGCTATATGTGTTTCAGCCCGTTTGGCTGAAATTCTGTGAACATGGAAGGATTATGTTTGGTTGAACAGTAAGAAAGTAATGCAAATAAGTTACTTCTGCCCTTAACTCAACCTGAAGCACAATCCTGTTGTTTACAGCCAGGTTACAGCACTTCTTCTTTATCAGCTTGTACACACAGACATGTTTATTGAATTTACATTTCTGCTTGCTGATTGCTTGCCCTGCTTTTTACCCAGGCTGGCAGTGATTTATACATGCAGGGCTTTTAATTTTTACTTCTCCCCATTTCTTCAAAAATTTTCTCTTGTAGAGAAAGGTAACATTTTTCTCTCCACGAGGAACCATATTACCTTAGGAAAAAATTGTAGTCCTTATCATGAGAAATAAGCAGAAAAGTCAATCACTTTAAAATGCTACTGCGCTATCAAGGTTCTGGATACTCAGGGATTCAGACTAAATGAGTGGGCTGCTGAAGGGGGAGACATCGAAGTCACTGGGGGCTGGATTGGGAAAGACCCATGGCACACGGCAGGAGAAAAGGGCCAGGACCCCAACCCAGAAATCTCCTCTTTCTAATTAACACGTTCCCACCCAGGCTCTCTGAGTTGGCTTTGCGGAGATGCTAGCTGCAGCTCAAGCTGAAGTTAATCACAATGGCATTTGATCACTGCTGCTTGTGAGACTCCCTGCAATTTCAGGAATGTTTTTTTCAGGTTACTTCATCACAAGGAAAATGCATGGGACAAGATACTGCTGTGCCCATTAGAAAATATGAAAAGCACTACAAAGCCCAGAATGATCCTATGCAGTGTAAGAAAGTTTCTGTGATTTTCTTTGCGTTTTACTGTAGTAATTCTTCACTTAAGTTAGAATTTATTTTCTCCTTATTTCATGTGATTAGTCTTTTAGCAAAAACATGAGGTTTTTGCATATTGAGTGTCATCCAAGATCTTAGCACTATGAAGCAGATGAATTGCCATAAACTCTATTTGCAGATGCACAATCTTGGTTATCATGGTGGGATGAGAGAAGCTCAAGGTCAGAGAGTGAAGCAATGTTAAACGAGAAAAGATGCCTTGCATGTCCCAATCCCCGTTCCGGCACCTCTCTGCTGGTCTGTCACCCAAATTAGTGTGGGCACAGAGGGAAGTCTTAGGAAAGATGCCAAAAATCAGTGTACCTAGACAAATGATAGAAAGCAGAGGAGAAAGCGAATGTACCGTGTCTTTGAATCCCTCCTCCTGCCCAAAGACAGCTTATTTATGTCTGCCTCAGCTACTCCTGTTACTCATTTGTCCAACCTGTTCTTAAAAAAATAACACGGGTGATTCCCTCCTTTCCTTAGGCAATCTGTTCTTGGGGACTGGACTACTTATCCCAGCTCCACAGTTTGCCTGTCATTGCAGCAGTTCTGGGGAAATGTGATTTTCACGCTCTATAACTCCCTGAAGGGGGGGTGAAGAGAGGTGGGGGTTGGTCTCGTCTCCCAAGTCACGGGAGATAGGACAAGGGGCAATGGCATCAAGTTGCTACAGGGGACGTTTAAATTGGATATTAGGAAACATTTCTTCACCAAAAGGGTTATCGGGCATTGGAATGGGCTGCCCAGGGAAGTGGTTGAGGCACCAACCCTGGAGGTGTTCAAAAGATGGGTTGACATGGTCCTCAGGAATATGGTTTAGTAATTTTTATTTCCTATTTCTTATTTATTTTTTTGTCAGGGTTAGGTTGATGGTTGGACTAGACAATCTTTAAGGTTCCTTCCAACCTAGATGATTCTATGTATCTATCATTCACATGCTGAGCTGCTGTGGCTGCTCATCACAAGACTCCAGGAGATAAGACACTGCATTGGCTGCTGCCTCTTGGGGTGTTTGTCTTCGGGGGTACAGGCAGGACCTGTCAGAGGCTGGAGCCTTGGGAGGCTGGAGCAATGAGGGAGGTTCTGCATTAGCTGGTGAAGGGTGGGTGTAGACCCTGTGAGCAGGGGTTTGCAGAGGTGTCATAAACTCTGGCAACTGTAGCCCTTTGGTAAAAGTTCTAAGGTGCCTGACCCAGCTAGAGAGCAAGGCTACTGGTGCAGTGGGGGTGTGCAAGTCAGCAAAGTGGCAGCGCAGCCGAAAAGCTTCAGAGGAGGGTTTTTCCGAGAGAGGGAGAACCCCACGGGCCTTGGAGCAGGGGGATGGCGGTACTGGGAGTGAGCGGAGAAGAGGAGGGAAACGTAACGTTGAAAAGGATGTATGTTTTTGAGATGGCACAATAGAAAAAAATGGTAGGGCTTTTTGATAAAACCCGCGGGACGGGTTATCAAGCTCACAGCCCTAATGGCAGAGAATAAAATATTAATAAATCACATTTCCTTTCCTTTTTTCATTGAGTCTTAGTGGGTGCTTTTTTAATAGTACTCCTTGTCTACCTAGTACTTCTTCTGTCTAAATATCAGTACCTGAGTTAATACCTATAAATCAAGACCAACATGTATCTCTGAGCACATTAGCCCTTGCTAGTGACTACATCCATTGTAATGAATATTGTATTTTAATAATTGATGTTTCACATGCTATATTTTGCCCTTCTCTGCAATTGGGAGCCTAGCCAAATAAATCTGAAGCACTCCTTTTAAGTGGAAGGTAATGATAAAGGAAATTACAATACAATCTTTTTCCTTTTGCAGATGGACAGAATTTACATGCTAAATTCACGTAAAATTTCAGCTCAGCCACTGGATCCTTGTCAAATGCTAAGGAATTGAGGTTTTGAGATACTTTCTCCAAATTCACTGGTCTTTCTCCAAATTTGGCTGGTCTTTTCTCAGTGGTGCCCAGTGACAGGACAAGGGCACAAACTTGAGTATAAGAAGTTCCACCTAAACATGAGAAGGAACTTCTTTCCTGTGAGAGAAGTAGAGCACTGGAACAGGCTGCCCAGAGAGGTGGTGGAGTCTTCTTCTCTGGAGACATTGAATGTCTGGAGACATTCAAAACCCGCCTAGACGAGTTCCTGAGCAACATGCTCTAGGTAGACCCGCTCCGGCGGGCGGGGTTGGACTAGATGATCTCCAGAGGTTCCTTCCAACCCCATATGATTCTATGATTCTATGAAAGGAAATCATGAAACATTAATGTAAGTAATTACAGCTCCCCAACCTATTAGTCATAGAACTTGAAAGTAATTTGAAATCTTGAGTACACATGAATTATTGAACAATGGGTGAAAATGAAAGAAAATGGGGAGTATGGCTTGCACTTCCACCGTTTGTGTAAATTGCTACTGTGATCCTTCCATTCAGTAATTTCAGGGCAGTGTTGAAAGAGCAGCAGAAACCTGTAATATTTAAAGACAGTAGGACCCTTATTACATAGCAAAGCCAGAAGGCAGCAACAGATCAAAGACAAGAAAAGACTTAAAGGGAGAGTGGACCCAGCTGAGCTTGTGGCTGGGTTGGGTTCTACACCTTTTCAACTGGTTGCCCTCCTCCCATTTCCTTGGTGGAAAAGGCCACCACATTTTGTTAAAGACAGCTGGGATACGCTATAAACCAAAGCATGCCCTAGCATCATCCCTGGCAGTAGACATTAGCTCTGTCCAAGATCTATGGGATGGTAGAGGTGAAGTGAAGCTACAGGAATATCTCAAACACTTTGAATAAGCATTGTAAAGTGAAAAGGAGTGTAAAATGTATTTAATCACCCAGAAAAAATTCCAGTCATCCAGGGAAAAAGAATAACAGAATATCCATTAAATGCATTGAAAATCACACTGAATTTCCAAGGCACCTGTAGCCTTCAAATAATACAGGGACGTGCACAACAAAATGTCTATATAGAGCTACAAATTCAGCATTTAGAATTGATCTCTGAGTAACCCTGAGTTTTGGAAAAACTCATTTTTCCCTTGGGTTTAGTTTTTTACCTCCTCCCAACATAATTTTTACATGGGTATTTACCTAAAAAATTTTTGGGCCTCTCTTTGTATTTTTGTCCTTTTCTTGGTATGAAGCTCTGAGTAGCACATTTTTTTCCTCTTTAACATTCAAGTCTCATTCAATTTTCTGAACTACTGAGCATCAGTGACTTCACTCACTAACTCTTCCTGTATCCTACAGATTCCCCTCCTGGAACTGGAAAATCTTTAATATGGGCTCTTTTTGTGTTAATCCTTCTAGTTAATTTCACCCCATGCAAAACAAGACTACCTTCTTTGGCCAGCAATTTTTCCAATAGCCTCATGTTCTAATAAGACCAGATGAAAACCCTCTCTTTGTTCAGGAATCTGTGTCTCAGTTGCAAACTGATGAGCAAATTTCTTGGCTATCAAATCAGATATCTGATTTTTCATGTCTAATTGGTATCTGGGAATTTAAAAACTTCATTAACGATATTCTCTTTTATTGTATTTATCTTCCTGCATTGTTAATATATTTTCTAGTAATCTTAAGGAATCTTTTTCTATACCATCACCAGTACCAAAGAAACTACAGCAGTCTGCTATTTATTTCTCTTTTCTCATTAGCATAAATGCTTTAATATCAGAGATCAAATCTTGATTGCTATTCAACTGTGTTTTGGTTTTTCCTACAGTATTTATTTTTACATTCTGCACAGTACTTCCAATTCCCAGGTTTTCTTGTTCTGACTCCTTGAACTTCTTGTACATCAATTTCTCAGTTGTTTCTCACTAGTATCTTCTAGTCTCCTACATGGAAACTCATTAACTGTACCTTCTATCTGATGACTTTTACAAGAATCATTCTTTCTCCCAGTTCTGCTTCTGCTGTTTAATTACCCATTAGTATGTTCTTACTTTCCTTCCTTTTTTTCTTCTTTCTGATCGATAACAAGGGTCTCCAAGAGCCTCTACCCATCTTCTCCCTTTAGTTCATAAATTAAAATTCATAGTCACGCACAGACCTTACACACAGACTTTGATAGAGTTCAGGAGGTGCCCTTTCTCTACAAGTGCTTTCTGATGCTTTCTAATGAAAAAAACTTTCTTCTACCACCAATCATTGTGCTAGCTTTTAATATTTATTGTTTTGACATGTCACTTTATTAAAGGCAGCCAAGGTACAACTGTCTGTTCGTAAATTAGTTTTCTAACCCTGTCTGTACTAAAAATGTTGCTTCAATGGTGTCTCTGAGAGGATATGATCCTTCAGTTAAAAAAAAATTTACACTGGCGAAAGGCAAAGTTGGAAAAGGCAGAGAAGTTCTGTAGTTGCAGTTTATTTTAAAGTGAGCTGTAGAAGTTAGCTATAAAACCAGTTTTGGCAAGTACAAGCTGTACTTTCACGATGGCCACACTGGCACAGCCAACAGTACTGGGAAGGGCCAAGCTCGCTCTGCAGCCATGAAATGAGATATTGGTCTTTGTCTGCCAGTGTGCACATGAAGCTCAGCGTTCTATTTGTTAGCTGTCACAAGAGATTTGTATGAGAAGTTTCCAATCAGTAGTTTGGAGCCAGCTTAGTTTACCAGTCTATATCGACGGTTCACGAACAGGTTAGTTTGTGTAAGTTATCTGGCACCTAGACAAAAGTCAGGCTGAGAGGAAACAGCAGTCCTTTGTGAATGTCCCGCAAACAAGAAATGAAACTAATTTAATCAAGTAGTATAGAATGTAGATAGTATAATCAGTTCCACTTTTAAGCCAGAGCAGCGATATTGAATCAACCATAAGAATATGAATCCAGATTTATACAGTGACAACTTGATAGCTGGCTTATGCAAAATAATTGTGCCTTTCAAATAGTTAATTCATTTCCCTCCTTCAATTCCTAGGTATCAGGGCAGGCAGTGATAAAGCAGCTTGTGAAAAGGCAGCTTGGGCAGTTTGGGTGCTTGCTGCTTAATATTTGTAGGATACCTATGGTTGTTCCAGGTGAGGTGGACTGAGTGCCATGGGTAATGGAGGATCAGACAGGCAATTCCCTGAAGAAAGGTAGAGCTCTAGGAATCTAGGAGAAAAGGGGAAATCCTGCTTCTCTTTTTACCTGTGTCAATGTAATGCATCTCTCCTTCCCATTCTGTAGAATGCAATTCCTATACATCCACTTCCAATGTAATAAAAACCTTTGAGTAAAAGTATAACCTGAAAAATAAAAATCAGCCAGAGGTTTTACCCTCCAGCTCACCAGGGAGACGATTGACCCATACCCAGAAAGGTCCCTTCACTTCAGCTTGTACCTCTGGGCATGTCATAGAACTACCAATATTTGCCTATCTACTCAGGTAGGATTTAACCTCATTGTGCAAACACAGGGAAGAAGCAGCAATGACATAAGGAGGTTAATTAAATACTAGGAACAGGAACAATTCTGTCATCTGTCTTCCCTCCTTTTTTTCCACTTCCAAATTAAGAAAACTAATACCTGAATTTTTTTTTTAATAGGGATGAAAGGGTAGTGAGGGGTTAAACCAGGACATGGCTTTTAGCTGTGACAGAAAAGGGACATATCTTGCCCTTCCTGTTCACCAAACCTTTTAGGACCTGCAAAAGGGCCTGTGGGAATTCAGTTTGTTTGCAATGGGAGTGACCAGCTGTGGTGTGAATTTGCTGTTGTTGCTTTATTTAGCGCTGCAAAGGAGTTGCTGATTCTATTTGAGGCTCCATCAATGTTGTTAATGTTGCCACCTTGGGTACGCTGAGTTTATCTCAACAGATAGTCCTCAGAGTCTGATAAATTTAAGTGCGGATGCTAGTGTTTGGGAAGTAAAGTTACACCAACAGTGCCAAGCCAAAATAAGATCCAGATAAGTGGAGCCATTAAAAACATGGGCTATTAGCACTGGCGATATTTTGCTCCCTCTTTCAGTGTTGCCTTTATTTAAATCACAACACCGTTTACTGGAAATAGCAGGTGGAGGTTTTATTTATTATTTATTTACTTTTCTGCATTATTCGTGCTTTACGTTTTCAAACTGTGAAAATGGTAGCAAAGGCCTATTTAATTCCTTCGTTTTAATTTTGGGACACATCAGCACCTGTGTGGGAAGCACCGGTCGCATCCCACAGTGAGGGAAGGAAGCACCACAAAGCCCCGGAGGGCTCTCCAGGCTGCTACCTGCTCCCACGCCACAGGCACCGGGACGCTGCTGATGGTGTGGGCTAGGGGAAGGCATTCAACCGTGGTACGTGACTCACTCCTGAGCCACCACATCAGCTGGCATTGGCTCTGCTACCTACCCTGTATAGATCCTATTTAATATGCGCCCATTCAAGTATATGAAGGAAGATGGGCATAGTGAAGATTAAAAAAACAATTTAAAAGGACAGGGAGCTGCTGGAGAGGGCACAACAAAGAGCCACAAAGATGATTAAGGGCCTGGAGCATCTCTCCTATGAGGAAAGGCTGAGGGACTTGGGTCTTTTTAGCCTTGA